>VZSZ01006382.1:285971-462288 GCA_013398815.1 Ibidorhyncha struthersii
CCACTAAATAATCAACAATTCCTCAAGTAAGCAACCCCCTTATCATGAGAAATCTTTCTGTTGCCAGTGGTCATGTCGGAGCAGCTTCTGCTTTCAATGGGAGTCAGGAGTTTTTTATTGCTTTTGCATTTTGCCTCCTCTGATGTTTCCAGCCTTCCTCCGATTTACCCGAGACAGATGAGACAGGAATATCTCCAAGAGCTTTATCACTTCCCTGTCAGCAGCGGCTGCTAAGTCAACAGTGCGGTGGTGTGTGTCTGCACCGGCAGTACAGAGGTTGCTCAAATCGTTCTCCGCTCCCGGTGAAACCAATAAGCTATACTCTACTGCATCGACTCGGCTCCCGAACCGTGCCCCCTGGTTATGTCAAATTAAATCTCAGCCCATCACCGGCAGACTGCCAATATCCGTGCGCATCTCTGGGCACCCCTGGGGACAGAGGGGCACACGGAGGGATGGGCGCCCCGGGAGCTGGGGCTGCAGCTGCGGGTGCAGCACCCACCCCCCTGCCGGTGGGGCCGGGGGCCGTGGGGAGCCGCAGGTCAGCGGGGTGCTGACCACCCGCACATCTCACCTTCTGGCCCAGCCACCTCCTCCAAGTGCCGGTATAGGGACCTGAGGAGCACAGGCACTGTCACCCGGGGAGCTGTGCGTGTGGACGTGGACTGGCCCTTGCGAGGGCGAAGCAGTTTCTCCGCACACCTCCTGGTGACCGCACGCCTCTGCACCACCCCGCCACGCACCGCCATGCAAAATCTGCTCTCGGCATGGGCCTGTCTGCACAGGCACTGCTTCAGCACTCTGCCCATCATGTCCGATAGCATCCCAGCATCTCCCCCTGCACCGCGCTCCGCACAGCTCCTCCTCGGCTTTGCCTGAGCACCTCATCTCTGTACCAGTACCGAGACCCCTGGGCGAGCGCTGGCTCATCCTCCCCAGCTAGCGCTGCACACCTAGCAGCCTGCAGGCACAGCCTGCTCATGTTGCACCTTGTGTTTTATTTCTCCATCACTCTGCTTCTCCTTTTTCCCCTTACCTACGCTCCTGGTCGCATCTTCCTCAGCCTGGTGGTGGCAGGGGCTGTTTGGGGGACACAGAGGCAGTAGTGCCAGAGCATCCTCCTGCTGCAGCTCGCTTCGCCCTTGCTCTCCTGCCCTTCTGAGCCCCGCAGCACCGCTGGGGTGCTGTTGAGATTACTGATTGAGTATCTGAGGAGAAAAGAGTCACCTTGCCATGAACTGTGATAATTATTTCAACAATGGCAATAAAAACACATTTCCAGAGCTCCACCACCTGCTTGCTTACGCCCTGTTTGCAGGATGATGTGCAGTTGGGTGTTTCTGTAGCACAGCGTCCCAGGTAAGGGGGGGCCACCAGCCCATGTCCCAAATCCCCAGGGGACAATGGCCTGGAGCAGATTTACCAGCCACTTGCAAGCGCAAAGTAGCCCCCCCGGCAGGGTGGAAGGGGCCAGCAGTAGGGCAGAGGGGGACACCTCCCTCGTGACAACAGGCGAGAAGGGACTGGGCCACCGTGGCCGGGTTTGGCAAAGAGCACCTCATGAAATAAGGTACAGCCTCGATGGGCAAGAGGGAGGAGAGGGGCTGCACGGGGCAGCAGCAAGAGAAACCCAGGGGAGCATCTGGGATGGGACCAGAGGAGAAGCACGCTCCAGCCCCGGCTGGGAAGTCAAGGGCTGACTCCCTACCCAGCCAAGGTACCGAGCAGGTTCGGATGCCACATGTTACCACGCATGAGCTGCAATGGTGTTCTTCTCGGTTTACAGTGCTCCGCGTTAGCTGTGTCTCTGCTTCGCACGCTGCTCTGCCAGAACCGCTCTCCTCTTCACTCGGGGTTTCTCCAGGGTTCAAGGCTGCCCCTGGTGAATCTGGGAGGCTGAGGGCACTCTGCTCTTCCAAGGGTGCCAGCAACCTTCTGGTGGGACCTGAGCGGTGCAGAGCTGCCATCCAGGTAGGGGTCCCCAGGCAGCTCTGGCTGGGTGGTGCGGCCCCTTCCCCCAATCCGAGGACAGCACAGGGCTGTCTCCTGGGACATCCAGCTTGCTGCGCTGCGGCTGCCCTCCCGGCCACCAGGAACTGCATCCTTCCCAGGAACAACAGCCTCCGCTTTCCAGGGGCCTCTCAGGTCAGGCTGCTGTGGAACCCCCTCACTGGGGATCCCCAGAGGCGGCAGAGCTGTGGGGATCCCAACACTGCAGCCGGTGCCGGCCCGCTTGCCGCCACCACCCCCGGCGCCGTTTGCGGTGGCACATATGCTGTGCAGTGGGTTTGTGGTGCCTGCGGCATGTCGCGCGGCTGTCAGGCACAATGCCCGCTCCTGGTGCCAAAGTCTGGCACAGTTCCCCGCAAGTGGGCACAAATTCATCCTAAAACACAAACAAAGGAGGAGGCAGCAAAGTCGTCGCTTGCGTGGGCGCTGAGAGATTCCTGCACAGGGAGGGACTTCACCAGGGCCAGGAGTATTTCTGTTTAAAATCAAAATGGTCTTTTTAAAGCAGATTAAAACTCGTTATGAAAGCAACCATGAACATCTGTGATCTCACAGCAAAGGCTTTCCTGGCTCTTTTAGAAATTGCCCTGTTCCCACTATAATACCGGCATAATTCTGTCTCTTTATTTCAAGCTTGTAAGATATTTATATTTCAAATAATTTTTACAAAGTTCAACTGTGAATTGCAAGCTGTGTTTTCTGCTTATGTATTAATTGTATGTGTGTGTCCAGTGCTAAGCCTTATTGCCATGTAATTTGTACAACGTAATTAACCATGTAGAAGCCATAATACATTGCGTTTGGAGGAGTTACATCCAGTTAATCTAATTGACTAATAACATGTTTTCATTTAGCAGCACGTACTGTATTTCCAGTGATTGAATTAATGTCATGTTAACGGCTGCTTTTTGCAACAACATTTGGCATAAATTGCATTAAAAATTGATGTTCGTACAAATGTATTTTGAATACAGCTCAGCATGTGGTCTGGGAAAACACTCCGGTTGTTTATTAAATCAGCTCGGTTTGCAAGTGCACTCAGAGGAGCAGCACCGCGAGTGCCCTGCCCCCTTTGCTGGGGGGACTGCGGTGTGACCCCTGCGGACCACTGCCACCCTGGTCCTGCCCCGGGTCCCGGCCTCCCCCAGCTGCAGAAGGACAGACTCTTCTCACTCCCTTGGGCTTGCAGTGCCCGGGGTTACAGCTTCCCTGCGAGGGCTCCCGAAACAGGTTTTAAAAGGAATCTCTGCTGATGGAGAGACTGTGGTTGGAAAGCTCTGGGCACCTGCTGGGGAAGAGACAGACCTGGAGACACAATTAGCCGTGTCCCTCGGTAAACTCCCCACCGCTGTGCCTGTCTAGCCTGCCTGCCTTTCTCCCACGGCGGCCACGAGGACAGAATGAAAACATGCTCCGCAGCCGCCTCCCTCCCTCCCGTCTGTATTTGCACATGGTCCCGAGGGAGGCGGATCGATGCGCTGCAGCCGGGAGACTAACACTCACTTTGACCTGCCGCGGCAAACAAATCGGATCACACAGGCCGGGCCCCTCTCCGCCAGCTTTCCATCTTCAGAGGCGCCAGGAGAACAGGCATCCGCACGGCTCAGCCTGCGGACCACAGCCAGAGGCCGGCAGCATCCGAGTCTCCTGCCACCAGCACGACGAAGGAGCCCGAAGCTCTCCCTCGCATCGAGGGCGGCTCCAGAAGCTGCTCGGTCTCAGGCGGCAGGTGGAGACCACAATTAAAAGGAGCGCTTGAAAGATGAGATCTGCTGCGCTCAAGTGGAATCTCCAGCAGGGGCTGCAGTGTCTTTGCAGGCTGGCACGTTTGGTTTTCATGTGCATCATCAATCCTTAGCTTCAGTCTAAGCCAAAACCAAAAATATGTAAATAGAGGGGCAGAGGACACGTCGGCAGCACCACAGCCTGGCCCAGCCTGGAGCTCTTGAGAGCCTGCTGGAAGGGAGGGCTGTCCTCGGGGGAGGACGTGCTCATCACAGCATCGCCCATGTCACCCCAGTGGGAGCGGGCAAGGACAATGTGCTGCCGGAAGGCACAGCCACTCAGCACACATTCACCCACCCCGGGTGAGCAGATACACAGCCTCAGCCCCGGCGTGTGCTGGCTGGGGGGCAGAGGTCCCTGCTGTCCTCGCCTGGACTCCCCCAGGCACCAGCCTGCCAAGGTGCCTCAGGTTTGGGGGCATCTTCTCTACACATTTCAAATGCACTTAAAAAAGAAAATCATCTCCCCAGGCTGTGCAGTGGGGAGAAAGGCAGAGCTCCCGGGGCTGCTTGGGCTCACTGCCGGTGCTGGCGGGCTCGACGCGCTCTTGGACTGACACGCGAGGGTCCTGCTCGGCAGTGCAGGGAGCGTGGCTGCGGGGTGTCTCCCACCTCTCCCGCACACACACACACATGCACACCCACCCACCCCCTTTTCTTCCTCCTCGCAGTGGTGCAGGAGTTCCTTTTTCTCTGCGGTGAATAAATAACAAGCTGGGGTTTGATTCTGCACGGCAAAGATGCTGCTTTGAGGGCTGCCTGTGATCCCTCAGAGCCTGCTCACTCTGCCTTTGTTGCACATCACCACTAGAAAGGAAAATAATGGCTTATGAAATTCAAGGTGCGAAGTGGAGACTGTCAAGGAAAATGGTGAGCCCACACGGGCTTTTTCCTTTTGTGCCTAAATTTACATAGGGTGTCTTGGGCTTCGTTATTTACATATTGCGTCTCTCCTAATTCCTTTGACAGGTCCTTGACTGGGACATGCCAGCCTGAGAGGTGGCACAAACACAAAGCCATGGACTGTTTCAGATCCACTGTCCCCTCTGTCCCTCCCTCTCCCCTCTACACTGAATCATCCGCAATGCACGCATTTGAAACGTAAAAGCAGAACTACCATGCTGGTGCCAGTCCCCTCCTCAGGCTGTTGTTACCTGTCGGATGGCAGTGAGGTTTCTGCCTTTGTCACCTTCAGAGTGTCTCCTCCTCGGTCACCCCAGCACCCGCTGTGCCCTGCACACTGCTGCACCGGCTCACGTCACTTCAGCACAGCTGGACAGGCCACCCAGCTCCTCTGTACCCCCTGAACTACCCAGGGAACAGAGAAGATGCTACTTTCCTGCCTCAGAGGCTCAGAGGTTGCTTGCAGGCAGCAGCAGGAGTGCCCACAGCACGGTGCTGCTGTACCGGTGGATAAGGAGAGAGCCCTTTCCTAGAAACAGGAGCCTCCTCCTCCCTTTCCCCAGTCCTGCAACTCCAGGCAGGGTGATAACAGGCATTCATGCATCTCAGCTCCACTTAATCTCCAGCTCTTTCTTCACTGATCATCTATGTGCTTTCACCAACAGATGTGGGCAAAAGAGGGTAATGTCAGCGCTGGGAGTCTGGCCAAGGGGGAGGTGCCCCGAGCACCTTAGTCAGAAGAGACCTCTGAGAGCTGAGACATAAATTTCAGATCCCCACGGTGCTGCCAGAGGACTAGAAACAAGCCTTTGGGATAATGATCTGGAGAGGTAGGAGGAACCCGGCAAGCTCGCAGGATGAGCATCCTGGAACGGGGATCTGGGAAGCCCTGGCCTGCGGTCTACACCACCTTCAGCCTCAGCGTCTCCAGTTTCTGCTTACACAAACCCCGTGTCTCTAATCGGACTTCGGCTGCGGCAGGGTCCTCCCTCGAGTGCCTTTCCAAGTTTAGTGCTTCTGACCAAGTCTCACAGCACTTTGGCAGCACTGGCCCTCTATATTTCTCCCTTTTTAGGTACAGGGAACAGATGAGCCACGTTCTGTGTCTTTTCAGCAATACACTACTCCATCTTTAAGAAACACGGCTTCTTGTGAAGCCTCAATGTTTCTGGACTCAGTGGCAAAGGCACTGCCTGCTTGCCGAGATCATGTTTATAAGGACCACAGCTCCACTATTGATATTTTTTAACAATTTAAAATCAATTAAAGAGGAACGCCTGCACATAGTTAGGAAATAATGCTAAGCTTCCCACGCAGCCGGAGCAAACCACCTTCCCTAGGAAGATGGATCTGAGTTGAAAAAACACAGCAAACACAGCGGGATGTCGGGGTTCGCGGCACAGCTAAGCTCAGAGCTGGTGAATGAGATTCATAGATCTGCACATCACACTTCCACTGGACAACTAGAAAATCTCTGGAAGATGTGACCACTGATTACCAGCCCTGCAGGTGGATAATTTACTTAATTTAAAGCAACAGATAAAATGAGATTTATTGGAGAGAATTGTATCTGACATCAGAGTGAGTTAACTAAATGCTTAAAGGTCATTTTTTAAAGTAAGTTCAAATGGCATACATATTATAGAACTTGTGAATGGCATTTTTACTTTTTGTTTCCTTTCAGACTCGGTGAACCAATTTAGTGCTCCTAAACAGGGGCATAGCAGTACTAGACTCAAGCATCTGCAGTGCAGCCAGGCGACACGCAAGGCTCCCAGCAGCTCCGCTGATGCACCTGCGTCCCAACAGGCAGCCATCAGCCTGGTCAAGTTGTCCTCTCCTGCCACCACTTACCTGTGCCTGCACCGCTCCCTGCCAGGCAGCCCGGCGGGCAGCAGTCCCTCGTGCTCCATCGGCTCTGGAAGTAAAAAGCGGGACCAGGCTGGCCGGGTGGTTAAGCTGCCGAAAGCTGCCAGCCGGCACCGTTGGGCTGCCGAGTAACATCATATAAGCACCGTCAGAGCGCAGGAGACACGGGCTCTGCAGCGCCAGGCTAACCCCACAGAGGGGTACAGAGTGTGTGGGGATGGGGTACCCCAGCGCCACTTGCACCGTTCTCCCCGGGCGGGCACAAAGGGTCTCTCCCCAGCCGTGCCTGCTGCCCAGCCAGCGCTGCCTCAGCCTCACTCGCTGTACCGCCAGCGAGCACGGGGACTGTAAGACTGTGAAATAAAACCACATTCTTCTGTTTCCTCCTCCTTCCCCCGTAAAACTGCTTAAAATTTGAATTACTCTTCTCTCTCTAAAATGTGTATTTTATTCTGGTGAAATACTATAACTTTCCTACAGGGAAATCCTGCAAGAGCACCAGTGTGCTCTTACCCTCCTTTCAGAGCGGAGCGGTTCCTGACACGCAGCACAACAAGGAAACCTGCTGCCTCCCTGGTGCTGCCTTCACCACCCCTGGGAGGGCGCAGGGCAGCACCCCCCAGCCCCAGGAGACGGGAGGGTTTCAGCCATAGGCGCACGGCCGGGGTGATGTGCAGGAGCTCCCCCCATCTGGCCGGGACGTCGCTGTCACAGGCACACCCGGCAGGGGATGGGGACACCAGCCACTGGCGGTGGCTCCCAAAGGCAGGCGGGCACAAGGACGCTGGGAAAGCCCTCACTGCCAGGGCAAGGAGAAGAGACCTGCTGCTGGCACAGCTCAGCTCCGTGCTCCCGGGGTCCAAACAGCCCCCACACTGACCAGATAATTTTTCTACATTTTCTGTTGCTCTTCGATAAACATCTGACCGATATGAAAATCTCCCCAAGTCCTTCTTTGTTCAGGGATATTTGTTTATCACAGTACTGCCAACAGAGACACATTTCTGAATGTTCCAAATAAATGGGCCAGCCAGACAACGAGGTAAAACCTATCCCACTGCTGTCACCACCAGACAAGTCCACCCTTACGCTCACCCCGGGGACAGGCAGTCCACTCTCGCTCCTCTGGCTCCAGCAGATAGATGTACCTCTCCTCTGCTCCCTGTGGGAGGAGGAGACAGAAAGAGGGAGAGGACAAAGCCATCAGAAGCAGTTTCCAGCACTGGCCACTTGCTCCAGCCAGGACCCACGCTCAGCCTGCAGCAGTCAGGGCTAATTTAATCCCTGCACGGGACTCCATTCCATGCAAGAGAGAAAGGGCAATGACGGTCATATCACACATTCATTCCCCACTTCACTTTTGCCCAGAGCTTGGCACAGCAGAGCTGGGACCAGCTGGGGGTCACAGCGCTGTAGGTCCAGGGCTGCTGAGCTCCTTCTCCAGGGGAAGGGGGAACGGTCGTCCCCCGGCTTGGGCAGGAGTCGGTCAGGGGAATGGAGGGAGCTCAGTGGGTATTGCTTGGGTTTACATCCAACAGAAACTTTTTCCCCTGTTTCTCCTTGATGGATTCAAAATTCTGATTACTTATTATTATTATTATTATTCTTTACCCAGCAGTGCATTCTGTTCCTGCTGGGAAGGAGGGGTTTGGTTTAAGATACTTGTAAATGCAAAGGAAAAAAGGACAGGAAAATTGTTGGTTGTAGTGGTACTTGTCCGGGAGCCCTGAAACCAGGAAAACAATGCACAGATACATTTGTGCTGATGACAGCCTGATACCTTGTCTACTCACAGACATTTTCCATGCCTTTACACAGATGGTGAAGATACGTTTTTGTAAGCACCATTCCTGTGCTGCGGCAAAACCCAAGGGGCTGAAAAAGACTCCACAAGCGGCCTGTGAACTGGGAGTATGTCACAGCTCTGGTGGGGACAAAGCTTCCCTTCCTTAGTTTGCTGTCTTCTTCACAGGTTATATGGGCTTAATTTTCCATCTCTCATCCTGTTGTTGCTCATTAGCTCCATGGGCGATCATCCCTGCACACAACCTGTACTATGGCAGGGGGATGTAGAGGAGTTTAGTTACTACTACCAACGTCACCGGCTTTAATCCCACGGCATCCACAGCCTACGTGGGTGTAACAAAGAGCTGCCTGCAGTGCATGTGCCGTTCAGCACAACCTACCTGCTTGTGCTGCCTCTAACTGGTTTCGCACACAGCGAGGGAAGGAGCAATGTCCTCCAGATTACGTTTGAATTGGCAGAGATGTGGTGAAAAAGGCGATGCCAAACTGCCAGGCAAACAATGCAGCAGAGAACAGCTTTTGCCTCAGTGGGCATAACTGCTAGAAAGCAAACCTCGGTAAAATGAGGAATGAGCAGTGAGGAAGGAGGCAGAGTGGGGGCTGATGCCACCAGCTAGGAATGCTGCTGCCTAGGAGTCCTTGGCACACCGCAAACAGAGCCGATCTCTGCAGATTTCAAAGGCAAGTCAGCGATTCCAGTTCCACCTGAGACTCAGCACAAACAGGACTGGCAGCCCCAACTCACTGGGATGTGCCGTGTTTGTCCCCAGTGTGTCATTGCAATCAGCATCCCACCTGAAATCTCTGGGAAACAAAAGCATACCCAGAAAAAGACTTAAATCACAGAACCGTATAGTAATTAAAAGTCATGTTCATAACAGAGTCATTAGTGCTGATTCTCTTACTCTTTACATAGGAGCGGCACGTAATAATCATTTCCAATTAAATTATGCTTCTCCAAGGCGCATTAACCACTTTTATCCATCCGATTAATTGGACCCATCTCTACTGCATGGAGCAGAGTTACATCACTCCAGAGGGAAAGCAGACAGTTAACAAAAAATGTCGCTGTGGTACTAACGCAGGAACACTTTGCTATCAAACACGTACACTCACACGCACACTTGCTGCAAACTGTCTACTCAAACACAGATGCATGGCTTTACCTACACGCATGCAGTCAAGCACTTAGCAGGAAAACGCACATCTGCTTTTGGAAAGAATGAAGTGCTATAGGCTTGCACATTTTGCAGCATCAACATCTCCAGAAGACGAGTCCTCCAAGTCCTGTACTATCATCCAATTTTCCTGGCTTGCTGGGACTTCGCTCCCAGCACCCCTTAGCTCCCCGCCTGCTCCGCAAGGGATAACAACGCCCATCGCTCGGGCTGGAGCCAGTGAACCGGCATCCCCTCATCCACCCCGAGCACCGCAGTAGCCTTGTGCAGCTGGATGCTCACTTTCCTCTGCTCTGCTAATTACTGCTGCGCGATGGGGAAAGTCTCCAGTTGCCCGGACTCCACACCAGCGCGCTCTGATCCTGCCGCTCCCTTCCTCCCAGGACACGGTGCCTGGCTGTTCTGCTGAAGGCAAAGGCTTCGGTGAAGGAAATTGCACAGGGCCCAATTTGTGCAGGAAGAGCTGACCTGCTGCCATGACCTGGGGGTGAGATTTTATTTACTTGAGAGGGATGAATGTTTCCATGCAAATTCTTCAGGCACTCAATTCTTCAGATTCCTCTTGGCAAGAAATGGAGATTCCTCCCATGCAGCACAGGAGACACCAGTGCAGAATAGCAGCGGTAGAGGGGCAGCACGTATTTAAAAATACGGTGAATGGGACATCTAGGTGTCTGTGTGGTGGTCAGAGCGCGTTTGCAGAGACATGATGGCAGCTGCGCATGGGATGGAGCCCCAAGGTGCGTTCCCAACAAGAGGTAAGTAAAGATCTTAAAAAAAGTTGCCTGGGGCTTTGTGATAGGGTCAGTACGGTTCAGTGAGCCCTGCCATTTCATCATCATTGCAGTTCCTCTGTGGGAGCAACCACCCGGACACCTCTTGGGAGTTAAAGTAATTCCTTGCAACAGGAGAGAGTGCAACAGGAGAGCTGCCAAGTGCACCCAGATAAGCAATCCCTATGTGGACTCCAGGGAGCTGAGCGAGGAAATAGTAAGACTGGGTGGGCACTGGAACCTCACCGGGGTCCCTAAACCAGAAACACATTGAAATGAGTATGAATGGGAGAAAGACAGCCCATGCCTAAGAGGCAGAGGTCTTTTCCAGGATCCTGCCTGATGAACCTCTGATCTGCATGGAGGGGAAGGTGGTGGGATGGCAGAGACACGTGTATGCTTTGTATTTCTATTTGCCCATGCCCATGTTGTAGGGAGGGGAGCGCTCTCATTCATTCTCTCCACAGGCACAGATGATATAGCCTCAGGAGCACACAGTTATCAAAATGTTATAAATTGCTACCTTTTAAATAGTGGGATAATTTGCTAGTCCATTACAGAAGGAGTTGTAGGATACAAGGAGCATACTATGAAAAATTATGTCTTCTGCGTCACTGCTGACCTCCACAGCTGAGGTGCTCTCAGAACCGTTCCATTATGTCAGACTACCCTGAGCAATTAGCCATCCGTCAGAGCTCGTCAGCATGTCACGGTGCCACAGAAGACACCACGTGCTCCTGACAGCTCCCTTACTGGAAACGTTTGCTGCAGAGGTGCCATTCGCCATCGTGTCAGTGTAACCCATGGTCACCAGCAGATTGCTCTCAGCAGGGAAAACCTCCATGGCTCTCTGCAGCCACTTCTCCTTCTGTAATCAAGGTATTTTTGTAGACCTCCCTGTGAGCTAAGCCAGTTAATTTTAGTCCAGGAGTTTCATTCTAAGAATTCTTCAGACTTGGAGACAATCCTTTTTTCTGACCAGTAGCGGTTTTAGTGACAGTGCTGCTGCCAAACATGGGCTGTGCGGAAGCCAGCAGGAAGGCAGCCTGTTCTGGCGTGGCAGCACTGATGCTTCCCAATGGGACATGGTCCTCTGAGGCTGGAGTGGAGATAGCCATGCTCCCTGCCTGGTGTCTTGCTGACAAGTGCTTAGATCTCCTCTTCTTGTGACAGTCCTCCCGTGCAGCCCTATCGCAGTCGCATTATCCACGAGATTCCAAAATCCTACTTTTCGTCGTCAAAGCAAAATACAGTCTTTCTATGTAGTCTATAGTTTTTGTCCAAGCAAACAGATCTATGATACAGACCATCTGAAGTCTCTTTCTCTCTCCTCTCTTGGAACTCCTGCAGGGAGACAGGGATATAAACCTTCCCTCTGTTGCCCACTAATGAAGAGACACACACAGAGGTCCCCTTTCCCAAGGTCAGAGGCAATTTCCCTTAGAGGGAGCTTCTTAAGGCCAGGAAAGATGCAAGGAGCCTTTGCAGTACCACCTTTAGCATCACACAACAGCACTGCAGCCAACAGATGGGGATGAGCCACAGTGGAGCATGTTACCTCTGCAAATGACCCTCCTGAAGAGCACGCAGCATCCCATGGATGGTCACAGCCTTGGGATGTGTGCAGTCATCAGAAGCCCTTGACTGCAACAGTCCTTACACACAGCAATGGAAAAAGGCAGACAAAATCCTCCCAGGACAGTCCTTCACCTCCTCTGCTGTACCTACTCCTGAGCACCTCCAGGCTCTGCCTTTAGCCCCCTCTCAGGACACTGATGTTTCATGTCCTGGCTGGCTACCTTGGCCCAAAAGCCAGGGAGCAACCCCTGCACTTGGATCCCCGAATGGTCACGGAGAGGCTTCACATGTTTCAGACACCACCCTGGTTTGTGCCATTGAAGGCTGTTTCACGTACCCAAGCTTCCAGGCAAAAGCCTCCCAACCGTGAGATACAGCCAGTGAGGTTGTTTACCAGCCCAAGATTGTCTTGCAGTTTGGGGAAGGAGGTAGCTCCAGGTCTGTTCAACACACACCACGAGAATTATGTACGTTACACTGGTTTTGTGCAAGGCAAAGGGATATTTCTCCTAACCTGTGTTTAATTTCTGCACATAAATCCCTCTGAATCTAAACTTCCCATTTATTTTATGTGCTTAGATATTTCCTCATGAGTTGCGGGCAAAATCCATGTCCTGGCACGCACATAAAAGCAAATGCAGAAGGAATGTGTCCTGGCAATATACACATCATCCCTGGAGATAAATCTTTTCTTGCTGGGGAGGAAACCCTCAAGGCTTGCACACACCAGCTATTAATTTCTTTCAAAATATATACATTTCAGGACAAAAATAAACATGTAAATACGGGATGCGTTCCTCCCAGGCAGTCTGTTCCAAGGTGACAATTGGCAGTTCGTGGGAAACTTGCACACAACTTACTTACAAACAGCTTATTAAAAACATATCAACCATCCAACACCTGGGGAATAGTCAGCACCCTGGAAACACGCACAGCGTACTCTGATTGTATCACACCCAGAAAATACACATGCTGCTGCCGCGCTGGTCTAGAAAAACATGGCAAAACAGCAAAACTGCAGAAAGGGACCGCACCGGCATGGAGATGGGGGGGGTGCAGGGGCGGGGGGGTGCTGGCATAGCCTGGCAGTGGGGCCCCCATCCTCCGCAGCCGTGCACCCAGCGCAGTCGCTCACCTTCCAGGGGACAGAGCCAACGGTCCCACCGTGGGGGGCCGTTGTGGTCCCCGTTGGTGCAGGACAGCTGGAAGCAGGGGCAAACCCGCCCTGGTTTGCTACCTCCACATCCACATTTCTCACAGGAAACACTATCAGGAGCTTCGTGGGATCGTGAATATGAATTGCTTTGACCTCACTTAGTCTGATATGGTGGAGTATTAAATCTCTATTTTTCAAGCATTAAGCCTGTGTAATAGAAGGATGCTGCGAGCAATTTGCAATAAGATGAAGGGATATTACTGTCCTGGGAGACAGACAATCCAACCACATCCACAAATTGATAACAGAGATAGTGGCTTAGGTTCATGCTAGCTATTAATTAAGGGCATGTTTTATGTGGAAGACAATACCAGCTTACACAGGCAGGTACTTGTTGGCCTTCCCTTCCCTGCGGTGAGCAGCATTCCCGGAGCTGGAGTGCAGCCAGGTGGGTTAGCTTACCTTGCCGAACTGCAGTTCACACACTTACATTTGAATCTCTGACAGGCAAAATTAATTTCTCAAGCCTTTAGCACGGCAGCGTCAGAGCTGCTGTTCTGCCGCTCACGAGCGGTCGGCGGCTGCTGGGAGCCGCTGCCGCAGGGAGCAGCGTGCAAGCCCTCCTTCCAGGGACATTCAAAGGCTTGGCCAGAGCAAAGAGCTAGCAACTGTGCAGAGAGCTCATACGTCTCTGGCTGCTAATGAGCAGCTAACCATGTTCCGAGCTCTTCCTTTGCCCTCAGAACTTGCTTCCTCATTATCTGGCTGATCCCCGGCTCTCAGGCAAAGAAATCCGAAACCGGATTTCATTCCTTCTTGCCTCTCCTTTTCTCGTCTTGGCTGCTGGCAGCATCCCACTCAGCCAAGGGATGCGATCCCTCTCCCACTCGATGCCCTCAGCGGGCTTTCACTTCCCATCCCCTGCAGTGGGATTCTCTCAGCATCTCACATCCATTAATTGACTCGAGCTGAATACAGGACCACTAACTCGTGTCCTAATTACCAACAGAATATTACCCTTTTATAACCTTATGCTCCTCGCCCTAGAATCTAGCAGCAAGCCTGCAACATGCCCTGAAAGCTGATCCCCGCACTGGTGTGAAAGACCCACTGCTGCTCCATCCTCGCTCAAGAAAACCTCTCCCAGGTCTCACCCTGGCAGGGGGATCTCACCCTCAGGGACCCCGCAGCGCGTTGCAAGGTGAAACATCACAGAAGCCACGAACCAAGAGCCAGGGTGCACGACAGCTCCTGGGAGCGAGGACACCGACCGGTACTCCCGGAGTCCGATGGAGCCAAGGTACGTGGGCAATCCACTGAGCACCAGCAATCCCACAGTGTCAGAGTGCTCTTCTGGAGAGGGTCTTCCCTGCTGGGTGTTGCCCAAGAGGTTTTGTAGGGCTAAATAATGCATAATGTCAGCAGCAGAAGTACATGTATAATACTGGAGAAAATGGCATAAAAGTCCTGTGTGACGAATAAATTAGAGCGTCCCTTCTTACGGACAGGCACCTATGGAGAAGAACAGAGACAGAGATAAATCAGTGGGGTAGGCTAGGGAGACAGGAGAGATTTATTTTTCTCCAGATGCGATTAGAGAACAGCTGGAGAATTAATGAGGTGGTGAGGACAGGAGATCATTCCTGACGGCAGGCTCCTGCTGACACTGCTGCCCACCCAAAAACCCCTGTGCTGGGGCCCACAGGCAGGTCACACACACATCTTTCTGGAAAACTGTTTTCAAAGATGTGGCGAACTTCTGATGGGAAGTGTGAGCCCTTACAAACCAACACAGTTCCCTCTAGGCTCTTCTGATACAGCGTCCCCTGACCACTGGTTTCTCTGTCATCAGCAAAGGCATTTCACGACAAAGCAAAGCCCCTGTTAATTGCCTGGAACCAAAAAAACACAGGGTGCAGTGGGTCGCCTTGCTGCATGCCGAGCTGAAGGAAAGAGGGGGTCCACGGCCAAGGACAATGCCAAAGCTGTGGACCGTGCAGGTCTGCCTGGGACCTGGAGAAGCCGCTCCAGCTTTGAATTTCTCTGTATTTCAAAGATGACAGTTGATGTGATGCGGGTATGGAGAGCCAGAGAGTTCAGTCAGACCTAGGACACATCCATGAGCTGGACAGGTTGGGATTTGTCACGTGCCCAAATCCATACATCCCTCGCTGAGCAGAGGCAAGGACAGTAAGGCAGGGACCTGGGAGTGGGCTGCTGAAGAAAAGCAACCTGGTCGATGATGAGAAATGCAAAACAAAGGGAAAGAAAAGACAAGCTGGAATTCAGGCCCCTGAGAACAAAAGGAGCATCCTTTGGTGTCAGAGAGCACATGTCCACAGCCTGAAGACCACATCTGGCTGCAGACTCACCCCCTGTCTGTAGCGTCTCCATTAAAAGCCCGATGCACGCATGCTTATGAAGCCAAAACCTGTTCCGGGATGGCAGTGGTCATTAGTCCAGCAAGTTTGGGAACCTCCACGCTTTTCCATGCTCTACATCCCTATCCACATCCTCGCCCGCTCTTTGAAGCCAGTATCTGTACTGCACCTTGGCATATTGTGGATTACAACATTTCAGGCTGCCTGCTGCAGCTCAGCTGTATGTCTGATCTTGGGTGAGGAATTTCTCTTTATACCAAACTGTCTATTCAAGTCATAAAAATAGGCTTTTTTTTCCTTCTGTAAGTGCAACACTTTTCATATTTTTACTTCCAGCTGTCTAGATAGTATTTCACTTTTTTCATTTCTAGTGCTCACTCTCAGTTATTTAATGTGAATTTCTAGGGCACGGTGCCCTTAGCAGACATCAGAGCAATATAACACAAGAAATCAGATATATACTGTTCCAGGAGAAGGCAGGAACAAAAAGACAAACTAGGCTCTTAATACATATGGTGCTTTTGATTCATGGAATATAGAAAATTGTATTTGATTATATCTGTAATGGATCCTCGTAACTTTAGATTAGGGTTATGCTGATGGCCCAACTAATGGACAGTTTATTGCAGGAATAGATTTCATCCTATCATATTTTTTTCCTGGTATCAATTACTTTGAATGTTTAAATGTCTCATTTCTCTGGATGTTTATTGCTCAATTTTCCTTCCTAAAAAAAACCTACACACACACACAATGCCCCTGGTGTTCCTCTGCTAAGTTGCAAGGAACTAAAGTTTGTGTGCTCCTGGAGTCCAGAAGCTCCTGTCATCTACTGGCTGCACAGGTCAGAATAAAATCCACATTTGCGGCTTACAGTTACTGAAATCATCGCAGCACATAAGCCATGAGGTAACAGAGTCAAAGTTCTCTTAGCAAGCATGTGGATGCTATTGGAAAAAAAAAAAAAAATTGAAAGGCTTATTAAATTAACCTGTCTAAAAGGGAAAAAGAATTTGTGGGATTGCTGCCTGTGAGATTAACAGCAAATCTGATGATAAAAGAGATTGGAAGCAAAGACAGTTTGGTGGATAGCATCTTGTTTTCAGTCAACTTATATTAGTAAAGCCCTGAAGAATAGAATCATTAAATTATTACTCCCTGAAGCCATGACTTGAAGGAAACGTTTGTATGCCAGTAAAAAGTTTAGGAGTCTGTGGAGGTACCAGAGATGTTACCTATTGATCTGAGGGGAAGGGGCAGGGGCAAAGAGACTGGTGGAATTTTTTTTATGTTGTTTTTTTTTTTTTTAACTTTGCCTGGCTGAAACCGTGTCTGAAATCCTCTCTAAAAAAAAACCAAACAAACAAAAACCCAAAACACCTTGCAGAGAAAAGCACCACCTTTGTCACACTTTAAATACTAGCCAAGCTGCTCAACACCAGTGATTTCAGAATGATCTCTGTTATTTACTTTATAGAAGTATGCTCTGCCTCGCTCCAGAACTGATACCTGCCAGTCAAGGGGTGTCATGACGTCGTTCTCCCTGAAGATCAACTATCCCTAATTAGGAACAGACGCCGAGCTTTTGAGGGCATTCGTCAAGGCTGTTGGCCGACACGTGTCAGGGGGAGCACCGGGCACACATTTCAAAGGGTGCTTGTCAATGAGAACATATATTATTGTTTGTACCTTCAGCTAAACGCATCAATTTGTCCAGCGTGCCCAGAGGAGAAGATGCAGGAGCTCTTCAGTCCTGATGCATTTTACCGTCACAGCCCTTATTTCTTGGAGAAGGAGAAAAGCCTGACTGTCGGGACGCACGACGGCTCTGTCGAGGAGGGCAAGGCTGCATGTTGGCCGCAGCAAGAGGCACTTTCTGTGGCAAGACAGGATCATTGCATCCTGCTCCTGCCTTTTCCTAGAGCCTTTAACCCCATGCTTTGGTGGAGGGCTTAGTCTGCATTGTAGTCCGTCGCACGTGCCCCTGCACAAGGAGCCAGACTGACCCCAGAGGCTTCCTCGGGGAGGCAGAGAGGAGAGGGGGTGCCTGGGGCTGGGGGGGGAGCACCGCAGCCCCCTTGCATGGGTGGAAGCTCCCGGGACCTGGGAATGCAGAGCTGCCTCACCCGCTGCTCGGGCACACTCATTCACGTACAGGCTGCATGTTATTGCTACTCCAAGACGAGAGCTGGATCCACTTATTTTTTTCATTAAAATGCAAATTAATTTAATAAAAAGTGGAATTGTAAATTAATGAAGCACTTAAAAATTCTACATAATACAAGGCTAATACTTACTCTGTAGAATTTCCTCCAGTTAATATCACCACTAACTCTCCCGAGTGGGACCAGCCTGGCAGCTCCACCGATCTAAATCAGTCTCTTTGACTGGTGATGGGATCAGAGCTCACGGAACGGGCACATTGCCTTTTTACTGCTTCCCAATTACTGGGGCAGTTGGGAAGTCTGCCTCCTCTGCAGGAAACTCATCCTGCAAGTACCTGCCTGCCCCCTCACTGCTGATGCATTCAGGAGCAGGGACATTTCCTTTGCCCTTCAAATAGCAATGGAGCCCTGTAATTTACTGCAACCCGACAGTTCACATGAAGACTCCGGGGGCTGCTGCCCTAAACAGAGCTCCAGTGATGAGCTGCCCTCCCACGATGTTCAGCTGTAATAACATCACAGCTGCCCCCAGGCTCTGAGCTCCCGTGGAGACTTTGGACATATTTGAGGCAGACACTGGATCCACAAGCATTCATTTTTTTTAAATTTTTGCCCTAATACAAAGTGCCAGATTCAGGCATTGACTCCAAAGCCAAAATGTTCTGCATGCAAGCTGTGGGGCTGTCTCTAACGAAGGGCTGGCAGCCAGCCCCATCTCACTGCTGTCACGCTTGCGGACAGCCGAGCCACCGCACAGATCCTCCCTGCAAACAACGGGATTCACAGCAGCCCCTCCACCCTCAGCATCCTCGTCCCTTTTCTGCAGGGTGGGAGCAGAGGGACAGGACAAAACGCCTTGCCCAGGGGGGTCAAATATTGCTCAGCTCTACCCTCAGGGCAAATCTGGCTCAAGAAAACAAAAAAACACCCTGGATGCACAGGTGCAAGGCTTGTTCGCTGCACATTCCCTTTCTAACTTATACTTCTATGGAAACACTGTAGAAGATTCATCCTTAAAATAAAATAGAACCGGGGAAACACTTTGAGAAAACATTGGCCGAAGTGAGTAAGGTATTTCCAACAGGATCGATCCCTCTTGACTTGCAGGACCAAATCTGAGCTCCTCACCTTCTGCTTTTGTATAGCAAATGGAGAGAAAGGGCAATTCTGAGAATAATTCAATTCATCCTAAAGTAAGCATCTAAAGTAGGTCAAGTAAACCACACCAAAAAATTGGCCTTCTGTCTCTGCTAGCTATAAAGAAAGTCCAGGCAGACAGCTTTCACGGAGACGTGGCACTGGTGCGTCCGGGGTTAGGTGACACGAATCCTCCCTCTCACCCTCCTCGATGAGACCCTGTCCATCCCATGTGCATCCACCTCAGCCCCCCCAGTGCCGAGCCCCTTGTCGCACACGGAGCCCCACAGTTACAGTGGGGCCCCGTGGCACCCCCAGACCGTCACACAGGGAGCCCATGGGACCTCCCTGCCACTCAGGGACCTGCTGGGCTCCTTTTCCTCTGGCCACGCAGCAGGGACCACGTAGGCTCCATGCCGGTGTTAATCACCCACCACACTCCTTTATTGCCATCTATACACCACTGCCAGGAACATTATCCCTTAAATAAAGCTCACCCACCCTATTATTGTAATGTCAACTCTGAACCTCTCAGATAAGCCCTGCAGACAATTTATAATTACACAGAAGTAGCTCTTGTACATTGCACCGAGGGGCCATCAGGAGAGGATTTAGGTCTTTCACAGAGCCAGCGTTTGACAGGTCTTTTTGCTGTTATTTCATCTTGACAGCTCCTTGCCACCCAGCTCCTCCTGCAACTCTACACTCATGCTTTGTTGTGTGATCTCAGGTGAAGAGAGCACGTAATGGGCAATAATTGTGGGCGATTACTGTTTACTTGTTAACTTTGCTTGGCAGAGCAGCTGTGATGGATGCAGGGACTGGAATATTTCCTTTATCCCCTGTAGCACTGAGAGTGAACTGGTGCTTAATTCAAAGGCTGAATTCTATAAAAAAGAAGACGAAACCCATCATTAAATTTCTCTTAGTGGCTATGTGCATAATTCATCCAAACACCATCAAATATAAATGGCCTTGTGTCAGGATGAGCAGTACAGGCACAGCAAATCCAACCTGCTCCAGGAGACAGAAACTGCAAAGCAGCCTCTCACCACATTAATGAGATCAGGCACCAAAGTACTTCCAAGAGGTTCTTAAGCAGGACACGATAATCGAATTGAGCCATGTGCGGCAGCCCCTGCTCCCCGTAACCCCTCGGCCCCGCTGACCGGCCGCCAGCCCCCCCGCTGGTGCCGGGCTTAACCGGGACTGGGAACAGCTGAAGGTGGAGAGTTATCGGCTGCGGTCAAGGCTGCCCCGTGGGCAGTGCCCCGTGTCCCCCGGGCAGGCAGAGCGGGCAGCGTCCTGCCCGCAGAGCCCCGGCCGCACCAGGAGGCTGAGCCAGGCGCTGCCGGCCCTAATCCTGCGATTACCTCTGCTCCTACGGTAAAGCTGCCTGCTTGCACTGGTACGCTGTTTACTGCCTTTTCTCCCCCTGCAGTTTAAAAGCACTTGTATAGATTATGATATCTAAATTCTGTATTGCTCCCTGCTAGTGTCTGAACTTTGATTAGGAGCTGAATGACCTCAATTTCACAAGCAGCAGTCATGTACCAGTAAACAATGCTCGTTCCGCACAAGCAGATGTTAATCTACAGTGGTTTAGCAAAGGCTTGCAACAAGTCTTCTAGAAAGTTTTTTTCCAATTATTTGAAAAATACCAAGTTATTTAATAAATCACAGCAAGTTGTTTTGCAAAAGTATCCTTTGAACCATTAGATATTATTGTGAATGCCAATTTTTCTTCCCACCTTATGGCAGGATAAAGATACCCCACTCAATTTTCATCAAAAGCACATGAAAGCAATCAAGGCTCCTGTAGTTTCTATGGAAATAAGGGATGCAAATTGGGATTGCGTGGTGCCTTTTTTCTTGAATTTATCCATAAAAATGCAAATACTCTTCAACAGATACTGAAATATTTGCCTTGTTCTAAGGGAGGCAAAATATATAGATGAGGCTCTTTTGTCCACTGGCTCTCCTGGCAAGGAGATTTGACAGCTCGTGGAGCACGAGCCTATTGAAGCCAAACGAGCCCTGTCAGAGCACGAAACAGTGGCAGAGCTGGTTCTGACAGGAGCGTGCCCAGCCCCAAAGGGCTGCAGCTTGCTCCTTGCAGGTCCCTCAGCCACCAGCGTCAGCAAACAGGTTCTCCTGCCCTTTCCCACGACACGACCTACCTCGCCCACACGTATCGTGGAGATCTCTGCCCACGATGCAAGGTCACGTCAGCCGCCCTGGTGCTGAGTTAGAAGAGCAACGTCACCTCTTTGGTGTGGAAAACAGATGAGCCAAAAGGAGCAGCACAAACAAATCACATTTGGGAGGCATCTGCTTTACTTTCCTGCCAGCCGTTTCAGAGAAGAGCATACAATGGAGGATATCCCACTCCTCTGCTAGGTCTCATCTTGCCCTGCAGCCGGGACTGATCAAAAACCCTGCAGCAGGAGGTTTAATTAATTCCCTTTCAAACTGAAGGATACAGAATAGTTAATGCTAGCAAAGGTCTTTGGGTTATTCCCCTAAGTGCTCTCCTGCTTTCTGCTTTTTTTCTGTAAGCTGTATTGTGTGCTTCGCACAGCACTTACCAATAAATAATCAAACAGCTCTAGGAAATGCTGGTCGGCAGCTGGGCCCCTCGCCCCCAGCCAGGTCCGGGTGCCAAGTGCCGCAGCATCGCTGCCGTAGGGAGCCCTCGCAGGAAGCCGGAGCTCGTCCCCGGTGCATACACTCTGCTTATGGACTTCGGGAAATTTAAAAGGTCAAGGGATGGTATTTTGGATCACTGCTGTTTGCCGGAATTAATGACGAAAACTGGCAACTCAACTAGTAAAACTCCAGGCATGAATTAGAGCATGCTGCAGCTGCACAATTATAAACTTTCAATTAATTAATTGTGCTGTCACTATATGCACCTGAGAACAACAGCTAGATCAAAGAACTGAGCAGAGATCAAAATGATTAGTAGATCACTTTACTTACAGTTGAAAGTGCCAATTAGATACAGCAAAGATGTAGTCTGGCTCAGTTGCTTCTATTAACAGCTCTGGAAGAGAAAAGTCACTCAATAGACTGTAGAAAAAAGATATCAGGAAAGCCCGATTGCTTACAGTGTGGACAGAGAGAGAATTCACAATGGTCTGTCCATTGACTTTTCCTTTCCAAGGGTGCTAAACGCCTCTCTGTGCCTATTACACTCTCGACACCATTCACACCTTGGGCTGTGCAGAAATGAGCTGGATGAGTCCCATTTGCCTGTGTGGTTTTGCAGACCCAAAGGCCCCCTCAGGCAAGTCCCGAGAGCCCCAGGAGAGCCAGGAGCTGGACCCCAGCTGCCCGGCTCGGCAGACGATGCAGGCTTTGCCTGGGGGGCTGGGGGCAGACGCCCCCTGCCCACGGTGTGCCTGCCGGGAGCCGCGGCGGCAGCACGTGTTGCTGAGCCACCGGCTGCACTGACGGACAAAGACTTCCCAGGGCTCATGTCCACCCGGCGCCCAGCACATGGGCAAATCACTAAGTGGCACTGGTGACAGTACCCGAGCTCTCGATGCTCCAGCAACCATTTCCCAAGGTGGAGAAAGTGGCGGGGTTTTTGAAATAGAGTAGCTTTCACTTCTGCCACTGCATGACCAAGCACCTGTACTAGCTGCTCCGGGCTGATTTAGCGAAGAACGGCTAAATTTATGGTGCCGATTTATTATTTTATCTAAAGTTATTGGGAAAATACACTCCAGCTGCACCTTGCAAGCCTCCAGAAGGGGCTTGTCCTGCTCTCCAGACAGCCTCTCCCTTCCACTACCAGGTTGAGGGGAGCAGTGAGGAACGCTGTGGATTTTCTATCTTGGATTGTTATCTTTCAGAGAGAAGTGCTGTAGCTTAACGAAACATATGAGCTCACTGGAGGAATTATTTATTGGTTCCTGACGTACGTTAAGCTGGATGCCACGTTTGTGACCACAAACAGTGGCTCTGGATTGCAGAGCTGGTCTGTGCCATCACTGAGCTGCAGACTGAGACGATGTACCGCTGTGAGCCTGAGGGATGCTGGCCTTGCCGGAGCCAGCTCCCTGAGCCCTCGCACTCCCCGCACTCCTCACCAAGCACCTGGCCCGTGAGGCCAGACATCATCTATCTGCTCAAGTGCCCCAGAAGGAAGGGGCTTTGCTGGACTCCGCTGCCAGCACAGGAGAGAAGGCACCAGAGAGGCCATCCCAAGGAGGCGATGCCTCCTGAGAAATGGGTTCAGAGCAGTTACAGCTGCCAACCCCACTGTGAGATGATTCCCACTTTCCGGTGAGACGATCGCAAAGACCCAGGGAAGGCACCGCAGCACTGTGGCCAGACACTGGCTGCTGCACACGTACTTGGTGTCCTTCCTTAGATGTACTTCAGCAGTGAGCTTTGTCTCCATTGTCTCCTGTTTGTCACATTGTTTAATTTCTCTTTTTAATTGACTCAGACATTGTTTAATTTCTCTGTTTAATTGGCTCAGACAGAGAGGCTGCAGGCAATGTCATTCTCACATCATTTCTCAGAAACATCGCAGGCATGAGGGTGACATTATTGGTCATATGCAGCAAACTTCTGCAGCATCCCTACAGATCCACCCCCAGCTGGGACCGAGGAAGCAGGAACAGAGAGAAGATATAAATCATAGATGTTTGCAGGACAAAGGCTATTAGCAGGGTGCCATCCTGGCTTGTATGGGAACTGCTTTCATTTAACATACATGCCGACAAGTGAGACAGCAGGTAGAATGAGAATTCGGCACAGCACACAGATGACACCACTATTTACATCGTTCAGATCCAGAAGTGCCTGAAGGGAGCTTCCGAGAAATCTCACAAAGTGAGGAGAAAGCAGGTAAAGACAGTGAGCAACTAAATCTTGCCACATACGTGCAGTCTTAGAGCAGCTACTGCAAGGTCTGTTTAAGGCACATGATCTTCTTTATTGATACAGATTCAACAGATACCTGAAAAAATATTGAACAAATGTTCCTTTGTATTTTAAAATGTCTTGCATCTAGCATGTGCTATATTTTTCCAGTCACATGAATTACTTGAACAGATGTCTCTCTCTCTCTAGGTTCAACAGGTACAATACAACGGCTGTTTCACCAAGCCTGGTTTGATGGCCCCAGTCCTTCAGAAAGTTATTTTCCGTACTGGTTTCTTTTGGTGGGTGCCGGACGGGACTGGAACAACTAGAGGTGAAAAATGCAAGTTCAGACTTTCCCTGGAGAGCCTCAAGTGTTTGGAGATCTGTAGCACTGCTCACTGAAAAGATTTTTAATAGCTTTGACCTTCATGGGGTCTGTGCAGTCTCCTTTTGTCAAAAAGTGTATGTGGAAGAATTCTGGAAAGAGCTGAAGATAATACAAACGTTCTGCAGACCACTGAGGGAATTACAGAGCGCCTCTTCACATTCTTGGCTTATTGTTCCAAAGTGTAGACCATTAGCATCAGCTGCTGCAGCCATATTGCAGTTTGTAATCAGGAAGGGCAAATAATTGCGGGTCAGGAGGCAATATAAATATTTGTTATTGCAGATGACTTATAAATAAATAATTTGAAATGACAAAATTAATCAGACAATTCATTTGACAAATAAGTATTTGATCAGCTCTGCCTGAACCACAGTGGCCAGCCAGGCGCGCTGTAGACTTCCCCAAATACATGGAAATCCATGAAATTTATGGAAAGAAATATCACTTCACCTCAGGGCGTGCAGGCACAGAGAGAAGGGGCCAGATCATAAATTGTCAGACTCTTGTGCTTCAGACCAGACAGATTCCAGCAGCAGCAAGAGCGGCCGCGGTCCGGCCCGGCCGAACACGCACGGCCGCGGGGCACAGCTCCATCCTGCGGCGCCCAAAGACCCGGCAGGTACGTCCGACCCCTGCATAGGCACTGCCCTGCTCAGGGCACCCGCGAGCGGACCCGGGATTTCAGCCAGTTAAGAGACTGTCGCTTGCCAGGTGTCTGCCATCGTTTTCAGACCATGCCAGGCTGACCTGATCAGGGGTGTATTTTTTTTTCCAAAACCCACAAAATGAGTGTGGGTCATTCTAATAGCTCTGTGTACATTGTGTCTCATCTGTATTCAGCACGTCACCAAAATGTGAAGAAGAAAATAGCCCCTGAAAATAAAAGTATGAGAGATAAGAGGAGACACGAGCTAGGAAAACAGCAAACAGCTCCCTGCCAGCATTCTGACTTCCCAGCACCTCTGTCACTCCCACACCCTCTGAGCTGCTGTGTACGGCTTTTAGTGGGTTTGGACTCATCAATGTTCAGAAACGTTAATATAATCGGCTCTGAGATGTGCACATATTATCCATACTGAAACGTAAAATAGGCAAGAAGCAACATCTTTTTGGTGATTTTTTTTCCTTTGTGCATTTTAGCTCAGAACAATCTAATATAAAAAAACTCCAATGCTTGCCTCCAATAGCTTAAATGTCATTTTTCTATTATTTTTACAGTCTGGTCCCAAGGGATATAAAGGGCACCACATCGCACTCAGCAGTGAAGAATCACAGAGCTTTTCCTTTACATGATGGCAGAATGATAAGCATCATCCAAGCCAGCTGGAAGTAACACTTTTCCCACCTTTCCCAATGACAGCAGGTTGGAGCAGGAATATGACTTAGTAAGGATGGGATGATGAAGATCCTCCAACACACAAGGATGAGGTTTCCCATCTTTGTTTAAGCAGAGTGGCCGGAAGACTTGTAAATGCCAAGAAGGATGAGGAATGTTGCCATGGCGAAAGGGCCGACCTGTGGTGAGAGTGTTAGATCTTGGTGGTGAGATCGCTGGCTGGTAGGACCCTAGATCCACATGACACTGGTGGGTAAGACGGGCACCGCCGCTATAAAACCACAGGGTTGTTAGACCGTGAGATTATCAGAAAAAAAAATGAGCATTTTCCACCAGCTGCTGCCCTCAAGCAAAGCACAGTCCCGCGAGGTGATGGCTGGTGCCTGCTGTCTGCAGGGAGAAGGGACCAGCCCTGCAGCAGCCCCACGGCCAGTAAAACCAGCAAAAATATCTGCCAGACAGGGATGCTGGGAACGGGGTCCTACTTGTTTGCATTTCACAGCTCTGCCGTCTTTACCAAAAACATTAACTCCATGAACTCCTCTTGGGCTGGGAGGTTTGCAAGGAAGTGAGGATCCCTTGACAAGAGAAGATGCTAATGCCTCATTTGCATATTTTAGGAGGAAGCTCTCTATGAAATCACATAAGTGTAATTCCCCTACAGTCTCCAAATCCCCAGCCACTTCCAGCTGATGCAAATAAAATCTTGTTATTCAGTTTACGCCAGAAGACTCTGGCACCTCCCCCCAGGACAGGAGGATTATCTGAAGCCAGGAGGAGAAATTGGCAGGTCAAACTTCTCCTCATATCCAACAATTTCATGGTTTGATTTTTATCAAGAAGGAGTTTTGACGTCACAAACAAAACAGCAACAACCCTGCCAATAACAGTGACGCCACGGTCCCCACGGCTCGTGTGACAGGGGATGCAGGCGGCCACTGTGCTGGGAAGCGATGGCTAATCCCACTGCTGGTGAGGACCAGCGATGCAGCAAGGCGGTGGAGGGACCCGTCCGTCTGGAGGGGATCCTGCAGGAGCAGAGTCACCCTCAGCCCAAGGGCTGTGTCAGCCCACTGTGAATTCGGCAAAGGCCGGGTTTGCACACAAGTGTGCTGCTCCGTACTTTATTCCTCTCTCTGGCTGAGTCGAGGCAGGTACAGGCTGGTGTGTAGCGGAATTTTCCGGTCTGCTGTGAATGTTTTCTACTCTGTCAACCTTTTATTTAAATGACATTTGGCTGCAGTGCTAAAAGTACGATATTGAAAATCAATAAGTAGAAAGTGTTTGAAAGCCAATCTAAATCAAATATTACAATATGGTGAAGTTAATCATCTGAAATTAACCTTATAACTGCTTGAATCGCTCTAATCTATAAAGAAAATCAATGTAGGCATATCAAACCCTACTCCAAGCTGCTGTCTGTTCCAGCTGACCATGCAAATGGAAAATAATAGCCAACGGATGCTTATTGCTCCTTATTATACATTAACACTTCACATGGGGTTGAGATGGTCAGAGAGGGATTCCCTGCGGAGACTTGGCCATGACACGCAGGTAAAGGCTCCTACTCTAAAGAGGCACCATAGCAGAAAAGAACCCCAAGTCGCTCTCACGGCAGATAATTTCAGCGCACCAGTCAGAGCCGTAAGTGACTAACAGGCTGTTTCATGAGGAGAATTGATTGTCCCTGCATGAAAAGCAGCTGCTCAAGCACAGCACCCTGCACCCTCCCAGGCTCCAGCTTAGTGCCAGGCTACACCCAAGGTGTCCCTGGTGTCCTGCCAGCGATCGGACCCAGCTCTGGGCACCAGGCGCAGACACCAGCATTACCAGTGCTGCAGGCACAGCGCCCGCAGCCGCCCGCCCAGCAGCACCCCCGGGTGCCAGCGCAGCCGCCTGCACTGCGCAGGTGTCCTGGGCCGGGTCACAGCAGCGGTCCCAAACGTAATCGCCGCTGATGTGGCCACGATGCCTCACAGGGATTCGCCCCAGCGCTGGCTGAAGCACCGCTGGCTGCATCCCTGTCTCCCAGCAAGCAGCTCCGAAGCCCAGGGTGTCACTAACCCACCCCAGCGGGAGCCACAGCCCAGTGGTGAGGGGCACAGAGCCACTACCCTCCCTGTCTAGCCGCATCTCCAAAGTGGCCATCAACACGGCATTTGCTAGGAGGCTCTGGGATGTGACAGTGATAAGTGCTTTGATAGCAGATAGAAATCTATAAATAACAACAGCTTCTCTCAAAAACCTCATTTTAAAATAATGAAGACATTTCTTAAAGTGACAAGTGTCTCAAACATTGATAGTAAAAGCTGGGGGAGGATCTTTTTGAAGTCTCAGGAACAGATGCAAGGAGTGAGATCTCAGCAGCAACCTGCACAGCCTCAGGAGCCCAGGATTAGTCAGAGCCAAGCAGAGTGATCACAGGCTTTTCCAGATGCTCCTTGTGGGCCCCAAATTCAAAGGCGAATGAAGGTTCATGAGCAGATGCTGTTGTCCAGGGAGCACGGTCACTTCAAACAGGTCCTGCCTGTGCTCAGAATGAAGAGCAGCACTTACCTCCAAGGTCCCCTCACTGGTAGACCTCCCCGTGTGCTCCAGCTACCCTGAGGACAACATATTTTCTTCATTGTAATGGAGGAAGAAAATAGTGCAAATTTTCTAGCTGCCAATCTGGCACGTCAGCTCCCATCTCTTACTCTGAGGGTGCAATACCCACACAGTCCCACCAAGACCAGCAGGATTTCAGTGACCACGTCCAAGCTCAGAGGGCTTCCTCACCCAGGGTGGTGGGCAAGATGGTTGCAAGGTGGTAGATAACTTGTGGAGAGAGGAAGATACCAGCGGTCACTGCTGGCCGTGCCAAACACTTCTGGATCGTTGCCTTTCATCTCAGATAGAATGAAGTTGGAAGGAAACAGGAATTTTTATTTGTCATCTGAATGCAGGACCCGAGAGTGGGCTTGGGGTGGCTCTGCTTCTTCCTTTCAATCTCCTGAAGCTTGTGAGAGCACTGCTGTAACCTCGTCCCTGTTGGACGGACGGGACCCGCATGGCACCTGATGCTACCGTCCTTTCTGAGCTGCTGGCACAGGACAGGGACCTGCACAAGAGCCAAGCAGCATAGTTTGCGCTAGATCACAGTTATTCCCAAGGGTAAGCAAGGCCCTGAGAAGTCAACCTGTGCTGGAGGAGCACCCATCTCCCACCAGGGAGAGCCCCCGAAGGAGAGACCCCTCTGCTGTAGCTGGGGCTGCCTGGCCAAGCGTAGGGGCTGCCGGCTGCTCATGCCGGCTGGCCTGGCAGCATGGACAGACAGCCTGCAGCAGACAGACAGACAACATACACCCGATAGACAGCCTGCAGAAGCAGACAGACAGACAGCCATGCAGCAGCAGGCGCATCCCGGCACAGAAGTGCCGCAGCACTCGTGCAGCCCGCGGCAGCAGCTCCCCTGCTGCTCGCAATTAGCCTTTTGCTCAAAGTCTGTTTCTGAAGCTTTTCCTGCATTTCAGATCAAGATGTAAATGATGCGTTGCCCCAGAAAGAGGGAGGAGAACAAGTACTGAACCGGGCAGAAGCCGTCCCAGAAGTGAACACGCCAGCTGGGAGGCTGGAAACGCTGTTTGAAGCAGCAGGTTGCCACAGAGCGATTAAGAACGGCCCTTTGATACTGGAAATGTGTTTTAATGAGTTTCCTGCAATACATATATCCCTTGGGTTTCCGTGGAAAGGCCTTGCACAGTCTTCTCTTGCCCTCACCCAAAGTGACACCAAGATGCATAAAAAAACACTTCATTTTTAATACTTTAAGCTGAAAGGGTTTTAAACAAGCGGGAGCTTTTTCAGTGCTTAACAATCTCTTCATTTCTTTAAATTACAAGGAGGAACTACATTTTCAGAATCAATACTCAGAATTTACAAACAACTCTCCGGGTAAGGAGACTCAACAGCAGAGCTCTCGCAGGGCAGAGCTGGCAGTAGAAGCTTTCTCTCCAAGCTGCAGCACGGGGCAGTTTTGGCTGTGACTCTCTGGCAGACCCGTGCTCTCCACATCACAGGAATCGCTTATTTTGCATTGTAATTTATTTTAGTCTGAGCTTTCTGAGGAAGGGACTGTATCTAATTTAGTGTGGCTAGAGTACACAGCGGCCAGCATAGAAAATCCATGCCTGCTGAAGCCATGAGCTCCTGCCACAGTGCAAAGAGTGAAGAAATAATTGTCAGAGTAATGGCAAATATTAAGACCCGGGGCTCTCGCAGTGAGAGCTCAGGGGAGGGTGGCATCGCGCTAGCAAGAAGGGATGCCCCAGTGGGGAGTCGGGGTTTGCTGCCCCCATCCTGACTCTGAGCCTTAACGTCTCCTTCACAGACCCTCAGAAAGGGGAGCTGGGATATGTCTCCCAGTGACCCGTGGAGCAGGGTTAGGCTTGGCAGCCTTTCCTCCACCTCCAACCCAGCTGGTCCCTCCCAGCACCATTGCCATGCAGAGATGAACTGGGCAGGTCAGCAATTACACAATTGTAAAACAGAAGGCAAGCTTTGCCCAATGCCGCTAAAACCGTTCACAGCCTATTGGAGAGGACAGTTGTCCCATTAAGAAACCAAAAGACATTCTGGCTTTCTTCAGCCTCAGGGCTTGGAAGCAAGAAGCATTTACTGCCTAATTAAATTTTAATATACTGGCAGAGTGCAGCTCTTCTTGTGGATCTGTATTGGACAGTATGCCAGATTGTGCAGAAAAACAGCAGGCTGGAGCTGCCCGCGGCCACCGGTGTCTGCTGCTGGTTGGCACAGCAGTGTCCCACAGCGCAGCATGGACGGGAGCGCAGCGGTCACGGCCTCGGCACCCCAGAGCTGCCCTTCGCATCCGCACATGGACACACCCCCCAGGGAGTTTGAGTCTCTCCACAGCAAAAGTGCATTCAGGAAAAAAGACAGCAGCACTGTGACGCTGGAGAAGACGACCGCGACGCTGGTGGCACAGTGGAAGGACGATGCTTTCCTGAGTGGATCTGAAGGAAAGATGAGATGGAGCCAGGGACCTGGCTGATGTTCAGCAGGGCACTGGTCTGCCATGTACACATGCATGCAGTAGTTTTGCATCTGAGTTTGTTATTTATTCTCCGTCTCCAGCTAAAAAGCTACATCTGAAGCCAAGTCACTTTCTCTTCCTAGTAGTTCTGCTCTATTCTCTTGCTAACTGATGACTCCTCTGCATGTTTTTAATGGGCAGATGGCTCTCCAACGGGCTGACTCTGCTCCAGGGGCCACCTCGCACCAGTTTGCAGTGTTCTGAGCATGTGCTAAGAAGTTGCTCTCCCCATGCTCCTTTTTTGGCCTCAGCAGTGTCACCTGCACAGCGTGTGGCCTCCCTCCACCCATGACCCACAGAACTGGCATGGTCCCTCGCCTGCTCCTGCTTTGCCAGCCCAGAGCTCTCCACTGGGTTGAGCCTTCCTGAAAAAAAAAAAAACCAAAAAAAAAAACACAAAAAAACCCAAAAAAACCAAACCAAACCAAAACAAAACAAAAAAACCCAAACGAACAAACCTGCTCCTGCCTCTCCTGGTGTCTGCTCTGCTGCTCTGTACACCAGAACACAAAACGGGGAGCCCAGCAGACAAGCTCCTGGATGCCCATTGTTATTTCTGCCACGACACCAGCCCTTGCCCAAATGCCCTCAACGCTTTGTGATGTGACGGGGACCAGGAGCCCAGAGCAGTCCCAGTGTGGATGCAGCCCACTGCAGACACGCCGTGGCAAGCAAGTGGCTGGGACAGCTTGCCTCTTACTAAGGGTGCCAAGGGGCTAGGGGTCTCCGGCCACTATTTCCTTGGTAGATACATGCCTAAAAAGCCCCCTGGTGAGATCAGTCACTGACAGATGGCCAGGACCAAAGTCAGGTCCTGATACTAAAAACTCTATGATTTTTAAATGGGTGACTCATATGTTTTCATTGTGCCACAGCTCTCCCACCGTGAAGCTGCCTGCAAGAAATGTTCACACAAGCCTTCCTGAGCACTGTGCTGAAATAAGGTGCTGTCAAAACAGCATATATTTGTGCAGCTGCCAAAAGGAGTTGTTATTATTGTATTTTTCTTTAATAGAGAGACAAGTGTGCTCTGGTGCACAGACTGGTAGCAACCGTCTGTGGTGGTGCTGGGAAGCAAGAGGGAGCTCGGAGAGAATGATGGCCCAGGCCCACCACAGGCACGAGACGGAAACAAAAGGCTGAGTTTCAGGTCCAAAGCAGAGTAAGCCAGAGCATTCCTGCTGCTGGTCCAAACGCCTTTGGAAATGCATGGCTCCGACTGTGGCAGGGTGCTCAGCTGAGTTACAGACACCCCATCCCTCCACTCCCAAACACCGGATACCATCTCCTCCACACACACATGTGTGCCTCCCTCCCTCCTCCCCGCCATGCTCCGGGGCTCTGCGGGCACAGCCACTGCCAGCCGAGGAGCTTGGGCTGGATGTGGGAGAAAACCTGCTCCGCAAAAGGGGATCGGCCATACCTCCAACTCCAGAAAATCACTGCTGGGAATGCTGGAGGGTGAAACAGAGACTGCAGCAGCCACTGCCCGCTCCCCACAACACATATGTGCACACACACAAGTACACACACTCTTCATAGCTGCCTGCACACAAAGCAAAACGCCAAGAAATTGAGTAACTGTAACACTCAGTTTCAGTCCAGCCAGGGAACAGCCGGTGTTTGATCAATATTTTCCACAACAGCCACTTCCATGTGATAAATGCACTTACGGGGAAGAGGAACAAATTAACCTTCTGGTGCAGATGGCAGCTACTGCCTGGGAAAAAAGATGGCTCAATTCAGCAGGGAAGCAAGGGAAGGGCCACAGCCAGGATTCCTGCAAAACTGACCATACGAGGCAGCATCTGGGAAGCATTAATGAAAGTCAGCCCCAGTAGTGCCCACCCACCCATGCACCGGTAAGCTGAGACCGAGTCTGTCACCGCAAGTGTCATCTGCGTGTCCTGGAGAGCAGCGGGGAGTGAGAGACTCTCAGGCAGGGAGCAGGAGCAGCTGAACCAGTAGATAATATATATACTTGGGGCAGCTGATAGATGAAGACAACGGAGGAATTGTGCTGCAGCACCGTGTATGTGGGAAGATAAAAGGCATCTCGAAAAGCACTTCCCAACATCAATCCTTCCACTGGTGACAAATCGTTTAGAGTCAGGGTAATTCAGCAGCTGGCTGGATCAGAGATTACATCAGAGATTTCTCACCCTCGAGGCAATTGGATGCAAATGGCAGGGAGTGGAGAACTGCTGAAGGGTACCACGTGAAAGGTACCACGCACAGGAGCGGTGCAGCCCCAGGAAAACCACAAGTGAGGATGCAGAAGACTGGACAGATGGAAAAGCAATTGCCTTTGCGAGGAGAGGAAAGGCAGACAGACTCAGCACATAGTGAATCCCTTCATTGGGCTGACTGCCCACGACCTATACCTTAGGACTGGAGAAGGCAGGACAGACTTCAAGCAGGAAAAAAAAAAAAAAAGAAAAGCTGGAGAAAGAGATCAGAAAATACACGGGGATGAAGACATCCATTTCTTTCTGACTACGTATCTCTGACCGCTCAGGTTATTTTTACTCTTCTCTCAGCTGCAAACATGGGGTGAAACTAAGCTCTTATTTCACTGCTCTGTAATCCATCAAGGACATTTGTCTGTATCTGAAAGTAACCTTGTGCTGCATCAGCCTCAGCATCAAGAGCGCAGCAAATAGGATTCCACATCGGACCCTGGTCCGTAAGCTGTCCAGGAGCTCAGTTTTCCTTCTGAACCCCATCCTGCTTCTATGTCACTGCCAGGTTGCATGGCTTTGTGATCCCGTCACTCTTGCTATGGAGACAACGACATGGGATGTTCAGGGCCCAGGTCCTGTGCTGGTTGCTTTGTTTTTTTTCTACGAGATCTAAACAGACCTGCTGGAACATGACAAATGAAGTTCTATACTTGCATCCCATAAATGCCTCTCTGCTACTAGCAAAGTGCAGTCCCAGGTGCTCCACAAAATATCCACAACTGTGTTTATTGTACAGTACTGCTGGGATAAGGCCACCAGCCAGGCAGCCCAGCCTGAGCGCACTTCCCACCCAGCAGAGCAGAGATGCTCAGTGCCTCCACTGGCACGATCAGAGGATAAACCCCGCTCTGCAGGTGGCCTCGGGGCAGGGGTCTCTCTGATGGACTGGACCAGGATAACATGCTCTCTAGCTCTGATCTGCTCTCCACACAGGGGCTCCTGACCTGCAAGGTCTAAAAATCTGCTCTGAAAGAGATGACGAAGAAAAACCGGAGAACGCAACCTAGTAATGGTGAACTGCAAGGGAGAGGGGTCAAAAAAACTCTGTTGAAAGAAGATGAAAGCCTGTTCATACTCTGGTTTCCTGCCGAAACAAATGCACAGGGTGTGATTTTGCTGGAAATTCATTAATTTTCCACATATTCCCAGTAAGTTAATTTATCAAATAGTAACTGCATAAATAGAACAGGCAAAAATGCTGAAAGTAGATTAAACATTGATGTAAGTATATATTGATTTGAACATTCCTGTGCCTTTGCTTGTGACACATCAATAAAATTAAATAATATCTTAATAAAATGTCTTGGTAATTATGTCTTTTCCCTTGGGTAAGTATGCCCTCCAGCAATGTAATTAAAACCAAAATTACATTAACCCTCCAGTGACCATTTGACAAAAAATTAAGAGTCTAGAGAGTTCTCTGAGCTCTCATGCCCAGCCAGATCATTCTTAATGTGCTCAATCTAGCTTTCACGCACGCCTGCACACCCCACTTTCACTTGGACAATGGCTTGAAGAAAGATTGTCCTTATTCACAGCATTCAAATACCAAGAAAGTCAGGTCCCTGGCTCTGTCTGGGAAAACAAAGGTGGCTTGAAGGTTTGTTCTTCTGGCTTTGGGAGGACCGGCTGCTCTGACCCCTGGTGACTGTCCCCTGCACAAGCATTCCCGAGGCGGTGGAGCAGTGACAAGTCAGAGACAGGCCACGGGCGCCTCGCCAGCACGCAGCAGGATACAGCCCATGGGCCAAGGGGCAGCTCTGCCATGCCACAGGCACGATGCTCTAGATGGACCTCTACTGTGAGGCCACCATGCTGACTTCTCCTCCCCTGGACCTGGGGAAGTGTGGTAAAGCCAGTGGTTCCCCAAGACTCCAGGGGAAACAGCTCTGACTGGAGTCACACCTGGTGATAGCCCTGTGCTAGCACAGCACTGGTCCCTCCCGAGAGAAAATCAGCTTGCCAGTGAGATGAACAGGCCAGATGGAATAGAAATGAGCATTTACCAAGAGATATTAGACAACTACTCTAAAATTCTGATGGCTCAAAGCAAACACAGTCTCATTATGTGTCTTGCTGGCTGTGCAGTACGGAGACGTGGAGCCAGGCTTCCCCAGATGTAGCACATCCCACAGAGACCCCAGCACAGCCCAGGGATGCTGGGGAGGCTCCCAAGCGGCATCTCAAAAGGCCACCATTTTTGTAACTCCTCTTGCCTACACAACATTACTCCCTTCCCTAATTGCACCGTTTCCGAAGGGTGGCTGGATTACAGGTGTCCTCGCTTACCATTCCCAGTCAAAACCAGCCACGAAGTGCCAGATAATCAAGGCATTGCATCTGTCTCTTTCTGCAGGATCAAGGCCACGCTCCAAATCCTGGCCTCCAGCACCTTATTCTTCACAAACCATTCCTGTTTCCCACAAAACAGCCTCCCCTGGCTCCCTGCGCTCTGCCAACACCAGCAAAAAACCCTCTCTGCCTCCTGCTCCCATGCCCATCATCTGTTCCCTCCCCGACACAGGGTCACAGCCAAAAACCAGCTGCCTGGATGTGGCAAGTGACAGCCAGACACAGTCCCCTGGGGTTAGGATTCGGGGAGAAGGGTGCACGTGAGCTCTTTGGGGCAGAGGAACGACTCTGCTTGCTGTGCTCGGTCCCTCCTGTGGCGGGCTCCTGGCAGAGACGAGGCAGCCCCTGCATGGAGACCTGCTGCCCATTTCCCCCCTTGCAGCCAGACAGGCACTTGGGCTCCCGCCTGGCTGCTCGTGGCCAATGCTGTGACCTGAATAAAAACCAGCAGCTTGCTGGCACGTCAGGCAGAAAGCAGCAGCTGAAGACCAGGTGCGAGGATGTGGCACTCACCACTGCTTGCAGAACCCCTCCCTCCGTTCCCAAAGAGCCAGCTGGGCTTGTCTGTCTCATGCAGGCAGTGGGCACGTGCCCGGGACCCGACAGAAGCCGTCTCCTCACACCAGCACAGTGCCACTCACCACAGCTCTGACTGAGGAGCAGCTGTTTGGAAATGTCACCAAGAAACTCTGTAATTCACATGAGCGCTCAGAGCATGCAAGAGAGCCCATCGTTAACATCCGAGGCAGCGAAGCCCCTTGTCATTTCCCGTTTGGCAGCAATGAACGGCCGCTCACCCACTGGCGGAGACACTGACAACATGACCTTTCAGGAACCACCAAGTAATCTGTTTGCTCCAACTCTGCTGTGTCACGCTGTCAGCTCGTCACCAAAACTTGCCACTCACATAACCTATTAGTTGTCCAATTTGTCTTTCTGTCATAGACCTTGATGCTCAGCCCAGTGACTCTGTGCATTTTTAATGCTCTTGTTAGTTGATAAAGCACCACATTGGAAACTGGGGGGGTTGAGAGTTGTCACATCTCCCTCCCCGGCACCCAGCACGTCCCACCATGCTGTGGTACCTCGCCGGAGTCACCCCATGAGACAGGATCACGGTGGCCATAGCCATGCATGGGCTTTCCATGCAGAAACTGCCTTCCAGCCTGCTCGAGAGACCTGCTGAGACCAGACACAAAGGCACCTCCTCTGCCTCATCCAGAGCTGGGCATGGTCTCCACCACCTCCTGGGCAGAGTAGAGGGTCTGGAGCCAGACAGACCCCAGCTTGGTTTTAATACCTTTTGCTTCACTTCTGAGCTGCAAACAGGAGGGTTTGCAGGTAAGTCCTGCCCAAGAAACACAAGTGCAGCCGAGCACTACTGGCTGTGTGGACAGAGGGAAGCAACGGGGACACGGACCAGCTCTAGTGACAGCTTCAGCAGGAGAAGCAGCGTACAGCAAATGGTGACTTCAGGAGAGCATTATGTCTGATCAGAGGGTTTTCCTCCTGTCCCGAAGCTGTGATGGAGGGTGAAGGTGGTGTTTGTGTCACGTAGATGTGCCTAGGTCCCAGACACCACGTCCAGGACCTTGGTGTAGCTTCATCAGGCGCTAGACCTGTAACTTCCAGGACAGGAAAGCAGAACTTTCCCCCACCCCCAGGAGATGATCACAGCTCCAGATCTGAGCCGAATCCAACAGAGCAAAGGCTTTAAGTCTTGGCTCGTATCACGCAGCCTGCTTTGAGACATGACTATACCCTGTGCTGTGCTTCTGTGGGTGTTTTCATCTGAAGGCCTCGCAGAACTTTGCAGCCATTCATTAAGAAAGAACTTCCTGGCACCATCAGCTAATGAGAGAAGGAAGCTGGATGAAAAAGCTACTCCTGTAAACCTGGATCGATCCTGAATTCACAGCAAAGCTCTTTTTTTCTGCTTATTAGGGTTGGCACTAAAACAATCTGGCCAACTGTTGTAGTACTTTGCATATCTAATAAACAGATATTTGTCTATTTACATATAATTGCAAAATGAACCTTTAGTCATGTAGCAAGGAGTCTGGAGTCTCTGCTTATGTAACTTTTCATTGAAATCCTTATAATACTGTGTGCCGTACTTTATCATGCGTTTAAACACCATAGTTAAAGCCCCAGTATGACATTTTACACCTGACTTAACCAGCGCTAGATTATCAGCTGTTGGCCTGAGAGTGCATATTTTTACAACTTGCTTTTCTCTGAACTTGCATTAAAGGGCCCTGGAAACCTACTGGGACTGAGAAGGCTCAAGACAGTAGCAGTGTAACCTTACAGCTCTTGGTGTACTAGTACAGACCATTAGCTGCAGATGTCCTTCTGAAGATCAAGAGCACTTCAAAGCCTCCCAAATTCCTTCCTAAGCTCCAGAGGCTTGGAACATTTGCACGGCTTATGCCAGCTGACCTTGATTCATAAGGCAGCACTCACTCAGATTCAGACCAAGACTTCTCCTGAAAGTAGTTTAAGTGTCTCCCATTCTCTGCCATGAAATAATCAGTAGACCTCATTTGCACCAATTTGCAAAGTTACATTTTCAGTAGCCTGTCTTGTAGCAAAAGCAAAGCCTTCATGCTTTATCTGTAAAATCTTATGTTTATAAAACACTGAGCACCACAACAAGTGCTATATGCAGCAACAGTTAAGAATTTTAAAGATCTATTAGAATTTCTCTTGCACGCAGGCTAACTGGACAGCTGTACGTGGCCCAAACATGCCTGTCCCTCCTCATCTTTAAGGCAGTACCTGGTTGGAACACCCAGATCCAAGGATGGGGAGGATCCCCGTTCTTTTCCCCAGTTCAAGCCACCCTTCCTCCTGCTGGCATACAGACCCTACAGCCTGGCTCTCCAACCTCTTCCTACTCATGCCTAAGAACGGTCCTAGCAAAGGCAAGAGCTCGGCTGATCTACCAGTGGAGATCACTTGCACGCTGCAGTGACTGGAGTTGGGACTGGAGAGGAACAGGGGCTGCCCTACCTGTCTTCAGGAAGAGGCACAGGTCAAGATCTAAGATATGGGGTCCAGAAATTTGAGGGCAGTAACACAATGGTCAAAGTAACAAGCCAGCTGCTCTACTGATTTGTCTTCCAGTGGGGAAAATAACATTTCACTCCTGCACTGAAACACTTTTCCAGACAAAACTGCTTCATGCAACTCTCAACCTACTGAATGACAATTTTTATTTTTTTTTTTTTAAGAGAAAAGCAGCAAGGTTGAAAATCCAAAGTTACTGTTTGTTCTGCCACAAAAGCTTGAAAATTAATTTATCTGGTGAGAATTTTGCCTGTGTGCTGAGGGAACTCAATTTTTTTTTTTTTAACCTCTTATAGCCTACAAAAAGTCACAACTGCTTCCTTTTGCATCAAGGCTATGATCTTCACCTGCAAAGACAAGAGAGGCACAAGCGTGTTTCATGTGCCAGAACGCTATGCTGTAATGAAGGGATTCTTCTCCTTTACCATGACTGCATTAATGCAAAGAACTCTGAAGACATTATGGTGGGAAAAAGCCATATGTCACAGCGTTTAATGCCTCAAGGCTTCTTGCAGACATTTGTCTTTACAATAAACTTGGGGGAGACTCCCCACTCACTCTGTAAGACAGCAGTGGAGACGTTTCTGTTCTTCCTTACACTCTTGGGATCAGGCAGCAACTTACATTAGTATTTGCAAGTTCAAAAGAAACACTGAAAATAGTTACTGATTTCTGAGGACTATCATTAGCTAATTTGCAAATATTCCAGTGAGTGACAAGTGCTTTGGAATTTGAGGATAGCTGATGGTTCCTTTGCAAGTGCTCACTGTCGCAATATTAGCAGCAAAATAATTCAAATTTAGATAATTTAAATGCTTCCTGAAAGAAAAAACAATCGTATTGCATCTGCACCGTCAAAGGTCCAGGGGTACTGACATTCCTCAGGGAGGCAGACACTTAATCTGTGCCTGTGAATTTGGAACAACAGGAATCCCTGGCACACCAAGCTCATGCTACCTCTTTCATGCTACCACAGATCTCCTGATTTACTGGACTGACAAGGATAATTCCCTCCATTGCTTTTAAGCAAATGAACCAGCCATTGCACAAATAGGACAGTCCAAAATCCAACAAGCAAACACCAGAAGAACAAAGACCAGACGGCTTGAGCAGTGCAAGTGGCACAACAGCATTCTGTTTCAAAGATGGAAAAAGAGCACAAATAGCAACGAGTTTCCATGCCCTGGCAGCTCCTGCCAGTTACAAGTTCATAGAAGGGCATCGATCTAACAGGAGTTTGTTCAGTGTCAGCTGTGATGGTGCTATATGGGAAATTGATTTCTTCTTTAGTATATTCTCCTCCAATGAAGGCCGGCTCTCTCCATGGTGATGGGATGTGCTGATCAGTTTAACAAGCTGCCGATGGGATTATGCAGAATCATTTCATCACTTTTCGGTAGCTGTGTGAAATGGCATTTGTCGGAAACGCAAGTCTGCACGGACCTAACTGAAAAGGCAACGAGATCTGAGCCCCAAAGCCTTATGCTAAAGAGGAAGAGACACGCGGAGCCTGAACATATTCAATATTTCAGAGTGGAAGAGTCCAGTTTCCACAGAAGGTGTACATCCCCGCAGCAGCTACGCTTTCTAGGACAGGGAGGGATTTTTAACAGTATGCATAACAGAAACTAATAACAACGCACCAGTGAGCAACTGCAGCAGTGGCAGCTCGGGAAGGCTGGGTAGCCCACCTGCATCAAACGTGGTGCTCCCTCCTGCAAAGACCTGTGTCTGCACCACACCACACACCAAGGAAAAGCAAAGGAAGGTCGCTCCTTGACCTTCACTACTGTCAGGACCCTGAAAAAGAGCTCAGGCCCTCCTAGTGAAAGGTGAACAGCTCACCTAACTTCATTAAAAAAATAGCAACATTAGTTATTTCAGCCTTCCAGGGCAGGCATAAAGATAGATGAAAGGAATAAGGCAAGCTGGGAACATCAATAAATTACTGCAGCCTCTTATTGGCTGCAGTATTCAATAGTTTAAAATATTTTCTGGTGCCTTAGGCAAGCAGAAGATTTGCAGAAATGCTGAGCCTGTCGCCTGTGATGTATCATTGTCACTCATCAGCTGCTAAGTTGCATTTCCTCTTCCTTTCCATGCAGTGTGCGTAACTCCGAGCGGCCACAGCAGTGAATTAGAGGGATGATATCTCTAGGCTAGCACGGGCTGCCTGGTGACTAAATGTCAGGAGGACAGTTCCATTTCTGCTATTCAGAGGCAGATGGGTGAAAGCAGTGAAGATCTGGGTGCAAGGAAAGGGACCTATGTCAATTAAGGATTCACTGGTTACCCTAAAAGAACAGGAGATCTTCATGGGTGAGGTGACTTGGCTGCCCAGGCACAGACCTCCCTAACCTGTCAGGGGACAAGTGAGTCTTCATGGGGAGCAGGGACCCTCATGTCCCCAGGCAATGACGTGCCCTGCAGCCCCCTTACTCTGCAGCTGCATGGGAAAGCAGAGGTGAAGGCTTGGGTCTTCATTACTAATGAGCAGATGTTAATGAGTCACAGATTGCATTTTTATGACTTGACTTGCAAAGCTCAGCAGCCCCTTGAGTCATTTAGGGGTGGCTCAGACAAGGGCAGTGGGGGCAGCCACAGTTTCCAGGTGTTTCAGGGGCACAGGGCTGGGAAGTACCTTCTGACACTATCTTCTGCCTCATGGAACATCCCTAGTGGCACCCGATGCTGGGGCCAAGGCGCCATGAGGAAGGATGTTGACCTGGCCTGTAGGTCCTCCCTCCACAGGAGGACGAGTGGCAGAGCAGGGATGGGGGGATGGCTCTCCAAGAGGAGGATCTGCCCCATGGCACGTTATAGACAGGGTATCTGCTGAGGGCAGGATGGCTCAGCCCTTGCAGCGGGGCCAAGGGGATACTGGGTCCTCGGTGCCCTGCAGTGTCAAAATGGTGCTCATTTTTCTGGGGCAGAACTGGGCCTCCATTTGCATGTAAAGAGCCCTTGGGAACCCCACTCCTGGCAAGGATGGTTTGTGACAGACTTGGTCCGGTCCCAGGGGGCATATGGGATGTGACAGGCCCGTGAGCCCACTAATACAGAAAGTGTTCGGAAGCATCCTTGCAGCAGCCCAGGGAGAACCTGATCCAATTAAAAATGATTTTGGCTGGCCTGCTCCTAGCGAGTGCCGTATATCTGCACAGATGATTTTCACAAATGTAGTGGGCTACTCCATGTGGCTTTGACTGCTGTTGAAAATATTTAATAAACTCTGGAATATGAATCACTATCAAGGACCCTGAACATTAATTTTAGTCACAGTTGGCCACACTGTATCACCCTATAAACACCTCTCCAGTTTCAATTAACATTTCTCTATCTCCTGTCTCACTGAATATTATATTTAACTAATTTAAGAGGATTGGTAAAGATAGTTTTCACACTTCACAGGAAAGCATAATGAAATAATTATACCTGTACCTACAAAAAGCATGAGGATATTGCATAAAGAGCTTTAAAGTCATCCGAAGCAAAAACTTCTCCAGGAGACTTTCATTCTAGCTTGGGCTATTGAGGCTACTGTGCAGGTGTCTGCCACCCCCTGCTCAGGGTCCGCTCTGGACATCTGCGCCACAGCATCCACTGCTGGCTCAGCCGGCAGCTTCCCCGGCAGAACGGGGAGCTCCCACTGGCCACAAGGACATCTCTGCTCCTCCCCACCAGGCCATCAAAGGTATGCCGCATCCCTCCATGGAGGGCACTCCTTTACAGCAGCTGCTGTGGGGCCTTGCTCTGAGATAGGCTGGTCTGATGAAACACGTGGTTGTGTCTCTGTGGTGGTAGAAGCAGACGTCTCTGGAGATGATGAGCTGAGGGCTTTCCTGGGCCGTGGCTCCAGAGCAAGGCACCGTGGACCAGCAAACAAAGGGTTGGAGGCTCGTTGCTCATGGCTGCACCCTCTGCCCTGAGACTAGAGATGCCCACACACCTCTGCCTCCTACCATCTCCTCTTGGAGCTTGTTGACAGTAGCACCCTTCTGATGCCTTGCCTTAGGACAAGCCCTGGCCCATGCAGCATCAGTCAGCGTTTTCTCCAGAAAAAAATGGCCTGCCAGGCACACTCCCCAGCCACTGTGGAGGGAGTTCAGATCTGCCCTGAAATGAGGGACAGCCCTGCGGACAGCCCAATAACCTGAACTGGCTACAGACAGGCAAAGTAGTGTTTCCAAGACAAACCAGGTATTTTGGCCATCTGGGTCCAGAAGCAAAGTCCCCCAGGAAGAATGCATATAGCAAAACCTTAGTCAGTCAGAGAGCAGATCACCAGGATAAGAGTCTATCTGAAACCCCAAACATCATTTGAAGAAAGTTTTTCCTTGTGTCCCATGAAGGAGCTAAAGACACATTGTCTTAGTCAAGAAGAGCTATGCCATGCTAGGCAAGGGAACCAGGAACAAGTACCAATTCCCAGACCTCTGCTTTTCACTCCAGGGCCAGGCTTTAATCCATACATTCCAATAGGAAAAATACTTAAAAAGCAGGGAAACCAAGTCATGCACATAAAACTAAATATTCCCCATTCTCCACACATCACTAATGCTTCTCCTGCAAGCAACACATGGGTCGTGTTTTCCAGGACACAGAGGCAGAACAACAACAGGACGAGGTGACTGAGCGAATTGCAAACTGCAATTGCACAAGGCTCTCAGGAGCAGACAGCATCACTCAGGAGCTTTGGAGAAAAGAATAGTGCAAATAACCTGGCTGCTAACAAGCAAGCATAATTCACTGCCAAAGCAGCTCCTCCTTCCTCAGGATGGGAGAGCAGCCAACAATACAGCAGCCTTTAGCTGGGTGGGTAAAGAGGGTGCCTGTGTTGATTATAAACTGCTGAGGTCCATCCTGGCAACAAAGGATGGAGCTGGAGGAGGTCCACTAGCTGAAGTCAGAATTACAGGGGACTGAGGGACACGACATCCTGCTGGACGCGCACCTTGTCAGTGCAGGGACAGTGACACCTGCTCCTTGGGGCAGGGGGCAGCAACCAGCTGCCTGCTTCATGAGCACCGCAGTCACACTGGGGTCCATGCCAGAAGGGGAAAACAAACACCCACTCACCCAAGAGGAGTCAGGGGAAGCACGGCTCCAGCCAGCAGCTCTCTGGGTAACTCGGTTAACTCCTGGTGACCACTTTACACTGCATCTCTCCCTCCCTTGATTCACAGGCTGGACAGAAGTTTGAAATAATCAGGGATTTCTCTCTCCCCCACAGGCTGGTGGAAAGGGAGGTTGTAAGGTTTGTGACTAAGGTCACAGACACACAGAAAAACCTGTAGCAAATCAGCCTGTCCTGGTTAACAAAAGCAAAGCCCACACAAACCACGCAGCCCCTTCACAACGACAGAGAGCAGGGCACAGGAGCTGAACTACTCCCAGATGAATCAGGGCCAAAGCTGATGCCATCAGATGCCTGTTTCCAAAATATAAGCCTGCTTGATTGTACACACAGCTGCTCTTGTGTGATTTGCTTGGGGCATAGATCTGTAGCCCCAAACCCTGCTGTTCCATTCAAGCGTTCACAGCCAAAGCATCGAGCTTTCAGATATCTGTGATCCCCAGATACGTTGTGTACAAGGACTAGGACACAAGAACTTTCCCCTTCAGTGCATAGACCTCTGTCTGTGGATTTCTTTACATCCCTTTGCTCATCCCTAATAGCAAACCTCATACATTTTCACTGTGACTGCTGGTTCTGTTTTCTTTGGGCCAAGGAGAGCTCCCTCTGCCAGCAGTTGTTTTAATATTTCGACACAGAGCAGCAGAATGGCTTTAAAGCAAGTTCTACAATCCTTCCCAATCCTACGCATTGGTTTTATTTGCAGAACAGCTTTAGTACAAGATAAAAGGTTTGTTTTGGAGAAAACTAAACTAGAAACTCTTCTCCAGGTGCACATCAGACACTCCAACCCATAAACAAGGCACAATGGACTGAACAAATCACCAGTCAGCTTCAAAGTGCCCACCTGGCCAGGGCATGTAGGGAAGGAAGACTAAGTCTAGTCCCAAGTAAAACCTCCAGACTGCACATGCAGGAGGTGTAGGGGCCCCGGCAACAACCGCTGCAACCTACTGACCCACTCCTGTCACGCACAATTGCTCACTGGCGTAGACAAACCCTGAACATCCTGACGCCAGACCTACCTATCCAGCTGGCATCCCCAGACGCTTCGAATAAAGAATCTCCCTGTAGTCATCTTAGCACCCCCCAAATCCAGCAATAATTTCATCTTGCCCTTAGCCCTGCCGCATATCTCTCAGTGCTGTACAACTGTGTCTGGCTTTGGTCTGCTGACATCGTCTGCAGATCTCCTAAGCTTTTTCCTTCTTGTTTCTGATGTTATAACAAATGCTTTCAGAACTAACAGGTTTTTCCCATGGCAGACTCAGAGGAATATTGATTGATTGTCCTCATCTATAACCTCATTCACAAGAAACCAGGAGCCCAGTTTCTCAAAATCATAGAAAATTAAGACTGTAAAGGACAGAAGACAAGAGAATATTGTCTTTTGTGTGATAACCTTTCCTGTATTTGAAGACTGTCACAATCCCTGCTCTGGTTATCCCACATAAGACCAATGAGATTCATTTCTTTCAGCCTTTCCTTGTGAGCCACATCTTTTGGACCTCTCAACATTTCTCTTGAAATTCTCCAATGCTTCACCAATTTCTCTATATTTTTATTAGAAGTACATATTTCATTATTTTCAAAAATATTTTTATTCCCCAACATTACACACAGCAGGAACAATTATACCCAGGCCTATACAGACAACACTTATGGTAATGCGTCCTAAAATGATAACATTTTGGTTTTTGGCAATGACAGGGCATTATCCCACCCACATCCTTTCCTGCAAAAATCTTGCATTACCAGATATTTCCTACATATATATATATATGTATTTCTACTTTTGATTTCTCCTTCCTGTACAAAATTTGGACTTTTCTATATTGACTTGCCTTCTGCTGGTGTAGGCCCCCTTTCCCATTCTAATTGTGTCCTGGGGACTACTTCGACTCTCACCTACATGAGATGGCCCAGAGTTACAAAGTTTATAAGCATATCGGCTCTGCCCTCATCCACATTAGTGCTTGGTAGACGCCCCAGTTTCCCATGTTAAACAAACCATTTTTCCCATAATTTGTTTTTCTTATCTTTGTCTCATCTCCGCTTGTGTGAAACAGTCCACCGAGCAGAGCAGAAGTAGCGTTCTCTTTACAAGAGCGCAGCTCTATTTTGCTGCCACGTGGCCGAGCGCTGTGGGAAACTCCACAACTGGAGCGAGATGCGGAGGACGGCTCCACACAGCAACGCTCCAATAACAGCATCCATCAGCCTCCTCCTCACTGCCCCCCACCCACTTACCACCATGGTTTAGCGCCTCTCTGAAATGTGGCTGTGCCCCCCAGCTGTGGCTGGACCAAACTGTGCTGGAAGAAGCCCTGCCCGGGCCGTGAGGCAGGAGCAGGCAGGGCACCCTCCGGCCACACGATCCCAGGGATGCTCCACACTCCAGGCAGTTACACCGGGGCTTGTTCCCCAGCAGGAATCAGACTCATGAGCAGTTCTGTGCTGAAGGCCCAAGATGAGCCAAAAATTGTCACCGCGTCCCTTGTTTCTGCCACCACTAAGTCATACTTCCCCTTGCAAAGGTGGCAGTGGACATAGACTACACACATCGTCACTGCAGCTATTTTTACTGCACAGAAATTAGCCCAGCAGGAATTCAATTCCACTAAATTCCATTATTCTGAGAAGGGAAGCTCAGTGCTGAGTTCAGAGAACAGCAGCCACAAAACCTGCAGAAAGGCTCAGAAAGGACAGAAAAGGAAACAGCTGCCGGGTACGGGTGGGAGGACATCTGCGGGCGAGCTGTCCCCCGCCACCCCATCCCCTCTGCCCAGGAGGGCATGTCCCTGCAGGGGGGCTGAGCTGCCGCCCTTCCTGCCTACCGGTGCCCTACATGGCATTTTACCCACTCCCCCAATCTCCAAATGATTTGGAGGTCATTTGTGGGTCTGAGCTGCCAACATTAAGGGGTCTGTAACGGCGTTGGAGGACAGCACGCATGAGGGCTGGCAGCCCAGGGAGCAGCACCAGCGCTCCTGGTGCCCCGAGCCCCTCCAGCAGCCGGGGGACAGCCCACTCCCTGTCCCTCCCGTGCAGACCCCAACCACCAAAGCCCTTGAGACACTTTCACACAAGCCTTCCCATGGTGCCTGATGGCATCTCCTGCCTGGGCAGTGGCAGCACCATGCTGCATCCAGGCCAAGGAGGACTAGCAGCCCCAGGACCATGGAGGAGCAGGCACCCAGGAGTGCTTCTTGCCCCATCCCTCCCACAAGGAAAGCAGCACCCAGGGAAGAGGGGAAACAGGTCCTCAGCCCCCACTGAGGGATGCGGGCAGCATGAGGCTTGTGTAACACACCTGAACCTCTGGAGACGGGGGAAACATGGAGGTCTGCACCTTCAGCCACCATGCTGGACACCAAGATGGGGAGGACTGGTGGTAGCTCCCCTGTGCCAGTATTCCCATGTATCGGCAGCAGTGAGACTAATGTACTGAGACATGAAGGTCTGAGACCATCTTCATGTAGAATCACACAGGGAGGAAAAGCTCTTCTTGATCAGGTTTTCAAGAGGCTGCAGCTCCTGCAGGGCTCTGGAGTTACCTGCATAAGCGAACAGCTCAGGAACTCTGACAAAAGCCATCTTTCCCAGCCTGACCTCAGTCTGGGTCAAGGCTGCAGCCCTGTGATCCATAGAAGTTTGCTTAGTAAGTCAAACACTACCAAAAAAAAAAAAAAAATGGCACCATGGCACTTTGCAGCAGCAGCTCAGTAATGGTAATGACTTGACCCTGAGGCACTGGTAGGGCAAAGTCAAGAGAAGGAGGTTCAGCCACGGCATTTTTTTCAGGCACACTCGACTTCGCTGGACTCATGCTGTCCTCATGACTTTCCCTCCCAGCAAAAACTCTGAAGAAGTGGAAGTCCTTGCTCTGGTGTTTACATTTCCTCATTTAGAATTACTATGAGTTTCCCAATTTAAACATATCATCCTTGAATGAAGGTCAGTGGATTTCCACTCTCCACTACTCAACAGACTTTACTGTTGCCCTTAAAAACAGCTTCCGAGTGCCAGATGAGTACTAACTATATGTGGTCACCTAGGAGACAAGGGAGATTCCCAAAAATCAGTGCCAGAAAGTGTGGTAATCCACAACTAATTACGAAGAAAAGGAGAAGAATTAGACAAGCCCTGTGTGTTTGCAGTTGTCCTATTAACAGTGCAGTCATCTGCCTGTGAGCTTTCATGGGGTCAAAATGCACAGGATGATGACACGAAATTCCCATAGCCCACGGGGACAGTCCTGCCCATCACAGAAAGAGGAATGGTTTCTTGACCACAGCCAAGCTTTAGGTTTAGATCATAATATGCAAGAGGCAATTCTTGTTGATGAATCTGAAATTAATTCAGTTACATGGAGCTACAGTTTCGACTTCTGTGCACTACACAAAACATCATTCGCTGGGAGGAACTGCTGGAGTTGATGGAGATCATTAGAAGAGAGAAAGATCGCATCCATCCTAGCTGAGACACTTCCATCCTTCCACATTTATGCTGGTTAGAAGCAAAAGATTCAGAGGCAAAAGACCAGAGAGCCAAGCTGATCCACACATCCAGCACCCAGTGCCAACAGCATCACTACGCCTGCACAGCTCCAACCAGCACAGAGACATTAGCACAGCTCCTTTGACCAGGTGTAACGGCAAATGCCTGCAAGTCTCAGGGAAGATCTATCACTTGGAGGCCCTGAGCAGCTCAGAGCACGTGTGTTAAGGAGATAAAATAATATTTTCCTGGTTAGCTCCAACACTTTATTGAATAAAGTTTAAAATCTTCACCCTGACTCAATCCATCTGTGCAGGTGTCATAGTACTTTCTCATTTTTAGTTTGGAGAGGAAGGAAATGCAGGGTGAGCAGATAAAGCAGTCATCTGATTTGAATTTCACTTCTATCCCATAACTCTTTGCAGAGGTCAAGGAGAAAGTGACAGGTGGAAAAATGTATCTTGGAATCACCAGCTGGAGGTTTAAGAAGATTCATTTCCAAAACATGTTACTGTAGCCAGCGAGAGCAGAAGAGCGGGACTCACCGGCTGGATCAATAGCGCAGGATGCGAACAGCGAACACAGCCTGCCAGGATGGGAGCGGGTGGCACAGCACTCCTATTGCCAGGCTGAAAATGCTGTTTTAAACCTGCTTTTTAATGTTATGTAGAAAGTTCTGTTTCCTTGTCCAAACAGACCGTCCCAGCGAGCAGTGTCCAAGAGAAACCTCAGCCCGGTAGCAGCCCAGGGCTCACCCACGGTCCCTACAGACGGTCTGTGCAGACCCGTGCTGGGACCTGCTCTGGGGTACCCGGGCTGGGGCCACCCAGACAGAGGTGCCTGGGGAGCCGAGCTCCCGGAGCACTCCCTGTGCCGCCTGGTACCCAGGTGACATTCATTTTCTGTGTGAACAGAGCAGTATTTTGCAGTTCAAGTTTCTGGGAACTGTAAATAAACTTGAATTCACTTATCATTCATCTCAGAGATTTACCAAGCTCAGAACTTTTAATTTCAGTAATTACATAAAACTTTCTCCCTGCACAGGACTGTGGGCTGTGTATATTAATAGAACTTCCTCAAAACAAACACAAAGTCACTGAAAGCGTCACGAAAGGAGGACAGCAACAACCAATCATTCCCTCACACCAAAAAAAATTAGCATTTAACTATGCAAACATATTGTTGTTGCTCTGTAATCACAATCTCTCTAAATGAGTGATTTGTAAGGGGAAGAAGCAGACAGAGCCAGCCCGCACTGCTGTTTTGCAAGCACGCTGCCAGTCCTTTGATAATTTCAAGGAGGACACGGCACATCAACCTCCCGTGCAGATCTGCGGGAGGGAATCACGAGGGACTGTGCTCATGAAAGCCGGGCAGCATGCAGCATCCCCTGGGCACGCGGCAGACTCCTCTGATACAGCAAAGATACATGAAAGGACCTGGCTTGCCAGGCCTGCAAGACCACCCAGGGTAAATTCACATGGTCCCCAGGTCTGCCTCAGCACCCTGGAACTAATATATTAACACTTTTCATCTCAACATCACCCAAACCCTTTCCTGCGGCAGAAAGAGCAGGAGGCTCTCAAGCCACTGCATCATGTATCTGCTGAACAGGTAGGCACACCCCCGGGGCACGTGGAGAGAAGTACAAGGAACGAGCACATCACTGAGGCCGCGGGGTTAGTGAGTCCTGGAGCCTAAACAGAGGCACCCCGACCCCGAGAAGAGCCACCACTGGGGTTGTACAAAGGAGAGATGCTGGAGAGGACCATGCTAATGGCGCTTACGCACATCAGGCGCTGCATCCCCGCAGAGGTCCTGGGCTCCCTGCAGCCACAAGTGCCCACTGGCCCCATCCTCCCCTGCGCTGGTACATCTCGGGGCGACGCGGGCTCTTGGAAAGAAAGTGCATTTCTGTTCTCAGTCGCCCGCTGGAAGCGGTTACCAGCAGCAGTTCCCTTCTGCCTTCTGGAGACAGCCAATTTTCCCGTCAGCTGTGACAAGTTTTGGAGCTGCAGCTCAGCACAGACATCTTGTACTCAGCACAAGGACAGAATTCCTTTCACATATTTCAGTGCTACCAACCTGCTTACGCTGCCCTGTCACCAGCATGTCCCAGAGCCTCCCCAGGATTTAGAAATAGCAATCATGAGGCCTTTTTTTTTCCCCCCTTCCTCTTGTACAGAAGCTTCCTGAGAGTGCACATACATATACGTGTCTCTCTTGCTGGGGAGAGAATTGTGCCGAGGATGTTTTGCATCTATGTCTGAGTGCAGCCCTGACTCAAGTCCAGTGACAGCTCTGACCCTGGCATGTGGCAGAGTCCTGCTGGCCGCATTAGTGCTGCTGTTCCCAGGAAAATGTAGTGGGCGAGTGGTCAGCAAGCTGGGACCATTCCACTGCCATCAGGGAGCATCAGAAAGGGGCCCCAGAGGGGGGGATGAGCAGCTCTACCAGAGGGGATGGGCACTTCACCCCCAGCCACCTCGGGTGGCATTGCACCCTTTGAGGTTTCAATCTGGTCTTGGGCACTCCATGGCACTGTTCAGTCCTTCCCTGTAGCTACACCACTCACCATCGCCTGTTTTAGTCAAAAGCAGGAACTCTGATGGCACATTTGTCTGCAGAGACAGGTCAGGCCTTCCCTGGATTTTGCAGGGCTGTAACACAGCTCGCTCACAGATGTGCACACCGGGCATTGCCCCATCAGAAGGCATCAGCCTCTCCAGCACAGCTCGGGAATGCCCCATCCCACCTCACCCAAGGCTCTTCCTCAAACCTCCAGCAGCCCCATCCTTGTGCGAGTACGTGCGCTGCCAGCAGCGTGCATCCACACACGGACACACCTTGCCACCTGACTGTCACCCCATGTTCTTGGTCCTGGTCGCCCCACCAGCATCACCAGCCTCTCCCTTGTTTCCACCGAATGCTTTTGGCTTTGGTTTATTTGTGGTCTCTGAGCCCTTATTGGAGGGTAGGTCACAACCGTATCCCTGTTAACAAATCCTAAGTGCTCCATTTCCAAAAGGCACGATAATTACACAGTTTTGGGTTCCTGCGGGAAGTCTCACACTAGCATAGCTCAGCCTGTGAGGGTTTTTGCCCTGTCATTCCTTGAGCACTGACCATAGAGGCCAATGGTTTAATATTGTCATTTCTTTTAGATTGTAATGCTCTCATTTTAGCACAGCAACTTATTTTTAATAGAGTTGGGAAAGATTTTTTGTATGTCTTCACTTCTACTCCAAGGATGTTTGCTCTCAATTTATTTCTGCTCTTCTTATCTTCTCAACAACTGCATCTCTTGTTCCAAGTCCTGCTCATTTTCTGCTCCTTATTGTGATTTTTCTTTAATTTCATCTTGTTCCCACACTTCCCAATCACACATTTCATCACTTCTGCTTCCCTATTGCCAACAATATGCGATTTCTTTATCTTAATTGTATCACCCAGTCATCTGGTTCCAGGATGGCATCTCTTTACCTCACAGTGCAGTCACTTTAATCATTACTGCTTCTGGCATGTATAATAATAGCCGAGACAAGCTGTTAGCTTTCACCTCCCAGTTACAGTCTTGAGTTTTTTTCATGTAAGTCCTAATGACAACATAAACTGAAAACCCTCCAGACATCACTTCATACAGACTGCAGAAGAAACCCACCACTCCACAAGCTCCCCTCGGCTCCCAGCTGAGCAGCAAGGTGATGTGCAAGATCAGCCCTTGGGGAAGAAAAGCCCTTCTGAAGGATCAGACCCAACTCCTTGCAAGCAGCCTGCGAGCAGAAGTCCCCACGCACCATCCTGGCCAGCCACACAGTCGGTTTCTGCTGTCTGCTCCCCTGCTCGCTCCTGTGGGTGTCTCCTTCTCATGGAGCCTGGGCTTTACCCAGTCCCCTGCCAGGGGGTCTGGCAACGGGCAGAGCTCTCTGTGGGTGGGGGTAAAGCAGCCTTCCCCCACAGCAGCTGGGACACCCGTTTTTTTCTCCACTCCACCAGGCTCTGCCTTTCTGATGCCCACCTACCCACAAAGAGACAAAGCTCCGCATGCTTGGCAGCTAGCCCCTCGCCCAGAGAGGGCTCCTCACCACTGCTTCCCTTGTCTGGAGGGTCCTTCTCCCACCAGGCCATAGGACTTTGTGCCAAGTGTCTTTGCTCAGCGCATAGCAGAAGTTACCTGCACCGTCTGGGGTGAGATATCTTTGCCTGGTTGTCTCTGACTACCCCGAGGTCCAGGCACCACCAGGGGCTCTGGATAACTGGCTACACAGGCTACTACGTGCAGTGCCCTCCGTGTCTCAGGTCTCCAGCCAGCTCCTCAGTTTATAGCACCCAAAGCCTCCACAAAGCTTTCAAATGACTTATTCGTGCTTAGAGCACCTTCAGCATTTGGGGCAGGGTGGGGATCCACTTCTCCAGCCTTAGTAGCTCCAGGAAAAGGCAAAGAACAGTGAATGCATTGCAATTCATGAGCAACAAGAAGTTGTACATGCGGGTAGGAATAATATCGATACTAAGAACAGCTTAAATGCCACTGCAAAATCTAGCAGTGTAGAAGGAGCAGCTGCACGTGTCAAACTCAGCACCTCTGTTTGTATTCTGATCCATGTGCACTGCGCAGAAGGTTAGCGAGATCCTGGCTCATACAGAGAGCAGCATTTTACATATGTCAAAGGGTATTGAGGTGCCGGCTATGAATCCGCAGAGGAGAATATCTGGTCACCTGATTTGCACAATGGTAGAATTGAATTGGAGCTTGAATAATATAGGTCAAAAAAGAGAGAATGGAGTGTGGGGGATTACACAGCAGGAAAATCTGACAATAGGAGTTATTTAGTCTGGAGAAAAGCCATTTACACAAGGTACCATATTTTGTATTTGTCAATGTAAAATGATCCTTACTGATCTATCAGAGGTCTCTAGACAGGTCCATGCGAAAGGTCAGCAGCTCAAGTGGAGGAGGAATGTGCCCCGTCAGCTCTCCAGGGTGAGGGCTGTGCTCACGCTCTGTGCTCCTGTCGCAGCCTGGGCAATGAGGCTGCAACCACAGCATCCAGGCACGATGGTGCTGCAGGTCAACAAAACTAACTGCTGTATAAAAATTGCTATATAAAGAGAAGTAGTCAGAAAAGAACCACTCTGTCCCTTGGCATTGCTATAGGGTTCATTTATCCTCTAAAGCAACTGTACTTTTAGGGTTCAAAAGTTTAATATATTATAGGCATAACCACTCCAAAACCTGGGCAGAGACAGAGCACAGAGCAGGTGCCAAACATTTCCAGAATTAACAAGTCCATCAGCTGCCTCAGGATGAAGAACTGCATGTAGGAGACAAAAGGAGAGGAAGTTTTTATTAAGCGGTAAGAAAGCAAGCAGATGCTGTGCGGTAGCTGGAACAGAAGGACAGCACCGACTGACCCAGATGTCTGTGCATTTATGTAAAGGGAAGGAAAATGCACAAAGAACCAAACAAGACTCTAGAGTAGTGGCAAATTTGTTTAATGGCCCTGGAAGTCTCACTGCCTCTGCTCCTGCCAAAGCAAGAGCAGCGTGCACAGGATGTCCAAATTCGGAGGACAGTGCTGCAGACTGGTATTGAGCCTCTGTCTGAAAGGCTTTTTACAAACCAAGGAGACTACTGTCGAGTGTGAGTGAAAAGGCAGAAGTACAAGTACTGAAAAGATGTACAAGAGGACTATCAAAAGAGACTGTCAGAAACAAGGGAAGGTGCTACACCAGTCCCCGGGATGCACTTGCTATGTGGACACCCACCAAGTGCCAAACTCAGCTCTCCACAGGCTGCTCTAGAGAGCTCAGTTTTGTGGTGCCAACACCAGGGAATCCCGGGTCAAGGCATGTCCTGACCCAGGGGACAAGGCCAGGGTACAATTTATTTAGAATGCATGATCACAGGGAGAAGAAGTCATGGGAGCAGGAAAGTACTGCTTCCCAAAGGTTAAGACTAACACTGAAACAGTTGTCATCCTTCACAGTCTTTCTGATGCGTCAAGGGACTGCCAGGACAGAGAGACTAATGAGCCTGCAAGGCTTTCCAGGAGCAAGGCACAACACAGGACAGTGACAAGCCACCAGGGAAGCACAGCTATTGACAGAAGAGCCCCTGCTCCAGCATCCCCCCTGTTGCAAACCTGGAGTCTGCTTCCTACTGCTTTAGAGAAAACCCCTGCATCTCCTCTGCTGGGACCTTCTGAGGCAAGAGGAGCTGCCAGGATGTTCAGAGCTCCAGCAGTCCCAGGGAATGGACAAGAGGCAGCAAGTGCACAAGTGGGAACCTTCTGTTCGGAAGTCCCTGAGGCTCAACTCTGCTGAACATGACTGAAACGGTCATGTGGCAATAACACTGTCTTTATTCCTCCTTATTCCCATACATTGAACCTGCGCGCTCATGTGATTTAAATCTTAAGCATTCAAGACATGTTGATGTATTCAAATATTTCTTCCATGCAAATAAGACTCTATATAATCCATTCTAGGCACCCATAACTTAAACTGACAGCTACTAAAAACTGGGGGAGGCTGCCATGGGCATGACAAACACAGATAACAATACTTAAATGCAAAGTGAAATGCTCCAATAGGAGGCCCTGGAAACAGATGGGGAAAGTCCTCTTGAGCACTCAAAGGTAAATGAAACAGTGATTCACCTGCACAGGTCTAGAGCTCAGCAAACAGGTCAGAGCATTGGCACTTTAGTTTCTTCCCATAAAAAGGAGTTGCCAGAGGGGGGGGAAAGAAAAAAGTCAACAAGGAATGCCATCTGAAGCAAAGTTAAGAGTCCTCTCAGAGAGGAGCACTTCAAGAGCACGTTTTTCCCCGAGAAAGAGCTGCCTTCCCAGCAGGCGCCCCGCAGCCAGGTGAGGTGCCCCACGCACCACAGGCGGCACAGGCAGAGCCCGCTGCTCTCCTCCTCTCTGCACTGCTTAAAGACCCTTGCATCTGGCTTTGACCTTGTGCTGTCTTCTGCCCTCCCTGCTTCCCCAGACCCCTCTCCATCCCTGCTAAGCACACCACCAGGACCAGAGCAGCTCTCTGCCGCGGTCCCTGAGCCATTTCATCCCAACACAGCCCTACTCCAGCTGCCTATCCAGAGCTTCCCCTGGGCTCAGGCTTGGCCAAGCTGACTTTTTAAGAGGACCATCTGTATCCTACCTGCATATGCATTTGTGGGTAATAAGGCCAGGAGAGACCTGATGATCACCCAGCCTGACCTTGTGCTAAGCACTGGCCACCAGACTGGCCTGGATTAATTCCAGTTTGAACAACCACAAGTCTTTTTAGAAAGAAAGCCTTTGATCTTCACGGCAGTATTTCTTGTGAGGAGGAGATCCTAGGTGCATTGCTCCAGTGCTTAATTACACCCAGTTTCCATTGTGTAGCTTCTTTCTAATCTGAACTTGTCTGTCTTCAGCTGCATCTAGTTAGGCAGACCTTTGTCTGCCAGACACCAGAGCTGTCTGCTGTCAGAGCTCCATTCTCTACATAAGTACTTATGGGCAGAAGCAAGTTGTTTCTGCAGCCTGCCTCTGACAGAATATAAGGGATCTCTCTCCTGCAGGCTCCACCTCACCACACGATTTCATTCTTTGCAATCATCTCACAGATATTCCTACCTCTTTTCTTACATGTCAGCTTCCACCTTAGCATAGCTAGTAGAACCAGGCACGTTGCTCCAGTCACACCAGTAAGAGAATCTCCAACTTCTACCTATTCTCTACCGCATCCGTGGAAGGAGATAGCCCCTCCAGCCCAGATGGAAGCACCCCTTCCTCCCTTGCAGGGTCACCAGTTCCCAGCAAAGCTTTCTCCTCCCGGTATCAACATTCTGTAAGACTTGGCTTTTCATTTACATTCATTACCTTCAGCTGTTTTCTTTCACTCATTTACACCTTCCTCCTAAAATCCTTGCTCCCAAATGATATGCTTCATAATTATTTTCAACTTTGTTAAATTAGACCTTTTACAACACTGTGTACTTCCATATATGGATTTCCATTTTACTGTGTTCTTACATAAAAAACATAGTTGAGTCACAATCAAAGCTACATTGAAGGTTTAGTTCAGTGACCAGTCCCTCTCAGTCCAAACGAGGGCTACTGCAGAACTCTTGGATGCAACTCCTAAGTCAGGGAATTATCATGTATGATTTTTGGAATGTCAAGGCCCTTTTAGTTCAAGGCCCTTTTAGTTCTGGTAGCATGAGACATTCAGCACTCCAAGCAAAATATCCCATGCAAACCTGGTCTTTTCTCAGTGTTTCTGTAGGTTTGCCTGGAGCTGACCCTCCTTCTCTATCACACCTTCCATTTTTCATAGCAAACACCCACTACCATCCCACCTCATGCTCTGCACACCAGGACATCCATCACCACATATCTGGGATCACTGGCTGCTGAGTTGTCTGCAGCAGGATCACAGAATGGTGGGGGTTAGAAGGGACATCTGGAGATCATCTAGTCCAACCCCCCCACCAAAGCAGTGTCACCTACAGCAGGTTGGACACGAACACATCCAGGCGGGTTTTGAACATCTCCAGAGAAGGAGACTCCACAGCCTCTCTGAGCAGCCTGTGCCAGTGCTCTGGCACCCTCCAAAGTAAAGAAGTTTTTCCTCGTGTTCAGAAAGAATTTCCTGTGTTCCAGTTTGTGCCTGTTGTCCTGTTGCTGCACACCACTGAGAAGAGTCTGGCCCCATCTTCTTGACACCCGCCCTTTAGATATTTGTAAGCATTGATGAGATCCCCTCTCAGTCTTCTCTTCTCCAGGCTAAACAGACCCAGGGCTCTCAGCCTTTCCTCGTAACAGAGGTGCTCCAGTCCATTTATGACAGAAACTGACCTCCCACACCTTTGTCCCCCAGTCTTTCCCAAAGAGGTATAGCCTGACACTTTTCTGGTTATAAGTTTTCCAGTGTTAACTTTCCAGTTAACTTTCCCAGCAGGTCTCAGCAACAACAAATAGTTCAAATTGACTCTCATAAATGAGCAATTCTGAATCTTCTTGTTTATTACCCAAGCTCCTGGCACTGATGCATAGCAATTAAATAACTTTGTTAATGTATCTTTCCTAATTCCTTACTGCACAGACAGGAATGCCTCAAGATCTTATCACCCCTGCTCACAGTCAGGGATTTATAAGCACAGGCAGCGACTCAGATAAAGATATTCCAACTGGTGCATGAAATCATACCAAAGCTCTTCCCAGTCCCCCACAACAGGCTACTGCAGCCTGTGGGATAAAAGACCTGCTGCTTCAGAGAGAGACGTTGCCCCTAGCTAGATCTCTTTGAGAACCAAAGTTCCCTTCTAATCAAATTGTCGTACCAATGACTGTCTTTACCATCATTGTAATTAACCTCCTCACACATAAAATGCAAATGATCAAAACATTTCTCTTCTCGAGGGCTCTGTGTGACTCACGCATCTGAGAGGAGCAGTGGCTGGTCCATCCCTGCTGCTGCATGTGTCCATATCTTCTCCTCTCCACATGCACTGCATGACCACCAGCACCACCTAAACACAACCCCTCCCAAGCCATTGGTCACTGGTCTCAGGAGGGGTGGGGAGAGCACAGGGGTGAGGCCAGTGATTAGGACAACAGCAGCTTCACCTGCCCCAGTTAAGTCTGTAGAATGGGCACAAGCCAGGTGAAGCGCAAGAGCTGCTGCAGGGCAGGCTCAGGTGTGCCCTGCTGATGGGCGCTGCCCACCCCTCGCTGCAGGCAGGCTTTGCCGGGGAGCCAAAACACATCTCCTCTTCTGCCTCTGCTTTTGATAAAGCTCTCCCTTGGCATGATACCTCCTGAGGTTACTTGGAGCCTTGCTTATCCAAGATAACCCAAAGATTTTTTCTGGTTGATGCTGCTTTGCTTTCCCCTGGGAACTGTCCCTCGTGTGGGATGGTGAATAGCCCCCGAGAGAACCACCGAGGAAGAAAGAGAGACAGAAACATGATTTCTTTTTTTCATCCCAGACCAATGCACCAGCATAACATGGAGGAAATTAACTCTGAATCTGCCTGGTGAAAGCTATTTGTTTCCAGGTGACATCTACCCAGAGGTCAGCCTACATGGTCAGCTTTCAGTTTTGGTGTCTGGAAAAGAAAACACACAAAATACTTGTGCTTTTCCCTGGCACCTAGCAACAGTGCTCAGTGCTGTGAATAAAACCAGCCCAGGAGCTCTGCAGGAAGAGTACAGGAGGAGGACAAGCCCTTGGGCTAATTTACAAGGAATGAAAACACTTTCTACACAATGTCCTGACACTGTGGCAGCCATTTTCTCTACACAAAACAAATCCAATAATTGTTGTTCTTCCAGCTGGGCTTTTCCTGCCCTAGAAACAGTTCTGAATTGCTCTTAAGCATCCCCTGTGCTGCTAAATTACTTGTTGCTGCTGGAGCATCCCCTCCACAGGGATGTTCAAGCGGCCATCCCTGCTGGGGCCCCGACCGGCTGGGCAAGGAGCTGGCCAGGCCGTGCAGGAGGTGCCATCCTCACGGGGCCATGCAGCACACATTTGCCTCCTGAGCCTCAACAGCCACTCCTGGCAATCGCAAGCCCCAGCCGGTAGACTCCTTTAGCATCCCGGGCAGAGCCGTGACAAGGTGGACATGGGGCACTGCTGGCTCTGCGACCAGGTGGACATGGGGCGCTGCTCCATGGGGCGCAGGGAGGCAGCACGTCACCTGCTCGCCAGGGAGAGGAGCCGGCCAGAGGCTTCTGCCAGCTGCACGTCCCCACAGGTCGGGGTCTCGCAGGATGGGTCCCTGCTGGGGACGCAGCTCCAGGGAGCTCCAGCCTTCCTGCCCCAGCCTGACTCTCTGGTCCCTGCTCTCCTCTTCTGGCCAGGCTCCCGCATAGGTGGAGGAGAGCACGAGCCCACATCTGCAGGAGGCAGCTGCCTTGCAAAGCCACGAGAGCTGCTGGAGTATCTGTTCAGGCTCAGTACTGGTGACGCATTGAGAGAGGATCAAAAAAGCCTTTTCCTCATGCTCCAGCTGGCAGCAGTCACCATCTCCGCGCAGGGCTCAGAGCTGCAGCTCCCACCCGTCCAGCCTCAACAGCATCCTCCTGCACACACACCCCCCCCCCGGCTTACGGCACCTCGCAGCCCTTGTGCACATCCCTGAGGAGCCCGGCACTCCCTGTACGCCAGCGCTTCTCAGACGAGGGATTCTCAGAGGCTGCGGGGCCCCGGCTCAGCAAGCTGACATCATGTGCCTGATGTTGCCAAACAAGGATGAGCTGTTGCTAGAACAATCAATTTTTAAATATCTCTCTGCCTGTTACCCTCAGCCCCGCAGTAACTATAGTAACAGTGCTCCGGGCTCCCCCTCTTCAAAGGCGCTGCAGCTGCGCCCGGGGCTGCGGGGGCTGCGGGGGCTGGTGCCTCCTGGGCTGTGCCCTGGGACGCACTGCGGGTCACCTCGGAGCAGCCCACCTTCCCTGTCCCGCTGGTACCGTCCCGGGCTGCCAGCTGCCACCTCCGGGCCCTGGCACAGGGACTCCGCAGACATCAGGCAGCTCCGTCCTCTCTGGCTCCAGGGGAAGTGTTTCCGTGCTGCCAGTGGTCTGCCCCAGCACCCTGGGAACAGCGAATCCCCCGGGACGGCCCGTGGGGCTTTCACAGGGCTCTACCCCAAACAAAAGGATCTGGCACGGTCCTGCAAAGCAGATGTCCTCTGGCACCACATAGGTTTTGACAATAACTCGAACAGCCTTGGCACCTGGGCAGAGCCCACGTGTCTCAGTGCACGAGCCCGGGAGGAGCGCTGGCAGGGGGGTGCTGTGCCAGTGCCCCATCCATCCCGAGCACGTCACAAAGCGAGAGCGAAGAGTAAACCACACTTATCTTGTTTGTTGAGATGAATTAAAGGATCGCGCAACTGATACCAGGATCAGAAGCATGAAAAAGAAGGAACAACGATGTGCATTGCCAGTATCGGACACTCTGGCCACTGGGCTCCCCTCTGGCGTGCGCAGCGCTGCAGCGGCTGGCGAGGGTGCAGCAGACCTCTCTTTCCAGAGTGGGTGCAGAGACAGAGCTCTCGGGGTGCACTCTTGTCCATTAAAAGCCCAGTTCAGATGGTGATCCCATCCTCAAAGCGCTGCTTGCACACCGCCTGGCCTGGAGCACAGCCTCCCGCCATCTGCACGGCAGGATCGCACCTCCCTGGCCGTGTGTGAGGGGGCCCATCTCCAAGAACCCCCCACCTCGGTACAGGAAAGCACATCATGCTATGATCTATTTTACCTGACACACATGTGAAAGTACACATCTGAGGAGACGTTTACCTTGTTTCTCGCCCTTCCTCCATCCTGCTCAGCAAAAATGCAAATGAAGTGTTGTCATTAAGTTCACTCTTTCTGCAATGCAAATGATTTGTGTGTTCCCTCTGTACCTGCCTGCCTCCCAGATTTAAGAGGTGGAGAACAAGGAGGGAGGTGGGTTGGCTGAATTGCAACCTTAATTGGACTCCTCCCCAGACAACGTACACTGTGTATTTTTCAAAATCATATAAATCCTGTAATATCAATTATTCAATCACTCTGCTAATCTCAAGGCTTCCAGAAGACCTCTTGCTTTGTATAAAAGCTATATATGAAGTACCAGTTATTGACAGCCTTGTCACGAGAGGATTAACACCCAAGAACACATCCCTCCTGAATGCAAGTGGAGCACGCGGTGCTCCCCTAGGAGGTATTACCTCCGCTAGTCAAAGTGCTCTTGGAGAGGCTTCATCACACCAAATTCCATCACTGCATTTTAGAAATCCTGTACTATTAGATGCATTTATCCTGCTAACAACTTTGCAGTATAATTCCTAGGTTTTTTTCCTGACATTACCGAGGTCCACATAACCAAGGTACATAAATTTAAGAGATTAACACAGAAAGCACATTTAGCAATTACGTACACAGAGAATTTCTGGAGCGTCCCATGGTATTAACCTCTCTGCATACACACGCCGTATCGAGAAGGATCACATCTTTTGCAGAGTGGAAGTTGAGAGCCCGTATCACATGTGATGATAACCATGTGCTCTGCCAGCCTCGTTTCCCTTCCCCCAGCCCCAAAACAGACAGTTGCATCCTCCATCTGAGCAGAGCGGGTGTCAAACTTTAATCTTCTCCCGTAAACGAGGTTTTTCCCTCCACAATCTTTCCCACACGCTGCTGGGCATCCTGCTCGCAAAGGGCAATTCCTCTGGCAGCTATTTCCCCCGCCAGGGATGCTCTCCTGCCCTTCTGCTGCTGTGGGGACGGTTTGCTGCGGAGGCAGCCCTGCAGCTGAGCTGGCACCTTCCCCGGCGCAGGGTGCACGGCAGAGAGGGGCTAAGGCAGATGTTTTTCACTCGTTCTGAAAGCATTTGATGCAGCTGCTGCAGGCTGTGAAAAGCCAGGAGCCTGCCAGCACCATGCAGAGGGTTTGGATGCCTCCCACAGGCAGGAGGGGCAGAGAGAGTTAATTAAAATGCACTGAGCAAGTGTAAAGTTTTATTACAAGACACAAAGGTAGGCTGGTTTCTTTCTCCAACAGACACATCTGCATAATCCAGCCTGGGTTCCTGCAGCTGCACTGCGCTGTGCATGCTGCTGCCACCTATATTGTTTTCATCTATTTTATTGAAAAAAACACTACCGAAGGTTTAAGCTGCATAACAAGCCCTGCTGCGTGGTAATGTCTTTGCTTTCTTTCTGCAGACAAATCTAACTGGAAGCTCCCAGGTAGTAAGTGCCCATCCTGCAGACAGGCATGCCCATCTTCCGCCACCGCCTTTTCTGCAGAACTGGGAAACCTCACGAACAGGCAACACGATGGCAGGAGGGGAATTCCAGCTCCATGCCAGGCTGCAGTTATTCTCCATGCTCCCAAGCCGTGCCAGCACCGTGTCTGCTGAGTGCAGCAGCATCACTAGGGGAAGTGAGGCGGGTACAATTCTCCTGCATGGGTGACTGGATACACGTGCCCTGGGGTCAAGCACCAATTCCTGCAGGGAAATGAGCTGCACATGAATCCCAGATGAGATGGAGCCAAGAAAACATGTCAGCACCAGCAGGCTGAGACTTGCTCCAGCCCAGCCAGGCGCAGGAGCCGGGATGCATCTGGGGACTGTCTGGTACCCCATCAGCACTGCCGGGCGGGTCCCTGTCCCTCTGCCCTGGACAGGGCAGACTCCGGGGGTATTTTCCAGCAGGAAGCAAATGCAAGGTGTGAGGACCAAAGGGCACTGGCACGGGCAAGGAGCAACCCAAGCTCTGGAAGCGTGAGCAGTGTGGAGTTCGGGGCAGTGCCCAGCCCTGAACTCTGCTCGTGCCTTCACTGCCAAGCAGGGAGGGGGGGGACCGGCGGGAGGTGGGACTGTGGATCCCACTCTGGCAGGACAGAAGATTGCATAAAGGGGGAAGGAGATGGTGCTGCCTCATTAATCATGATAAAGAACAGGCTTAAAGAGAGCCTGGCTTTCAGCAAAGTAATTAATGAGCTCTTTAATTTTAGGCTGTAACATCCAAAATACCCCATTAGGCAAAGAGCAGCTCAAAGTGTCCTTCCATGTGATGTCAGGGAGATGCATGGGGAGTTCTGGAGTGCAGAGCACAAGGGGCTTCTCCTGCAGTGCCAGAGGTGCGCTGGGCCACGGTCTCAGCACGTCAGAGATTTCAAGCCTTCCTTATTACCAGATCAGCCATTCTGCTGGCTTGGAAGAGGCCAGGGATGCCCCGTGCCTTCCCTCACTGAGCTGCCAGCCTGCCCTGTCCTCCTGCAGGGACTCTGAGAGTCCGCACCTCTGGGGACTGCCAGGCTGCAGGAATCAAGACAGGAGTGCTGGAGCAAGGAGGCAACTGTCACCTCTGTCTCTGGTCCCAAACAGAGCTCAGTGGCATCTGTATCGCTCTGAAGGGAGGACGCTAGCCCCACGTCTGAGGGCAGCCCAGAAGACATGCATATGGCACAGGGGACTGAGCATCTACACGTACAACCTGCACGTTGGCTGGTGACATGGCTGAGCCCAGGAAACCTCCGAAACCTCAGGTGGTGGCAGGGACTGCAGCAGACCAGAGAGCATCCAGGATCTGTCCTCCCATTGCGGCTCATTTCCCCAGGAAAGCATTTGCAAAAATATTTCTGGTTCCCTGGCTGAAACCCAGCCCAGCCTGCCCTGTTCTGGAGCGTGAATATACTGTATATGTGAACCGGAGATTTGTCCCACATATTTTACTCAAAGACTGTATGTCTTTTTTTTTTATTTTTTTTTTTAAATAATGCCAGTCATAAATGTCACGTGTTGGGGCCCAGATCTCATTATTGTGAGCAGAGAAATGTATGCCATGCAATAAATTCTTTTGTGGGAAATAACCCTGGTGACTAGAGGAATTTATGAATTTATTACTCTTTGTAGGAGCCCTTCCTCCTGTGACTTAAGGAGAGATCTATCATCCTATAGGAGACCTTGCTGGTTCTCTGTTTGGAAACCTTTATACGGCTTTATGTCGCATTCCTTGCTTTCATGTCCTAAGGATTCATTCCACATGAATCACTCATTATAAACAAGGCATTCTAAAACCGGACATCAGCACTGCCGGGGCCAGCTGTGCCAACACCGCTCCTGCACGGACCACCTGCCATGGCGGGGTGACTTGGTTGTCCACTCAGAATGGCTGAGAGGTGGCAGGAACCCTCCGCAGGGCAGAGCCTGCGCAGCTCCACCACTCCAGAGGGAGCAATCTGGGCAGCACAGAGTGGATTTCCCAGGCCCTGCCACACAGGACACGTGCGTGCTGCTCCCAGAGACTCACTTAGGACAAAGCCCAAAAGCAGAGAAAATCTCACTTCTTGCTGCAAGGGATCTTTGGCAGTGGTGATGGCCGTGGGAAAGGGTCACACACCCCTGTCTTGTTGCACTGCGAGCTGAGGACAGATAGACCTGCCACGCGTCACCATCCATCACCCTCGAGCAGCCTGAGGAGAGAAGCTCAGCTGCAGCCACAGCCGTTCTTCAGGGCCTCATCAGCTCTGGAGAGGAAGCCCCAGGAATAATGCAAACAGCGTCATCTCTGGCCCCATCTCCTAAAACCTCCCTGGCCTGCACTCTGCCTCTCCCCGCGCCCTCCTCCACCGCACGCCACCTCCCAGACCTGCTCGCTGGAGGAAAGCCGGACGAACTCAGCTCTTCCAGTGCCACACAACAGCATGGGCTGTCCAGACCAGCTGGGCAGAGACCCCCCCCCCAGCCCGAGAAGCACAATCCAGATGCTGGAGCCTGGAACCGGACCCCCATGTTCTGCAAGGCACCCTGCCCATGTCGGGGGCTGCCTCTGCCCAGCATGGAGGGGTGCGGAGTGGCCGGTGCCGCACTGCGGAGCTGGGTTCCCACGGCCCCTCTGGATGCCCAGGGATGGGGCCGTGCAGCTGGGACAGGGCTCAGGCTGCCTCCCTGTGCCCACTGACGTGGCTCTGTCCCAGAAAGACTGAGACTTCTGGCAGAGATTACATCATTTCGATCTTCTGGGAAATCACTCCCTTTCTGGGGACACGCGGCTCACCCCCCGAGCAGGGACTGAAGCCACTGGTGCTGGCCACGTGCCCCAGCCAGGGCAGGCGCTGGGCAGTCATGGCATGTGCTAACGAAGCTTCGCCCTGGCTCCAGCGCCAGCCCTTAGTAGTGCCGCAGCCTCCTCTCCCTCCCGAAGTCGGCAGCTGCAGCATCGCAGGGTACCACAGGGCCAGCTGCCCAGCCCGGCTCGTGAGAGCGGGCTGAAACCCACGGCACGGGGGCTGCAGGGCTGGCGTGCCCCCTCCGGGGACGTGCCCCCTCCGGGGACCTGCCCCGCAGGGGGGGCTGCGGGCCCCCTTCTCCTGCCCAAGCATTAGATACTCTGCCGGCTTCATGGCGAACGGGCGAGCGTGCCGTAGCGGTGGCGAGATGGGGCTGGCGAATGTGGAACATCGGAGGAGTAAATTGCATCGGTTCAGCTCCAGGTAGCGTGTTAGAGAGATAACACTGCCGGCAGGACACCGCCTCAGCGCACAGGTACGGGTGCGTGCTCGCTTAATGACAGAGCCGCTGTAAAATTATGCCTTGTTATCTCGTTGTCAATTTTATTTTAATATACGTTTGAAATACTCAGAATACAAACCTTTTCTGTAAGATTACAAAACGCTCGAGCACTTCGGCAATTTGGATGGCAGGGGATCAATTATTTGGGCATGGTTTTGCATATAATGGCCTGCAACAGATTGTAAAGTTTCCCAGTTAGCGAAGCAATTATGAATACTGAATACAAACTAATGGCTAGAGAGTGGTGGAACGGGGCCATCTGGACGCGGAGACACGCTTCTGGCTACAAGGGGAAGGAGTGCGGGGAGGGGACTCCTTCAGCTGAATGCCATAAGTACTTGGATAAGCGTGTGATCTTCACGGAGCCTGCTGTAGCATAAAAGATGTGGTGTAACAGTGTCCAAGAACAAAAATAAACACAAACATAAATACAAATACAAATGTAAAAATAAGAAACAGAGAGAAGCGTTGGAAATTGTTTTGCCAAGAAAGAAGTTCAGGCTTCACGTCCACGTGATTACTGTTTATTCCAGAAGACCAGATCACTTCGTTCGTTTAATGATTCAAAACAGATTATTTTCAAAAATCCTTGAAAGCTTTCACAAACAGACTCCCATCCAGCCAAAACCCAGCTGGCAAAGATCCTGGGAGTGAGGACAGATTTATTTATCACTTCTCAGCAACGAATATTTGGGTTTATTTTGTTGAAAAGGGAAATAAGTCAGGGGGTTGACCATCCAAAGTGGCCATCACCACCCTAAAACAACAGAACCGAGAGTGATTACCATGAAGGGCTCCAGAAACCACCTCCTTTACAGCACGTTCCCAACACAGGGCTCGGGTGCACCGTTCCCGGGCTGTCTCCAGCTGTTAGCTGATCAATCCTGGGGTCCCCGGCACGTCCAGGCTGCCGTCCTTCTCCCCGCCACCGTGCCCAGGGCATCGTGCCACCTGCGTCCCTCCAGTGGCATGCAGACCCGCCGGTCTGGCGCTTCTCCGCAGCATTTTACCAGCATCACGCCTGCGCCTGAGCCCGGCACAGCTGGAAGCATCTCTGCATGAGAGCCCCTTGCAACCTGGAGCGGCCTCGTGCGCAGGGGCGCTGCCCTGCTCTGCTCACAGCAACGCGACTTGGAGCTACAGGTTTCATTTCTTGCGTTTTTTCAATCCATTCATAAAAAATGCATGTGGGATGAAAGGTTTTACACAGCGAACAGACCCGAGATTTAGGGCTACAAATGTCAGGTTTCACAACGCTCTGTCCATAAAACTCCTTGGAAGAAAGTCACGTCACCAGTAGCATGAGCCGGGGGATGGGACCACAGATTTCCTAAACGTAAATGAAAATGACATCAGGAGTTATTTTTCCCCTACTTTTAAAAATTAGCCTAGCAGGAACATCAAAGTAATCCATGAGTCTGGTCATTCCTGTAACACATTGGTATAAATCAAAACCAAAACCGCGGTCGAGTCAGGTAGAAAATCATCTTCCAGAGACATCCGACTGAGCTCAGCAAAGGAGAAAAGGCTGACACAACATCTTTAAACATTTTTAATTACCCTGTCAAACTGACAATTATAGAGCTAATTATTAGGAAGACAATACCAGATATACTGAATAGCACATCAACAGTGTTTTTATGTAATTATGCAATTTAATGAATTGAAGGCTACAGTAATGGACTATATCTGGTTAATTAGGGACTCCCTTTCTGCTAATAATGCCATTTATTTTCAATTCACTATATTTGTTTTTTTCTGTAAAACCAGGCATATTTCCACAGATGATGAAGGATTCTTCACAGCAGTTCATATGCCCCTGCCGTTATTTATGGCACGCAGAGATTTTCAGGGAGTGGACGGTGAACTCCAGCTGGCTTCTCTTTCATTTCCAACTTTGCCATATTCCCTAGGGGTTAATTACGTCCCGGGGCTGGGCTCCTGCCGCTTTGCCGCTGTTGGCACCAGCCTGCCCAAAGCCACGCGGCGCCCTGGGAACAGCATCCCTCCTCCCCCAAGAGCCCCGGTCCGAGCCCCCCGCCGCAAACCCAACACTGTGACACAGTGCGGCCGGAGGGACAGACCCCTTCCCAGGCCAGGAGGTCCCCAGTGTCACACAGACGGGTCGAGGCCACCCGTCTCTGGAGCTCTTGTGGGATGTGTGGCGGGCCGGCAAGCAGATTCCCAGGTGGATGCTGCCCAGCAGCACCCTCTGGGCCCTGCACCCACCCCCACAGCAGCACCCACACGCCTCGGTCAGCCCCCAGCCCCGCTCCTGCAGCCGCTGGCAAACATGCACCAGTACGTGGGGCTGGCTGGTGGGGCTGCCCCCCCCCTTCCCGGCACGAGCCATGGGAAGGAAAATAAATAATTTAAACCTTTTCCCTTGCAGAAAAAAAAATTGGAGGGTTTGAAGCCTCCTAATTCCACATTGTTGAATGAAAATTGTCTGATAAATTATTGATTGTATTTTAAATGTACCCACAGAAACCATTTTAATTCTTTTTTTTCTCTTTTTGGAAATAATTAACCTGTTTAAATTTTTTAATCACTTGAAGATATTTCCCGTTAATTGTTACCTGGAGGGGGGGGCCCTGCCTGCCACATAAGCCCACCAGCTCCGGGAGACTCCAAAGGGAGGATTCGGCTGTGGGAAGCCTCACGGCCGCACTCCACCGCCGGAGCAGACCCTCACATCCTGCTCCCCGCAGCATTCCCTGGGTGGGATCTGCCATACCAGCCTGTCCCCAAGGAGAAGAGGCTCTAAAGACCAGGAACGGTCTCCTTATTTGTATGTGTCAGCTTGTACTCACATCCTCCTCCTTTCACAGGTCCTTATCACGGAGGCTGTTCTGCCTTAGGTTGCATCCCATTTTTCTCCTCCGAAAGCAGGGCTGTCCGGTACCAGAACAGACCCCTGAGCTCCGTGCTGCGAGCGCGGCAGAAGCAATGGGGAGCAGCTGGTGGGTGCCAACCTTCCCACCCCTCCAGAGCCCCTGAGCACGGGCAGGTTGGGGGTGAAGGGCAGAGGAGCCCTCTGGGACCAAACCAGAGTGGAAATGGGTCTCTCCTGCGCTGAAGCAAACCTTCAGCCCCGTTGCTGCTGGCTTGGCTCTGCTCCAGCCATCCCCAGCGCAGAGTTGTTGGTGATACCCAGCACAGCAACTGGGTTGCCTCTCTCTGTCACCTGCTCCTCCACAGCCGGCTGGGAGATGCTGAGCGGACCCAGCCTGGTTGTTCAGGAGTACAAATGAGGAGCCCTGGGAACATTATTCTTGCCATAAATGTGAGCTGGGATGTGCAGCCTGCAGTCTGTGATAACCCCTGGTAGGCTACTCCAGTGGGGAGCACAATGCAGCAGTAAAGGAAAATACAAGAGGAAAATATTGCTAAAAACCCCTGTAACATTTCAGAAGGAAAAAGGAAAACCACGCTATCTTAGTAACCCTGTCCCTAATCAGTACAGCAACAGTAAAGGCAGTACAGGAGCCCTCCCGCGTCCTAGCTCAGTTCCAGTCAAAGGTTCATGCCTGGCTGCCCTGTGGGAAAGGGGATTTGTGTGGAGAGATGTCCCCAGGCTGGGAGGGGACCAGGTTATGGCACGTCCCATCAGCTGCTCCTTGTTACCCAGCCACTGATGCTCAAACTCTCGGCACCGAGGGTTGGCCCCAGCCAGTTGCACCAGCACATCACAGCATCAACCACCAGCAGAAAACAACGCTTAGGATTAACAAGCAGCTCTACAGAGACCCACCTCATGGGATGAGACACGTACTCCCGGACACACATCGCGGCAGGATGGACCACTGCCCGTGGCTTCAGCACGGAGAGGACACTGCAGGCAGAGTGAGGCAACCTCTGAAGGCACTAACTGTCCTTGCGGGCTTGTTGCAGAACACAGAATCTGACTGAGAGCACCACAGAAGGTGGACGTGCTGTAAAAAATGTGGGCCAGGAAAACACAGCAATGGTGGAGACCAGGACCAGGAGAAAGTGAGATTTGGAGAAGGTATTCCTCAAGGACAAGAGAAGGTAAATTAGATGCTAAGAATGAAAAAGATGTCTGGGTCAGCAGCTCTTGATGGATAGAAGACAGCTTAAAAATTGCACTTGCCCCATCACTTCTGCAGAGAAGGTTGTTGAGCCGCATCTGCTGCCCCTTGCTCTCCTGCAGACGCACAGCAGCGGGAGCTGCGGCTGACACAACGCCCACAACCAAGGAGCAGCTGCGGCCGGACAGTCTCCTTCTGGCTGTGCACAGGGCAGACCCCTACCACTGCTGCGAGGCCCCAAATGGGAACACAGGCACAAGCTAAATTTGGGCAATATTGTTGCCCACCTTGACTAAATGGGCAATAGAAAGAAACTGAGTGAAGGTGCTGGGGAAAGCCGCTAGCAAAGGGCCTGCTTGGATCCTAGGCACAAAACTGCAGCGCTGCTCACCGTGGGGGACGCAGCAACCCACCAAAGATGGGTTTGAAAACAAGAGTTGTGAAGCTTCTGCTGTCTCTTTGAGTCAGACGGAGCCACTGTCACCACAGGTTATCGCAGGCACTGCTTTATGTGCTGCCCACCTCCGAGGAGAAGGCTCAGCTCCTGGCTTTTCACCCCTCCTTAAGGCAGAGGTGCACCAGCACCGGCAAGGACTGTAATCCCCACGGTCGGCCCCCCCCCACCATCTGCCAGGCTCAGACACCCCTGCTCTTTTGCTTTGGTCTCAGTAGCTCATTTAACTCTTGTTATGGCATGGGTTGGCAGGTCCCAAAACATAGATAAAAACAGTAGTGTTTCACCCCAGAAGCAGTGGGAAATGTCATAGGAATGTATCAGCTTGCTCAGTATCTGGGGACACTTGGGTCCTTTCAATGGAGGTGCCAGTATGTAGTAAAAGCAGGTCATACTATCGAGGAGGAGAAGGCAAAGATGCCAAATTAACTTCTTCAGTGGCCAGAAACACAAAGAACTTAAAGACAATGGGATGAAGGAAGAGCCCCTTTTTGTAATCTTTTTTCATTGGTGGAACTTGCAGACTGTGACAGCCTCGCGCCCGACAAGCTGGGTGGCACGGGCCAGCTGCCCTCCCCCGGCCAGGCCCTCCCAGGGTACTGGGGGGCAGGCAGTCCCCCTTCTGCAAAGTGCTGCATGACACGACAAATGAAAGCACCAAATGAAAGCACCAAATCTGTCATCACGTTTGCAGTTTACTGGCATTAATGGCACAAATATTTGGCAGGTGACTTCCTTGCCGAGTTTTACTAGCTTTGCCTACCGTGCGCACCCAAACACACTGAAGGACTCCCCATCTATGTGAAAGCTGTTGTTAGGAAGGAAGAAATTCAATAATGCACTTGTAAATTAATAAAATCCTGGCAATTGTGAAAACATCCTGGGCTTTTGTTGGCCTGGAGATTTATTCAGTCCTGCTGGCTTCCCAGCTGAGGCAGAAAAGATCATAAACCTGCCAAGAGAAATGCCTCTGCAAAATGTTCCAGGCTCAGCTATAACATTCCTCTACCTGCTGGCACAGCAGCCAAGGTGCCCCAAAAAGGCCAAGAGCTGAACTTGCAAACCCTGTCCCCTTTGTCCTTGCCAGCAGCTGCTCAGTGGCATTAACACTGACAAGAGCTGACCATTCTGCAGTTTGGATTTGGTTTGGGGCGATCTTTCAAAGCCTCATTCTTTCTAGGAATAGAATAAGCCTCAAACTGTGTAACGTACCCATCAAAATCAGCACGGTCCACGAGGGAGTGCTGGGAAAGCTGTTACAGGGATCTGGGCTGTGCACCAGCTCCTGTTCGCAGCCAGTCCAGGTTCCTCGCTGTGCTGGTTCCCCACTCGCTTAGGCAGCAGGAGCTCTTGTCAAGCGCTTCCAGGACGCACCGACCTCACCCCTGAGCTGCTATCTGGCTCCTGGTTTCACTTCAGGTCGCATCTTCAGATGGCCAGGCAGCTGTGTGAGCTGGGACTGGTGGCAGTATCCCACTTCCCTACCATCAGCCCTGCATCAGAAACGAGGAAACTATGGAGACTTGGCCAAACAAAGCTTCTTCTCCAAGCTGCCCCATCCCAGCTGTGTATGAGAACCCTTCACAAGTTTAGGTAGAATCAAAACTTTTTAACTTTGAAGACACATCAGCATGAAAGTCAGACCATGAGGAGGGTAATGGTATGGGGCACCGCTGCCTCCATGGCAATGGGGTCCAGGAGCAAAAGTTGCACCCAGACGCCTCTTGGAGGACCACCGGCAGCAACTGCAGCTTCGAGCTGCCCCGAGAAAAGCCTCTGCTGAGTTTCAATGGAAACAGCACAGCGATAAGCGATGCCACGTGCCGCGTTAAGAGCAGGGGCACAGAGGGCAGGGACACCAGGCTGCCCCCCGCCGTGCTGGGAGCTGATGGCGAGGGCAGGAGGGGAAGGGAACGGTAATGCTCTGCGAGAGCGCAGCAGCAGCAGGAGCGGCTGTCTGGAGCGACATCCGTGTTCCTGCTCCTGCCTGTTAAACAGGCCAGACACAGCTCCCTTGCCCTCGCTCCCCCAGCGCTGCTTTGAGACAGAAGAACATTTTGCTCCTGCGGTACGAGTCAAACGCATTAACTGCAACCCTCCGGGGAGCCTCTGAGCACTGTACCTACCTCTGCCGCTTCCCCAGGGGTCAGCAGCTGATCCAACATCTTTCTGACTGTCAATGCAGCAGAATTCACAGTGTTTTCCTTGGGTTTATAAACGCTCTGGAGCCCCTGAGCCCAGGGAGAGGAGATCCATGCTCTCAGTGAGAAGCATCGTTACAGGAAGGACCACAGTGGAGATGACAGGGCTGCTGGTGGGGTCTCTGCCGTGCAGACTTGGCAGCCCAGATCCCAATGGAGACTGAGAACCCCGCTGTCCCGCCCCACGCTCGGCTGGCTCTGCAGGCTCCCCACTTTGATGAAACAACGCACAGCTCTGCCCCTGCAAAGCCAAACACGTCCACCAGCACAAATTCAAATTGCCCAGCTCTGGTGGCAAGAAAGATCCACCAGTAACTGGCAGCACAGACCTCCAGCACAGGGTGCTTTGCCTTTAAAGGTGCAGGAACGGGGCTGCGCCCAGGGACTGGCAAGGGCTGAGCAGTGGGAGGATGACACCAGGGCTGCAGTCAGACTTTGCCAAATATTTAATAGACAAATGATCCAGAACCAGCACTTCTGAGGAGCAGCAGCATTTCATTTTCATTGGGGAATGCTCAGCTAGCTGATTTTATGACAGTATGTCTTTTATATATATATATATANCCCGTGCCACGCCGCGGAAAGCAGCTGCCCTGCTCTTCTGACTCTCCCGACCAGACACCAGTCATCTCCAGGGATTCAAGTGCTCAGTCCCTCAGCAGGAAAATCTCCACCAGTCTCAGCGTGACACCCATGAAAGCAGAAGTTGCTTGTGCCAGTCCTTGTGCGGTGCAAGTGATACCAACAAAGCTTCATGCAGCTCTGCCTGCCAGAGACTCACACCGGCTCTCTCCTGAGTGATTTCCCAAAGTGTCCCAAGAGGCAGCAAAGGAAAGGAGTAACATTTAATTTCCCTCCAAACTAGGCATAAGAAGAACTGAGCTTCTCCTTCTCCTGCACCGCAGAGCGCCTTCCCTGCTGTGGTCTCTGTCCTCCCACTGCTCCTCACTTCCAGGGGGGTCCAATACTGGGGAGCCCTGGGAAGCACCTCAGGCACACCACCCCGTCCCACAGCATCGCTCTCTGCTGCCAACTCTGTCCTCAGCCTCCCCTGGTTTTGTACACATTAATGCCAAACTGTCTGTAAAACTGCCCAGGTCTTTTGTAACATCCCACTACTGGTACGACCAGTAATGATCATGTCGATGCAACAGGTACTTTCCTCTGCAGTATGAAAATGCGCTGCCTCAGCCCTGGGCCCCCACCCCTCTTGCTTTCCTCAGTTCTCTCCTGCATTCTTCCACTGCCTTATCAGCTGCGCTGACGCTCGGTCTTCATCTCTCTTCATCTCCCTTTCATGCAATGACACAGGCAGATTTTTTTTCCAGTCATTTACACATTTTTGCTACTTACAGTCCAAGATTTTTGGGCTGATAACGAAAGAATCATCAGGAGGGACATCCCCATCACTTTGTTCAATTGACTGCCTCTTGCATCTGCCGGGCTTTTGAATATCTATGGTGCACTCAAAGAACCTGCTGCGCCTTCCCTTCTAGCTCTTTCTGCTGCAGACCCTCCTGGGCAGCTGCCTCCCCTTGCCCCTCCTGCTCTGGCAGGTTTTTGGCAGGAGCTCAGATTGGATAAGCAGAGCCGTCCCCTCTGGTCTGGAACCTGTGAAATGCCAGATTTTGCATCCGAGCTCTGTATCCTTCTAGTGATCAACCATCCATTAGCTAGTGGTACAGGCTGAGTGGGACTGCACAGAGCCCACGGCGAGGGGCCAGCAGCGCTGTGAGCTGAGAGGGCAGGAGACATGGTCACGGCACAGCAAGGCAGAAACTGCTCAGGCACAAAGGCAGCACCAGTCTACAGCAAACATCCGCTTTTCTTCTGATGCCATCATCCCATGGTCCCTGGAGAACAACGCCCTGTTGCCAGAGAGAGACTGGTGTGCTGGAGGGCGCTCACAGAAAGGACGAGGGGGAAACCTGGTGTCGAGGAGCTGACAAAATAAAAGCCGATCTCCCTGCTCGTTCTGCAAGCCGAGGGGAGGCAGAAAGCAGGGTGGCACCGTAGGCTTCAGGGAAACAGTCCTAGTACTGAGGAACTGCCCCAGAGTCCCCAGGGCAAGAGCTGAGAGGCATGGCCAGAGCAGAGAGCGCTGCGCTGGCCCACAGAGCTGGTCCACTGGTAGGGAACAGCCCAGTCCTGGCCACTTCCAGCACCAGCTGCTCTTGGCCAATGCTGCTGAGCAGCCGGTGCCACGCAGCCGTTATCCACGCAGGCAGTCGCCCCGCAGCGCCCACCCGGCTGTCACCCCACCGAGGGTGCCTGGCTGCCCCATCCCGGCCTTGCCTGCTGGCCATGGGATCACCTCCTTCCCACCCCAGCACAAAGGTCAAACCCAAGAGTTTTCTGATGAGCGGTGGGGAGGGGGCTGCAGGGCAACAGGAGACTCCTGCTTTCTTGCTTTCAAATGTTTTTGCAGAGCTCCATCTAGGGGGGGATGGTGCTGGACAAGGCTGCAGAGCAAGGTAGGTACCAGTAAACAAGTAAATGGCTCCTTCCCCTGGCCCGAGGCCTCTTGCCACACACTTACGGTGCTAATTAAAAAGGGAGGGAACAGCCCATAAATTTTACAGTTTATTCTAACTTCAGTTCCAGCTGGTTTTAAAAGAGCTGATGAAGGTAAGTGCATCTGCGCAGATCACTGGTGCATCACAGACAGAAAGCCAGAGTGCTTAATTAAATGTTATTCTAGGTATAAAATTTAGCCCTCATCGGATGAGACTGAATATTAAAGCATCAATTTCCTGAAGGAGACCGGCTGTAATCAGAGTCTCCTGCTATCGGAAAGCAAAAATAATCCCAGCTACTGACACCAGCATCCCTCAGACAATGGCAGAAAAAAGTACCACGGCCGCAGAGACACACACAGCTCTGCGAAGGACAGAACTGCCCCACAGAGGCGGCAGCTCCTCGTGAGGTCCCACGGGGAAGCTCCGCTCGCGGCTGGTGCCAGCAGCAGGGACCCCAAATCCCACAGGAAACGGTGGCTCCGAAAGCATTCCTCCTCCTGGCACCACCGACCAGTCCCCCAGCGCAGCACGGGGGGCTCCTGGCAGCTGTTTTTCGGGTGATTGTACAATTTCAGGTAGTTGTGAGGCTCCTGATGGGCACGGGAAATCTCTGCCTACCCGGTGCCGAAGGAAGGAGGGATCCATCCCTCACCTGCAGATGTGCCAGCCGGTGTCCGGGAGAAATGCTGCTGCTGGGCTGCGTCCACAGGCTGCTGCCCGAACGCAGACATGAAGTAAGGTGTACCCTCACTCTGATCTCTCCCCTCTCTGCACCCACCCAGCCACCCCGACCTTCTCCCACCGCCTTCCCAGCAATGGCTGGCAGTTGGTGTGCCTTTCTGCCGGCACTCGAGGCACTGCTCCTTGCAGCTCCCCCACTGCTGCTGCTCTCCCCCCTTTGCTGGGGTCCCCGACCATCTTGAGAGCTAACAAGTAAGAGCAGCACAGGCTGCTAAAAGCAAATCGGGCATCTCCCCAGCCCTGCTGCACCCTGAGCTACCGGGGGCCGTGCTGGGGAAAGATCCCAGCATCAGAGCTGCAGCAACAAACAGCAGTTCAGGTAGCTGAACATCCCCCTGGGGAGGGGATACTACAGATCTACCCACACCCTCCATGTATTTTTATTTCCAAGTGAATCATGGTGTTTCATTTTATGGCATCAGCCCCGGGATGGAAGAATAGCGTTAAACTTCACAAATCCTCTAATATTGCTGTGCCTACAGTTGGAGGCCTTCACATATGCAGATATTACTTCTCCTTTGCTCAGAGGTCTCTTTCTAATTTAATACTTCCCCAATATTGAAAAAGTCATAACATGGGCTTCTCCAGAGGAACATAGCTTATCTCCTAGGAAAGGGCAGTCTGTCATTCCAGACGATGCTCCGAAATTCCGCCACATTCCTGCATCAGGACAGCAGGACGATGACACCTTCGCAGGCGGGCTGGGCAGTCAGTGCCTGGTCCAGCCCCAAAAGCAGCCGCAGAGAGCACGGGGCAAAGGCTCTCCCTGCGGGTCCTTCCCCTCCTCCAATGGTTCCCACCACCTCCCCACCCAGAGCCTGGACAAACCTCTACTCTTAACGATAATCGCCAAGGGGGCTGCCAGCTGGATCTGCCCTTTGCTGGTACTGTCAGATCAAATAGCCGCTAATTGACCAATGTGTCTCCTTTTAGCTGAGCTATTAGCAATGGCACCATGGCAGCTTTCTGACATTAATTATCCGTGAATCAGCAGTATCTGAAACCGTAAATAATAGTTTGCCACGATGGCAGGGTGAGCTCAGAGCTCCAGGCACGCTGGGACAGGCTGATGTGGCCATCGTGCCCCGGTGCAGCCCAGCTCCTGAGCTGCGGGTGCCGTCGCTGGGCCCTGCAGCCCGGAGGGTGTCGGGCAGCACGCGGGAACAGCCAGTTCTCCCCCAAAAGCACACAGAGTTTGGTCAGACTGTCACAGTCCAGGGATGTCCTGCTTCTTGGGCCACTTTCATCAGTGACAACAGTATGAGAGGCAACAGCGCTGTGGCGTGAGCTAGACTGGCTGCGCTCGGCCCTGGTTTTGAAGCATCATCTTACAGCCAACGCGAACACGAAACGCAGCAAGAAAACAGCCTGTGCGAAGCCCACAAGGGACATTCCCCCAGCAGACCATCGCCAAAGAGAGAAAAGGATCAAACACAGCAAACCACAGCACGCGTTCCCTTTCCCGGCAGCTCTAAGACGTTCCCATTAACCCAACCACCCTGGGTTAGAAGGGACAACAGTCCCCACAACAGCTGCCTCTGAGATTAGCAGAGCTCAACAGTTAGCAAGTGAAGGAGCAGCAGCAAAGCAAACAGGCTCCAGGCACTTCACACCGCTGAGAGGGCTGGGATAGGTTTAACACACACTTATCTGCATTTCACACGCGCATTTGCATTCAGCAAACACTCATCTCAAAGACTCTGCACCCTTGTTGCCTCATTGTAACACAGCTCCTGCGCAAATCCCTCAGCCTGGCCCTTCTGGCCCCTCTCAAGGGCTCGGACCCTTGCACTGCTGCCTCCCCCCACAGCCAGGCACCCCCTGCGAGAGGTTTCCTCCTGCTTGCCCACTAGAGGATGGAAGTGGCCCCGATCAATGCTTCCCGACGCAGAATCCTGCCGTCTGAGGGAGGCAGACCAAGCCCCCTCATCTGGAGCAGCACTCACCAGCCCCTACAGCCAGAGAGGGGACCGGCTGGAGAGCGGTGTGGCTTCGTGGTGATGAGGGACAGGGGCTCTCTCTGAGGGCATCTCCCTCGGCCAGGAGGAGCCAGATTATCTCCCTCCCTCCAGAAGTGACTGATTTGAGACTACATCATCATCCCCTTGTTGCATAATGTAATCGATACACGACAAAAAGGCTGAGATTAAGTGAGGAATAACTAATTGATTTTCATGGGTTAATCCAAAGGCTGGGCTCCAAATTGTCTGTCTGCAACAATCACGGTGGACATTGTGCGAGGGCCAGCCAGAGGACTCCAGAAATGTGCTTAATGAAGAGTCCCTGTCACTCAGAAGCTTGTTTGCGTAACACCAGCTCAGAATCAGCTGACATTTATGCCAAAGTCGATTTTTTTATGTAGTACGACAGAGCCATGCAGGACACACTCATCTAAGTGGGCAGCGTACCGCCTGCCCTGGTGTCACCAGTGTGTCCCCATTGACCCCAGCATCCCCACCAAAACCTCCCATCCGGGACCATCAGCACCCTCTCGTTCTGCCCTCTTTCCTCTGCCTTGAGCTGGCCCGGCCACCCCGCGCCAGCCGGCCCAGCTTGTGCCAGCGCTGCCAGCCCGGCGCTGCCAGTGCCCCTCACTTCTCCCAGCTCGTCTCGTCCCGTCCCAGCTCTCTGTGCCAAGCCACATGGCAGGCACTGCGGGAAGCCACATCCAGGAGGAAATGCAAGCAGTCTCAAACCCACACTTCACTCCTGCCAGTGCCAAGCTTGAACGTGGAAAGGATCTGGCTGTCATCCATCCCCCTGCTCTTTGCCTGCATCTGCTCTGTCCCAGGGAGTCTGGAGCCTGCTGGGGACAGACAGGGCTGCCTGCAGCATCCACAACTTTTCTCCCACTTTCCTGTGGGTGCTTGCACCTTTGGTGTCCCCAAGCTCTGCCACGGTAGCTGTCCCAGGCAGCTTTTCTCTAGCAGCTTCATCTAATTCCTGCCGTGATGAACCGGGGTGTCACAGCCCACGGGGACAGCTCTGACCGGGGGTCACACACAGGGAGGGAAGAACAGCCCCTTGCACGTGCCCCCGTCACCCTGCCCGCAGCCCCACATTTCTGTTGGCTCCCCTCCCTTCCTGGCTTTTCTGCCAGAGGGCAAGTGTCCCCAGTCCACTGTTTCAGGCCTGCCATGAGCCTGCTCCTCCAGCTGTGGCTGTCCCCCAGCTGTGGCTGTCCCTCGGCATCGCAAGCAGGACCGCGGCGGCAGCCCCCTGGTGCTCACCCCCATCGCCCTGGCAGGAGCCGGCTGTGCCCTCCAGTGTGCACGCAGCCAGCGTGCCAGGGCACGAAGGTCACAGCGGGACCCAGTGACACTTGCTTTCCAGTCCCTCTGTCTCTCTGACGCTTGTCAGCTCCTCTCCTCACGTGTGGGACACGTCACTGTGCCCGGCGGGTGCCGCAGCTCGGGAAGGGTCGGTGGGCAGCGGAGCCCACTGCCAGTGCGGCAGCGGCATGGAGCTTTCTGCTGCAGCACCAGGAGGGCTCTGCAGAGATCGCCTCCACCCGGGAAATGCGTGAGAGGCTCCAGCCTGTGGAGTGGGGCTCTTTTGCCATAGGGGTGCATGGCGTGTTACATGGCCACAAGGTGTGAACAGTTCCCAAGGCTTTTTAACTGGGACTAACCTCGGATTTGCAACTGGGAACCCACTGCCAAAAATGCAACCAGTCAAAACAGCATTTCCCTGGGGAAGAGATGAGTGCGCCCACTTTCTGTCTTGCTCAAGCCATGACAGAAGCAACCAGACCCCTTATGAAACCGCTACCATGAACTGTTCGTATACCATTTTCGCTAGTGCCAACACCCAGCTGCGTCCTGTGAGCGCTAGCAAGACAAGGATATTGCTAAAGAAGAAGGAGAGGCAGAGAAAAATCACCTCCCAACTCCAAAAGAAGCTCCCAGGCAGCCCAGCCGGGCTGTGAAATCGCAGCCTGAGCAGCTGCTCTGGGGCAGGACACAACGGTGTGGGGCACAGAGCTGGGCACCGGCCCCGAGGCAGCTGCAGGGACAAGGCGGGGGGACAGTCTGCAGGAGACTCTGGAAGTTTCCACTGACGTGGAGTGAATCTTCTGGCTGCGGGGCCGTGAGCTTCCCCTGTCCCCGCTCCCCTTGTGTATTTAACCCTGTCCTTGGGAGCTGTTATATTCCTGCTCTGTTGAAATAACCGGCGGGTTCAGACGTGAGAAAATGGAGCGTGGTCGGTTTCCATCCCCTCAGGGCAAGCTGATACCCACCAGCGGTGGCCAGGAGCGTGAAACGTCATACCCTCCCTGGGATTTCACCAGTTATCCAGCCAGGCAAGGCGTGCAGCCAGTTAAACAAGCTGGGCTCGTCTTTCGCTGGACGGGGGTGGCTTTGAGGGAATTCAGACCTTTAGCCAAAGGTAGATGGATATGACCTTCTGGAGTGTAACTGTAACAATCTTGCCATTTTTATTCCCTAGCAGTTGAAATATTTCAAAAACCAAATGACCCAAGGTCATTAAACTTTGTAAGGAAATTGCTGCAGGTATTTCCAGACATCTATCAAAAACTATGTCACCGTGACTGCCTATGACTAGAGGAGAGCACAGATCGGCAAATAGTAAATTGTCCTGCTTTATATCCCTTCGGAATTTTTGCTGAGGTTTCCTAATTTTTCATATCCAATTTGATGACCATATTAATTAAAATTAGAGTTGAATAACAGGCACCTTTCTCCTCTTATCACCTTATCCAATATGAACTGTTGAAAAATAGCATGAAGATAGATACCTATATATGATGCAGGTTTTTTAACCGGTTTCTGATTTAAGGCAGGTTACTTTTGGGGACTACTTCTGCTTGCCTGAGATATTTGAAAGAGACATGCAAAGTTTCCATGTTTTTGCTGTCTCTGCTCGTAGCTGCACAAGCTGTGGCTATATACATATGTGGAGACGCAGGTCTGGGATACCTCCATCGCATTTCTGGTACTCTTAGTGTCTAGCGCTATATTTATTGTAAGAATAAAAGCAATGCAAACAATGAGATGCTTTTAACTCCCTCGAGCTCAGAGATCCAGCGTCCGCCTGGCACCTCCCGGGCAGGCCCATCGGCGGCGGGGAAGCGTACTGCCCGGTTCCTGCCACAGCAGCCGTCCGCTCCACGGAGCGGGGCCCGTCCTGCCCTGCCTCCAGCCGGGTTAGACCAGGCTGCTGTCTGCGGCTCAGCGATACCCCCGCCTCATCGCGGGCACCGCCTGTTGGTGGACGAAAGTCAACATTGTTTACGAAGTTTTATGTTGCACCAGGACAACCTCATACATCACTTCATGCAAGGGCCACTACAGAGCATCCCTGCTGCCCGCTTTGGACAGCAGTAGCATCACTTTGGACAGCCCTGAGTGATGGGCACGATGCAGGGAATAGAATCCTCGTTGGCCAGTGTCCCCACGGGGTTTTCCCAAGCCAGCAGCTCATGCGGTGTGCAGGACGAGGCCAGCGCGTTCGATGCAGGGGCGAGCATCGCTCCCAGGAGGACCCTGTCCGCAAAAGCAGCAGCACCAGCCGCTCTGCTGCTTGTTTAAAAAGTGTGACACAAACTTATATCACAAGATTAGATTGGTTTTTCTTGCCATTCTTTTTGCTTTGTTTCAGCGGGGGAGAGAAAAAAAAAATCAAGCCACAGCTAACATGATCAGGGTGTGCACGGTGAGTAGTCCAGAATGCTGCGAAATCACATAAAAGATTTGATCAGAGTCAATATCAGCTGCTGAGATGTAATAGCTTTTGTGATTCTCCTAACAGGATTTTAATTTTATGTTTATTATTTGGGGACTAGCAAAGCGCAGGAACTGCCTGTGTGGTGGTGCGGGCCCCCTTCTCCTCTGTTCTCTGGAAGGCTGGGAAGACTCCTGCGCAAAGCAAGCTGACTTCCAGTATTTTTAATTTTTGCTTGTGTTCCCCAGGCTTGGCAGGAGAGAGTGAACTTAATTAAAATCAATGGAGAAAAAGAATGGGATAAATCACAACTTGAATATTCTCAGTGCCTGTATGCAAGTGCAGTGCACAGCTCCTGCCTGCGTTCCAACAGCGACTCCTCCAAGGCACGGAAGAGGCTCCCTGCCCTCCATTGTCTCCAACAACAGCAGCTCTTTGGAGCACTGCAGCTCCACTTTGGAGGGCTGCTCCCTCCCTCCCTCCCTTGCTCGCTCTTTGCCAGGATGGGAGATGGTTGGAAGCAGCCAGGAAGATCCGCAGAGTCTGCTGGCGCGCTGTGCTGGGCAAACAGCGCATTCCCCTGGCAGCCCCTTGGGCCGGCAGAGCCAGTCCACCCTCGCTGGCCAGCACTGCCCTTACGCAGAGGGCTACCACCCCTGCCCAGAGGGCTACGACCCCCACCCGACAGAGCCCAGCTCTGCCGTGGAGTCAGTCTCACGAGCCATTTTTCCTTTTGCTCTGGTTTTGGCATCTTCCAGGGGTGAAGGGGAGTTCTCTGATTCTTTTTCTCAACCAGGACACTTGGTTTGGAAGCGTGTGCTTCCCACAGCAACATACAGCATCATCCCCCACCCACCCGCAACCCGGCCGCCTGGGGCCTCCCAGCGGCAGAGCAAGAGCCGGGGACAAGCCTGGGACACTAATAGCAGCGCCAGGAGAGTGGCTGCTCCCCAAAGCGGTTCAGCTTTTGCAAGACCCATCAAAGACCATGAACCATCACAGGTCAGAAAATGGGAGCAAAAGAATAGGGGAGAGGAGCCACGGGAAGAGCGGATGGCAGGAGGGAAACTGCCAGACTCAGCACCCTGTTCATCCCCAAAAAGGCTGTTTAAGGGTGATCTCTGATTGCTTTTCCAAAGCAAACAACAGCTTTTTAGAGTCACCTGCTAGCAGATGTTGATGGACTTTAAAGCTTTGACCATGTCTGTCAGAATTTAATTGCCATTTGTAGTACGGTAAGCTCTCCAGCGGGTTAATGCAGTGGCAGGAGTGCCTTACCCTGCACCCGCTGGGCCCCACAGCCCCGCAACGGCGGCCGCAGCACTAGCCAGCCTTCGCACCCTTCAGGGCCGGGGAGTCACCGGGCTGCCCCGGTGATGCAGCTGCGCCGGAGCGTAGCGGGGACAGCCCGGGCAGCCCTGATCCTGTGCCCTGTGGCAGCGCTACGCTGGAGCTTGGATGGGGGCACCCAGGTGTTCCTCCCCCACCAAGAGCAGACACTGCATCGCTGCCCTGCAGCCTCCTGAAGTGCCACTTTTTTAGCTGCTTTGGACGTTACAAGCATTCTACGGGGCCACAAAGCAGCGAGGTTGGCGACCTGAGCCCTGCAGGGCTGGCCAAGTCTCCGCCACGGCTGGAGGGCTGACAGTGCCCGCAGCTGGTGGGGAGACCTGCTGCAGGGAGTCCTGCAACGCCGCAGCAGGCCAGGGCAGCCCGTCCTCCCCGCCAGCCTCTGCAAAGTCTTCGCTGTCCTGACCTGCCTCCTGCCCACCCTGCGAACCCGCAACCGGCACCGTACCGGGGCTCGGTCCTCCCACCGCATTGAGCTGCCGCCGTAGCCATCACGCATGAGCTACGGGGCTTCCTCTCTCCACGCAGCCAGGGATTCAGCCTTAATAAAAAAAAATCATTATTCCATTGTTTAGCACCGCATGCCAATCCCTTCCAGATGAATTAATTTCTTAATCACACTTTTAATGGGGGAGACTGTTAGAGCCCATGCGGGAGTGGTTAATATTAGTACTATTTAACTGTCGAAAAGCTTTTCATATCGTAAACCAGGCTCACGGTCGAACAATAAGACTCACAGTTTAATTGGTGGGTAACAGGCCTCCAGGCGCTCGTAGCTTATAACGGCTGACAGCAGCAAAGCTACGTGCCGGACCAGGACAGTCGGCTGCTTCCACAGCCTGAGAGCAGCTCTGCCACGTCCCCCGTCCCAGCAGCACCCCAGCCCCGCTCCCCCCGGCACGGCGTGGCATGCTGACCCCCAGAATGGCTGGGGGGGGCATTCACCCCCTCCAGGCTGGATCGCTGCCTGTAGCGGGTACGTGCGAGTGGGTGTGCGGCGCGAGCGAGCACTCAGCATGTATGTGGGCTGTTCATGACTGCATTTTTCTTCTAGTCAATCTTTCGCAGATTTATGCTGGAGAAATGGGAGCATTAAATATCCCCTTGCTGTAATTCAGCATGCAGCAAGAGATACAGATTTAAATATTTAGTAGCACATAACTGGCTAAAAGCCTCAGCAACATTTTTAAAAATCACTTCTTAATAAAACTGGACTGAAATATTCCCCACAGTTAGAATTTATGGTTGGTAATTGGTGTTCTTGTGATAAATAGGAGTGAATATATATTTATGAACAACAAATATTAATGAAGAAATAATATGGGAGCCCAACTTTTGGCTGTGCAGCTTGCTATTACTCTGCAGTATTCCCCAAAGAATGCTAACATTAAGCAAACACAAAGGCCAGATCAACAGTGCTGTTTGACTGAAAAATCCAGGAGAAAGGGAGCGTGGTCCCGGGGCACAGAGGCCAGCTCCAGGGGTGGCTGCATTCAATGACAGTCTCTGCACGCAGCTGTACAGGCACGCTTGCATCCGATGTGAACTCCGCTCCCTCGGCTATGTATCAGATGCATCACGTATCTGAGTCGCAGCCTGAAAACACTCCAGCGCTATCGATTCTTATCATAGGTGAGCCATTAATTTGCATGTGTTCCCCCATGATTAAAAACCTGGGGGCAAAGCCCATAGTAACTGCTCCTCTTCTTCTGTGTGATGGCAGGAAGAGATTTATCTCCAGGTGATGATCTTGATTACTGCTTAGGCACAGCACAAGCGAGAGCAGCATGTTGATTTCTCTTCATTTTTCACCCAGCAGGAGCTGGTTTTAATGCCTGCCGCCTCCTGCACCAGGATCTCGAATTAACGCGTGAGCCACACAGAGGAATCCCAGAGAACACCATCCACCAGCTGATGGGTCCTCACCTGAGCACAACAGTGCTCCGAGACAGCCAGAGGCTCTGCCTGAGCCTGAGCTGGGCAGGGAGGAAGAGGGAAGCCTGGCTGGCGTTTGCAGCACACTGGGCACCGTCGATACGCCTGCTGGAGCCGAGCGGAGTGAGCCATCAGGCTTCCCAAGGTTCGTGGAGGGTACCAGACCCCACAGGCAAGGCAGGCAGAAACGAGGCACTGACACAATCCCAGGGGACCGGCTGCAGGGAGCTAACGCTGCAGCGCGAGCAGTCGGAGCAGCCATCACATCCCAAGCTTGGCTGTTCCCCTGCCCGCTGCCGTAACTGCCCGCCCGTGGAGGCTGGCACTCTCCACCGTGCTCCGACAGCGCACAAGCGCCGCACTGCCTGTGAAAGCCGCAGCAGCCAAAGGAAACGTTTCTAGCATTAAATAAAAGAGACATTTTTATTCTGCAATAGAAGCTCTGTGATCTTGGAACACAATTTGCATAAACAGACAATTTGGCTATAAACAATTTCAACATTAACTGGTATTTACATATAGAGCAACTCACTCAAAATACAATTAAAGGCCTTGATGGATTGGAAAACGTCAAAACATTTAAAAGGCTTCAACACACGTGTTTGATTTACATCTCCTTGGTCAGACATAAAACTGGAGTTTGTTTACATTTTCTCCACCAGAGCCCAGAGCACATGGAATTCTGGCTCCCTGCATCAGCACGTGCAGGGATCGATTTCCCCATTATTCCTCCACATAGGGAATTATCTGTGTTTTCTCTAAGGACAAATTTAAAATAAGAAGGCTATGGCTCGGATCTCTAGGCTCACCTCACAGCTGTCTGTTCTCGCTCACTATCTTTAAAGGAATCTGCAGGGCTACTATTTTTCATATTGTCCAAACAACAGAGGCTGGGAGGATGCCATTCTTCCTTCAGAAAGACTGAGCTGTTCCAGCAGAAGACAAGACCTGGATCTCACCCTGAGCTGCCTGAAAACAGAAGCATCCCAAATCAGCAGCCGCTTTTGCCAGTCTGGGCCACAACTTCTGCCTGCCCAGGGAAGGCATCTGACTCCTCAGCATTCCCCGAAACAAAATCTGAAACCCGTCTCTCCCCCTGCCCCGACCGAGTCCCCTGCTCAAGAGCTCTTTCCTTCTCCCCACCAAAAAGCTGACTACCCTACACAAAGTGGAACAGCTCCAGTAACAGAAGAACGCCCATCTCACCCCACACAGGCTGCCGCTGCAGACAGGGCGCGGACACAGGAGGTGGGAGATACGTGTTCAGCCGCCCTTGGAGGGGAGGTACAGCACAGCCCAGGCCCCCGCATCCTAGAAGATGCTCTGCCCGAACGAGGGGCGAAGGAAGGGGCCATGCTGGCACTGCACACCCGCACGGCGGAGCTTGCCAGGCAAGAGCGCTGCAGCACAGGAGGGCTGAGCGAGGTGGTGGGAACCAGGCTGAACTGTCTGGTTCAGTTCCACACCATCAGAGCTTGTCTGCCCCGCACCAGCACACGAAGCAACCCAGCCGAGACTGTCCTGGATGCCAGGAGTTAAGGATCCCTGGAAATCTCAACAGAAACTTGGTATTTTTACCCCCAAGTTCTCTGCCTCTGACTGCACCCTGAGGTTATCTGGTAGTGAGAGGAGTCCTGGAGCTTGAGTTAATTCCCCAAACCACAACCGCCTATCAAGGCCCCAAACCACACCAGCCTAACAAGGCTCACCTACTGCCGAAATAATAAGCAAGAGTGCCCGTTCTGTCTGTCTGTTTCCAGAACATTTCAAAGGCTGCTCACAGATGTATTTTGTCTCTTCAAGGTCAGATTCCTTAAGGGTTACCGGCTGAACAATTCCACATACATCCCAAAAATACAGAGCTTTATTTATAAACCACCTAATATACTTTAAAGGGCAGGCAATCCACATTTTACTTTTTATTGCCACTTATCTTCCATCTCTGCCGCCGTGTTTATCCTCTGCTATGCAAAGGCGCGTATCCGCAGCCCTCTGTTGCTGTAAGGCTGACACGGCAGAACACTGGGAGCTCAGTCAAGTGCAGCCCTTGTAATCTGTCAGAGAGCTCACGGAGGAGATCCGCACGCTTTCCGAAACACCACCGAGCATATAAAGCAAAGCAAAAACGCATAAGCGATCACTGACCATGGAGCTCAAAGGAAGTATAGACTGAGAGCTACGCTTGTGAAAACCGCAAAATTAGCTTGGGAAGGCGGTGCACGAGCAGCTCCAGAAGGGAACACACTTTGCTGCTGGCAGAGCAACGCCCTTGGCATTGGGAGCTTGTTCACCTTACAGGAAGCCATTTGCCTCGTAACGCTCTTTTACGCTTCCCTCCAAGTTACAGCAAGAACCCGACGACCTCTGCGCCTGGCTGCGGGGACAGCAGCTCCCCGCCTGCTCCAGATTAACCCAAGCTCACGCAGCGCGCTCTGAGCCCCGCGCAGCTTTGCTCGGGAGCCCGAGGCAGCCAGCAGCGCTCGCACGTGGGGCGCAGAAGCTCTGAGACGCGGCGGCCGGCTGGAGAGGGGAAAGGTGCCGCACAGAGGCCACCCGCTCCACTCCCCACCGCTCCCATCCAGGCGATGCCACTGGAAATGTCCCTCTGCCCGCAGCCCCCAGCGGCACCAGCCAGTCCTGGGGCTGTGCTTGCCCCACCACACCACCACTCAGCCCCACGGCCGGCGAGGGGCAAGTGGCAGGACGAAGCACTCATTTACTCCACCAAGGTGATCAGCACTGTATTAACTGGGCTTGCAGAGGGTTCTCATCCCTCCTTAGTCTGCCACCCAATATCTATTAGCTCCTGGCAGGGTCTTCCTGTAGCAAATCCTCAGCCTGAGCCCTCCTTCCCAGGCCATGGTGGAGCCCTTCGTTAGAGCTGCCGCTGCTATTGCCCAGCAAGTTGCAAGCTATAATTTATTACAACGCAGCATATGGACGCTCTCTTTTTCCATTTGTCTGCATTAAATAATTATTTAAGCTGTATTAGGTATTTATCAAGTAAACTGTCAGCATCTGAAGTTTCCTTATTGTGGCTGGAGATTTAGAGCAGCAATTTGTATGCATCCCAGCCCTTGCATGGAAAAGGCTTTCTGCGGGCTGAAATTATGATACGAACATGATGTTTTATGAGATACCAGAACTTAACCTCAAAATTTTGGGAAGGGGGGAGAAAGGAGGTGAAGGGAAGCAGGCTCGACAGGTTGCCTGGCATAGCGAGAGGCTCCCAGCTGTGTCTCTCGTGGAAACTCATGGCAGCAGCCCATGGTGGGGCAGCAGCAGACACAGCAGCGCAACTGCCACCCCAGTCACACTGAAAGTGACTCCGCTTGGCTCCTCCGCTCCTCCCTCCTGCCTCAGGGCTGGGGGAGTCATCCCCACACTCACCCCAGCCCTCCCGTCCCCCAGCTCTCCTGGGATCTCGAAGGCCTCCAGGAGGGTGTCGCAGCAGTGAACTCAAAGCTCCCTGCAAGCCAAGCGCTTCCTCAGAGGGTCCTGCCCACAGCCCCTACCCGTGGGGTAGGAGGGGGATCCTGGGTCACCAAACCTCCTGGGCAGGGCTGCCTCCAGCTCCACGCAGGGATAACACCTGCCCGCCCCGCAGGGTCCCTGCTCCGTTGGGGTTCACTGCCCACTGATCACCCCAACGTTCCTGTCCGGCGCTCCAACACTCCTGACTTGGGAGCCAAAATGGGGGTGGTGGCTGTTTGCGGTGGCACCCACTCCTATCCTCCTGAGTGTGCCCCCTGGAGCCCCAGGAAGGCCAGTGAAGAGGCTCAGGCTGGGAGAAGTGCCACAGCAGCTCTTCCTCACCTCCGTCTTCGGCATTTCTCTCTCCCTCCCCAGCTCTGACAATTTCCACAGCAGGAACTCTGTGTGCTGGAAGTTGCATCCTTTAATTTCCCAGATGTCTCAGGCTGCTCCTTTCCTTTCCCTCCCTCCCCGTCTCCCCTCTGCTGATCTGTAGGTGTGTTCCTCCATGCCTGGTCCAAGCTGGACATCCACATGGGGAAACTGAGGAGATGCTGTTTAGCAAAGATGTCAGCTCTTGGCAACATGCATATTTGAGGGATTTAGCAGCTCTCTGCATGAGCAGCGACTGCAGCAACCTCAGCCACACTCCAGCCATCACCATAACTACAGCCTATGTCAGCCTCTCGCAGCAGGTCTTTCAACACATTAATTTAAAAGGTTTCAGTTTGTCTGATTGCATCTAATTTGCCTTGAACCACTGTTGGGATGCTGTGGCAGAGCTGTAGCTCTTGTCCTGGCAGCCTCCTCTCACTTCACCAGATGGCTGCCTTGGCAATTGCTCATCAAGTGAAGAGGCTCAACACACAGAGTGCACACCAGGCGAGCCCCAGGAGATGGCACAGTGCTCCTTCCCATCCTCTGCTGAAGCTTTGGTCTGTATGGAAGGAGTCGGGGAGCTCTGGGCAGTGCCTCAGCCCCCTGAGGATGCCTGGCACGGCCATGAAGTCAGTCCTTCTCAAGAAATCGTCAGCAGGTGGCTGTTCTGGGGTCAGAGAGGTACGGAGAGCCCAGAGGAGGGTGCTCACGTAGGTGAGGATACTGGGTCCCAGCAGTGCCACCGCTCCCTGGTGGGAAGGGAAGGGTGCAGGGGTGCAGCACAGCCAAGCAGCAGAAGTCCTGGTGCTTTGCATGCACCCCCAAGCCTGGCTTCAGCTCTGGGACAGGGTCAGTGTTTGGGCTTCTTGGAGGTGGCAGTTGCCCCTCTGCTGCAGGAGAGCCTGCACGAGCAAGAGCTGCTGGCCTACATTTTGCTCAGTGTGTTTCATCTGGTTTGTGTGTCTAAGCACAGAAGCCACAAAAGTCACAAATCGCTCCACCAATAGCTTCACCCCATGAAAAAAAAACAGAAACCACAAAGACTGAGGGACGAGTTACTTCTGACGCAGACAGTACGCAGCAGATGCCAGCACTCTGTACGTTCAGACTGGGACCGCATCGTGAGCTGATTAGTACAGAGATGGAAACCCATCCAGTTTTCAACTCCTGCAAGAAAGCACATAAGCCATTTTTTTCCTTTATAGATTCTTGACACTTAACCTACTCAATGCTTTTTATTTGCATTGATCACATTTTATAGTATGATTAAATTTGTATGGAAGAGAACCAATTAGTTTTGTTTTACACTTATTGAATCCACTTTATGGTCAGACAAATTAACTCTCAGCAGTTAGTTTGATTTATCCAACAGCATAAAGCTTGACAATCTGTACTCTCAGATAATCAGTTTTAAGAGAATTATCTTTATTGTTATTTTTCCTGCTTGGGAGAAACCATTGAACATGGAGGCAGGTATGAAGATGGAAGCAAACACTGTCAGCAGACTGGCCCTGTCTGGAGATTTCAAAACCAAACACGCCTGTTTGCCTCCTAACAAAGCCTTCGCCAAAAGAGGCACCACCATGTTCTGCACAGTGACTGTCTCTCGGCAGAGAGCGAGTGCCGGCACAGTGACTTTCTCTTGAGGAGCGAGTGCCACTCTGTTTTAGAAAGGTGTCTTTACCCACCATCAGGGAATCGTACGTAGGCACAGGACATAAGAGAGGAGCGGGTGTCCAAGCTGCTGCCCAGGGAGCAGCTGGAAATGCTGAGCTAAGAGGGTGCTACCCAGGGAAAATGACCAACAGGAGAGCTAGCAGAAGGCCTTCAGGAAAGCGAGCGGTCTGGGCACCCTGTCTAGACCTGCCAAGGATGGAGACGTGCCAAGGATGGAGACCTGCCAATAGACACCCCTTCCCCCTCAGCCTCCACCTGGGGTCTGCCTGTCCTGGCCCCGCCTCTGATCTGTCCTGAGGACGGGATCTGTCCCCGCTGCAGCAGCAGGCGCTGTGCCACAGCCTGGTGGTGCCCAAGGCATCCACCCAGCAGAGCCATGGGGCCCACCACCCTGCTCCAAGTGGGCAGCTGGAGTCAGAGGGGACAGCCCCTACAGGCTGCGCTTAGTGGGCTGCCGGGTCAAGGGAAAGCCAGGTCTGGCCACGGATGAGCTGAGCAGCCCTCCTCTGGCTGCGCGGGCAGGTGGCTTCACTAGCCCGGGCACTGGCAGACCTGGATGCCAGGAGAGACACCCAGCACAACTCTAGTGCTGCAGCAAGAATCCTGCTTCCTCCTGATCCCCCTGTGCCAGGGAAGGGCTCCCAAAGTGGGTGGGGGAATGCAGGGAAAGACACGGCTGTGAGTGCTGCAGGAGGAGGAATAAGTGGCCGCACATCGTGAAAACCTCTCCCGAGAAAGGGGTGGAAGTGCTGGTGCTTGGATCAGGAGCAGTAGAGCGGATGGTCCTCATCAGAAGCAGGTGTAATTGGGACAATCTTGGGTGTGCCCAGCACACAGCTCAAAGAGCATCGCTCTTCTCCGTTGCTATGCCATTACAGATATACCTGTCAGGATTGGGCACAGGGCATGGCTGATGGCCACCCTTAGGAAGCTGTGTGCTCCAAGGCTGACCCTTCTCTCTCTGCTACTTGGGCAGGGCACACAGTTTGGAAGAAATGATTGCCAGTGCTGGTAATGTGGTCCTCGGAGCTGGAACAGACTGCTTCCAACTCAGCACAGAGAGATGGGTCTCCCAGTGCGTCCGGCCTTCCTTCATTAAGTTGGGCTCAGCAACCCGCTCATGTCTAGCAGTGCCCATGAGAAGAGAGGTTTATTACTGGCAGAGTGACACTGCCGTTGACACAAGGACAAATGGGCCAAGGAAGCTGCCTGGCACCTGGGCAGCTCTGAAGCCCAACCTCATTTGCTTTCAGTAGCTACAAGTAAAAAGAATTTGTTCCCAGTTAGTAAATGAGATTTAGTTAATAAATTGGCTCATGTGAGCAGGCTGCCAGTTGTTCTCATGCAATGCAATAAATGAAGAGATGAAAGCTTATTATTTCATAAGAAGGAGCTGTTTTCTTACAGGACTATGTGCTGGAGAGATGTTGGGTTTTGGCAGACAGTGGCTGTGTTTGACGATGGTTCATTTCAAGGATCTTCACAAGGTAGTCAGGATGCTTCCCAAGTCCACTGAACTGTTGAGGGGGAGCCCCTTCCTGGCAGCTCTGTTGCCACCAGACCCTCCCCATCTCCTCGGTCTCCTCAGCCAGGAGGGCACAGAGGGCTCCTGTCGCTGATGCAGGGCCCACAGATGCAGGGATGGAAGGAGCCCAGTCAAGCTACCCTGTACAGTAGCTAGAGATCCACTTAGGCTTGCAGGTCCAACACAGATAGATACCAAAACCTGATATGGTAGAGCTGAAAACTGTCCCAGGAAAAAGGAGATCTGGAAATCCAGGGAGCAAACCCATTATCAGGCCTCTGCAGGCTCCCCATTCCTTTGCCCTTTTGCTCACAACCTCTAACCAACACTAGTCCCTTGCTAAACCCATGTAGACAGACACCAACACAGTCCAGTATTTGCTGGCAAACACAGAATGGTTCTTCTCTTCATGACAGAAAAAGACCTCCTTGTCTGGCTCTTACAAAGGTCTCGTGGTCATCTGTTCTGCAAATGTAGAGTGTTGATCCTAAAACATAAAATCCCAAAGTAGCATCTCTTATCAGACGTAACACTATTCATTCTCTAAAATACAGAGCCCAAATATGACACTGGCAGCATATCAGCAACACACTTAATAAGCTGGGGGACAAAACTGTAGTTTGGAGGACTGCACCAACAAACGAAACAATCCCAGTACTATTCTAAAGTGGTACTTTACTATCTTCGCAGGGTCCTCAGAGGACACAGTTGCTCCTCTCCCTTTGCAAGGATCCCCTTGAGAAGCTTCACATATATAGACTACGCAACTGCCATTTGGCCAAGCCATGAAGTACTATGAAAGTCAAAGCTTGCACTGGGAGTAGCATGCCATCTGTTCGGGCTTGAAAGACAGGAAACAACTATCAAAACTACAGTCTAATCATGATCAGCTGGCTGGCAGCTAACAAGCGCACACGCTGTCTGGCGAAGAGCTAATATGCTTATCAGCTGAGCAACTTGCAAGAGAAAAATGAAGTATCTGATGGGCTGAGGGAGAAATACAACAAGAGCAGGGCAGCTAAAACAAGGGTAATTAAAGAGGGGAGTCATGTGGTCCAGTGAAAATTAGGGAGCATCTACACAAGGTTCCTCTAGTTGCACCTATACATCTCTGATTAAATCTACACCCACTATTAAACAGTAGGGAATATGTGTAGGCCAGGAAGCAGTCAAATATATCTGCATGAACGAAACTAAAGCCTGCAACAGAGATGGGAACAGAGTACTACATGGGAACCACATAGCGCAGGAACTAAAGTATGTACTGCATAAAAAAGCTTAATCTATGGGAAAGTACGGAAGATGTTCTGTGAAAAAGGACACTGACAGCTCTTGATCAGTGAAGTTGGGTTGCTGGTCTGCTTGACCCCAAGAGGGATGTCACAGTGACTAGTAGTAATGCGTTGTTACTTGGTATTAATAATTTAGCCCAATAAGGAAGTGACAAATTCAATATGGAGTTAAATCTTTGCTCAGAGAACTGTTCTGGGGTCTGTTCCCCAGCATGTCTGGAGCATCTACATCCCTAATGGCTGGTGGGTGAGCAGATGCTCCTGCAATAACAAGGCTCTGGAAGGAGATAAACACAGCAAACGCATTTGAACCCAAATTGGAACCCAATTTTAAATCAGTCAGCAATGAGAGAGAGTCTCATCCTCACCGACCTGTCTGAATTTCCAGCCAACTGACAGTCCCCAGGGAGCACACACCCATTCACACTCTGTGCACCCAAACCAGCACTCCGTAACTGTCTGTATGAAGCATCAAAGGATTTTGCATGGACAAACCAATCAGCAGCCTGAAAAAAATGAAAGTGAAAAACACCAGACTCATCCTTCAACAAAGCACACTCAGGGGCAGACAGTAAATCTTCGGAAACAGCAACACGCCACCTGCTCTCCCTGTGAGCTGCAGCAAGCCGCCACTGTCGGCCATGAAAGGAGGGACCAGGCGGGACTTTTGGAACATGTCCAGCCCACCACCATGGACGTAGTAGGAAGAGGAAGAAATATGTGATTATTACAAAAACCATGGGGCCTCATCACTATAGTACCCATGGACAGGGGTGTTGTGGAAAGGAGAATGATAAATTGACTTGCTGCAGAGCTGTCCTCTTTCAACACCTTGTTGAAAGCCCCACCTGAATAACACCAATATTTAATTTTGGGCAGACTGGAAGATAAGGAAGGTGAAAAACTTAACAGAGACATATTCACTGTAACAGCTGTGACAGCTATTCCTCAAGCACCACAAAGCGCAGCCCTGCCTGTGCTCAGCTCTGCAGAGTAAATGGTAATTAGAGTTTGCCAATCATTGTTGCTTCCTTATTGATGACAATGGGGAGATGAAGGATCTGTGATAGACAGAGATTCTCCTGAAGCTTCTCTCTCCCATTTGTCACTTCAAGCTTGCAGTTTGAATCAAAGGATTTGCTCAAAATGTGTTTCAAGGATTTTTCACATTTCTGTTCTGTTTGTTAAAAGCTTGAATCGTTTCTGAGATGACCTTGTTTCAGTCATCTTCAGCACACAGCAAAGTGCAGCAACGCAGTTGCCATAAAATAATTGGTTCTGGATCACACCTACAGCATCCACCAGCAAACTTAGGAATCTCCAACACTGGCTTGACTATTTTAAGATGACTATGAAGTCACTAACATGGAAATCAAGACCTACTTTTAGGCACAGTCTGACACAGCCAGTCCTTACAGAATCAGAAAGCATGTTGCATTTGATTAAGATGACGGGCTAACTCCAGGATCACAGAACATCCCGCGTGAACCCACGGCAAATGGGAAAGAGTACCAGGGAGGACAGGCAGGAAAAACCCCTCTTCATCTGGTCCAGGCTCACAGCCCGTTAGAGCTGCTGCTCCTGCAGACGGCGCGTGTGCTCAGGGTGTGAAATACAAGACAATATCAATTGCCCTTCCTTGTGGCTTAATGGAAACAACTCAGTAAGCCAAAGGCAGCTGAGCGCAGTCGAGGCTGCGTACCTGGAAGAGGACAGGCACAGCGTCTGCGCAGTGCAGTGCAAGAAGCAGGGGGTCCAGTCTGGGAGCCAGAGGCAGGGCCAGTCCCAACTCCCCATCTCCTGCAGGCAGATGGAAGCAGAGCCCAGGCCAGCAGGGCACTCCGCAGAGAAGGCGGTGGCGAGGTGACAGCCCCGCTTTCATGTTAGATGGAGGAACAGGCAGCCCATCCCCAAAAACCGAGGCGCTTTCTTCAAGAGCTGTAGGTCCAAAAACACAAGACATTGAGGTGCTGGAGTGTGTCCAGAGAAGGGCAACAAAGCTGGTGGCATCTAGAGCACAAGTCTTATGAGGAGTGGCTGAGGGAACACGGGTGGTTTAGCCTGGAAAAACAAGGCTGAGGGGAGACCTTATCACTTTCTACAGCTACCTGAAAGGAGGTTGTAGTGAGGTGGGGGTTGGTCTCTTCTCCCAGTAACAGGCGATAGGACAAGAGGAAACAGCCACAAGTTGTGCCAGGGGAGGTTTAGATTGGATATGAGGAAAAAATTCTTCACTGAAAGGGTTTTCAAGCATTGGAACAGGCTGCCCAGGGAAGTGGTTGAATCACCATCCCTGAAGGTAATTAAAAGACGTGTAGATGTAGTGCTGAGGGACATGGTTTAGTGGTAACTTGGCAGTGCTGGGTTAATGGTTGGACTTGATGATCTTAAAGGTCTCTTCCAACCATAACGATTCTAGGATTCTATGAAACAATCCAGCCTCCAGCTCTTCACACATTGCTACTCCCTGCAAAGACCAAACCATGACTAACTGCAGACAGGGAGCAGATCAAAGCCCTGACCTTGGCCAAGTGCTCCCGTAGTCACAGTGCTCCAGAAGAGGTAACGTGCCGTCTGCAGCTCCACCACCCCAGAAACCTTCTTCCAGGTGCAGGGAGCCCATTTCAGAGAATGAACTAAACTCAGGAAGTTTTCAGGCTGCTGTGATACATTGAGTTTTGCGTTTTAACATTTGCTTCTCTTTTTCTTTTGTTCCCGTTTTTGGTCTTTGCATTTCTTCCTGGAACAGTAACAGACACAGATAAGCATGCTTTAATCTGCTCCCAGTGAAAAGGTGGAATGCTGATTGCTTGCTCTGCCTCTTTTGGCCAAGCATTTTTATCCTGCATTGCTATGGGGAAAGGTCTTGGCTCTTTAGGCTGCAGCTTCTGTCTTTTTGTGAGCTGAAGGGTTTTTCCCAAAGTGAGTACTGAAATGCTTCAATGATCTTTAAAAAAAAGTTGTGCAGATTTGGTGAGATTTTGGACTGCAGCAAAAGAAAAATCTAACAAGCTGAATGTCATTTTTTTTAAGAAGATAAGAAAAAGGCTACTGGAGCTGTCAGAGTTTAAGCTTCAACCTTTATGTTTACAAAGCAAAAAGGGCAATTAAACGTGGAAAAATAAATCTTTCCAGGACTCTGCCAGTGGTTCTTCTGGTTTGTACTCAGACTGCTGAATGACAGGCTAGTTTAGTGCCTTAGGCAGGAACTCAGAATAGAGCAGCCCTGACATTTCTTTGATGCTAAGTAGTGTACCCTAATAAAGATGTTCTTTAAAGCCATTCCCTCTTGCCTGGAAACCAGGCGTTACAGAGCATCCCCACTGCAACTGGACTGCCTGCCTGCTCCCTGCCTCCCGGTGCCTGGCACTCTTCTTCCCTTCCTCCTGAACTGTGGCTGCTTCATACCTTCTGTACCTCTCTGCCACTGAATCCGAGGAAGAAATTGTTGGAATAAACCAAAGATACAGTTAATAGGCAAATTCTGTGCTCTCACCTCCTGGCTATTTCACAAAGCCTGTTTTCACAAAGGCGTTGATGGACAGAAAACATCACAGCAAGCACAGAGTCAATAAACAAGCACAGACCACCATTTGGCAAGGACGTCTGCCCATACTTGCAACAAGCCGCAGCCCTCCTAGCATCTAAAAGAGCAGCCGAAGAAAGACCTATTTTCTCAGTGCACGGAGTAAGCTCCTCTCAGACCTCTGCCCCTGCACCCGGTCAGTTAGGAGCCCGTGGGCACATCAGCACAGCTCCCTGGCTCGGGGCAGGGCATGGGCTGCAGATCGGAGCACCCTGGATGCCAGCTGTGAGGTGCTGGCTGCCATTCAGGGAAGGGCTGCGTCCCCTTCCTATTCCCTTCCCGTAAGCCTCCAGCTCTTCACACATTGCTACTCCCTGCAAAGACCAAAACGCAAAATGAGAGATGAACAGAAGTGGAGGAAAGGCACTGGGAAGCCCATCTCCAAGTGTTAAGTGACAGCAGATGGCAGAGGCACTGCTCTATGACAGATGAAGAAATCAGTAACGTATGTGTCAAAGGCAATGTCATTATCAGCAGCCTGCCTGGCTGTCTTAGCTCCCAGAGCTGCCAACCCCCATTGGACTTGGATCTCCCAGGGACACAGCATGTCCTCGCACCTTCTCCCACAAAGCCGCATGCACTGGCACTGGCACAGCCTGCAAGGGCAGCTCCTTGCCTCTTTGGGAAGGATGCACCAGTGCGGGGTCAGGTGACGTCCCTGCAGCACAGATTTGCTCAGCATTGACTGGGTGTTAAATGTTCTTTACATGCTCCGCAAAGTAACGTTGTTCCCTCTGCCATTTATCACCCGGAACATCCGTGATGAAAAGGCAAGAATGGCTTTTGGCATGCCTCCATCTACAGTCGGATGCCTGGGCGTGCAGTGCTGGGAGGGAGCCGGCCAGAGCGATGGCAGCGTACGGCTTCCAGATGAACAGAAGATCACGGTCCTACCTCCGGAGCTGGAGCAGGGCATCCCACAGTCTCTGCGTGCCCTGCTCTGCAGAGAGCTGTAGTCCTACACATCAGGACTGGTGCAATGCAAGAAAAGGAGAAGATGATCAGAGTAAACTGCGAATGGAGCGGGTCAGGCAGTGAACCTTGGGAGGCTCCAAATTTCCTGTTCATTTAGGGCCAGATTCTTCTTCCTTGGTTTTGTGTTCCTGCACTCACACGGCAGTCAGTGGTGATATGACGCAGCCCTGGTGTTTGTCTTCTAAAGCTGTTCCCCTACTCGCTGGGTCAACACTCCAAGCCTCACCTTCCCTGCATCCCCCCGCTCGCCTGCCATTTCAGCCCATTAAAGGTTGGGTGTGATTAACACACACTTTCCCAGTTGCTTACGCAGAAAAGCATCAGATTTGCGGTGTTTGTGAGGAGGTCTCCAGCAGTGACAAATACCACGTCATCACCTCCCCCCTGCCAGGTTGATAAGCCTGGGAAGAAGAGTGCCCGCTGCTTACTGACCCAGAGCATTATAAACCGCGCAGGAGCATATGTCTGGAAGAGAGAATTCAATTGAATTAACTTGTTGAACAAGCGTGGGAAATCTTGCTCTCATTATTTACCCAAACAAATGTACAGACCAGAGAAGGTTCTATCTGCTAATAAATACAGAGATGGTTTTCTATCTCTCTGCTCTTTTGCAGAGCAGGAGTACACTGAGGCTGCAACGTCCCTGTTGGAAGTGGTTGTGTGGCAAGTTCACCAGCCTGCCAGGCTTTAAAAAAAACCCTTGGATCCTGCAGGAAATACCAGGCATATGTAGAAGACAGGGGAATAGTAAAATACCAGCTTTTTAATGAATGGATGGCTAGTAATTCGCCTCCTTTGCTGTTTAAAAAAGAATAAGAATCTGGAGAAGTTATTCTAAGGAACTGCTGAATTGGTTTTGAGCTCCATAGACAAGACAGGGTAAAGAAAATTAGAAAGATGAAAGGCAGCTTTTAATTCTTTGCAGTATTTAATATTCACAGTGGGTGGTATGGATTTCTTGTTGCAGTATGTAAATAAAGAGGTCATCAGAGTTCCTAGGAGTTGCTTCAGCCTTTTGAAGCTATTTACATTGATCCACAGGAAATACATGTACTAAAGAGTTTCACATACTGCAAATTTGCACAGGAACTACTGCATCTAGATGACACCCAAGTGCAGAATCCACGTGTGCCCTTCCTAACAGCTGCCAGAGACAGCTAAAAGAGACAAATGAGACAGCAATTACTGTTTTCATGTTGGGCCCTCTGACAGCGCGATGTGTGTTTACATTTATATACAGTTAACTGCATCAGGCAATAATCCTAAATCTTCCACGCCCAAATAGCCCAAGTGCATACACAAACCACCCTAGGACACGAGCCAAAAGCAGGGTTTCCCGGAGCCCCAAGAGCTCATGTGGTCTTCTAGACAATAAGCACGAGAGCAGCACTGGGACAACTGTGCAGCAAGCCAGTGGAGTCTGCTCAAGGCTGGTGCCGTTACACCCCCATCCTCCTGCTCCCTCCCCCCCAGCCCCACCATGCCCCTCGGAGTCTCTAAACCAGGACGCGTTCATCCCAGCACATAGCTATGCCGAGAACCAGCCTTCGCAGCATCCAGATGAGTTTGGAGGAAACAAAGAAGCAGTAATAGGCATCAACACAACGCAAAGATTTTTGTTCCCCTGGAATTTCCAGCTAAGATTGTTCAGGGATCTTCCGCTCAGGTCACCAGTTTCCTGTGGTTTGCTCCAAGCTCTAAGTAGGCTGTTCACACTGAACTGCAAGATAAATACCTATGTATCACACAGCACTGCCACCGTGCTTGCTACCTTTGGTTTGTGACCTGGGAAGTCACAGAAGCAGCAGGCTGCGGTCGAGGGCTGTGTCGCCTGGTGCGCTGACCCTCCGCAGGCACCAGGAGCTCTTCCCAAAGGCAGCAGCTGGAGCCCTGGAGGCCAAATCTGACTCCATTGCGCAGCCAGGTCTGAACTGCGGGTAGGAGCTCCAAGGCCTCCCGTAGCAGGGTTCCCCACTGGGAACCCTGGGCACTGTCCTGCACCGCGTGCTGCAGGCGCAGGAGATGGGCTGCGGAGGGACCGGTTCCCATGAACCTGCTGATGGTGACGCACGGCAAGGCCAGGACTCAAGTGGTTTCGAACCTCAGCTCTACCAGCAGCCCTGCTGCTGACCTGCTCCATGGCCATGACCATGTCTCTCACGCTGTCCGCAGCCTGTCCCATCTGCTGTAGCATCCTCAGAAGACGTACACAGTCACATCGCACCCCACCGCCATCCCCCAAAGCCCATGGTGGGACCCGCATGTCATTTGCTCCCGTGGAGCTTGTGAGACAGGATGCATTCGGCAAAACCGGAAAACTAAATGCTTGGCATTGTTGTTGGCCATAATGAATCTTACAAACAGTGAAAACGTAATTAATAATAACACTTAGCACTGCTATGCCACCTTTATATTTACACAGCACCGTGTAAACACTAACTAATTAATCTACTGTACTTAGCAATTATATAGTGCTTTATATTTTCCAGGTCCTGTGCAAACATTAGCTAATTAATCTACCTAATTATTTCCATGTTTTATATTCTGGAGCACTGCATACCGACAGCACAAGGAGGAGGCCTTAGCAGGGATACTCCTGAGTGGCTCTCCTGCACTCTCAGCATTTACAGTACCCGCCACGTCTTGGGGAGACACTTCCAGCAGGCACAAATACTGCCAGCCGGGCCAAGGATACAGGAGGCCTCCAGGGAGCAGAGGCAGAGCCTCCTCCAGTTATTTAAAACTGAAAGGGGTTCAGTGAACAACAAGAATGATTACACACCTACAAAACCTGCTGTGCAGTGAAAGACTGAAGTTGCTCTGCAGATTCAGCACATCAAAGGGAAATTTAAGAGGTGACTTGATCACAGCCTGTAAGCCCCCGAACAGGGACAACACATGAGATATTCTAATAATCATAGAATCACAGACTGGTTTAGGTTGGAAGGGACCTTAAAGACCATCTAGATCCAACCCCCCTGCCATGGGCAAGGACACCTCCCCCCAGCCCAGGTTGCTCCAAGCCCCGTCCAGCCTGGCCTTGGACACCTCCAGGGATGGGGCAGCCACAGCTTCTCGGGGCAACCTGGGCCAGTGCCTTAGAAAGGTGGGAAACCGGAAATGAAATGCACTTTTCTGAAAGTGAATGAGTGATGCCTGGCCAGGAAAGACCATGCTGAGGGGCAGCTGGGATGAAATTTGGGAATTGTGATTCTCATACTTCTGTACTTCTGTATACTTCTCTAATTTCTGTGGGCTTTACTGTTGCCCCAGGGTTGACCACTAACAAGAATGCACACTGATCAAGGTAAAGCACCCAGGTTTAACAAAAGACATACGCAGGTAAGAAGCATTTGCCTCCTGGAGAAGTGAGGGCTGATCCCCAGTCACACAGCGTGGGTGGCAGCAGCCACTGCCTCTCCCCGGCACTGACTGGGCAACCGGACTGTCCTGCTGCCAAGGTGCCCAGGAAATTAGACAAGCCACCCCAACAGCCAGACTACAGAAATATGAAGCATTTTCCATCAGGAAAATCCTAAAAGAACTAGGTCTGCCAATCAAACACTCTCTAAACAAGTATTAATGTACACCCACTCATGCAGAGCTGCATCTCTCCGCTGTTTATTGCATTTTAACATTGTCAACAGAACTTGCTGAAGCACTCACAGTGCTCTGCTGACCTCCATTATTTATGATGGCATGTGAAATTGATTGTGGTTGAAAGATCCTTACTGGAATAAAATGAGCTTCTCAATTATTGCCACACAAATAAATCTCTGTTTTCCAGTGATCCCCCCTAGGGAGCACTTGCATAACCCTGAGTTCATGACAACAGATATCTCCAACTGGCAAAATACAGGTGACTGCATTGTAATCATCGTCAAGTAACAGGACGCAGAGGTCAAGCAACTCTCCGTATGACCACAGGGAAGGGAGACTGTGGGGACGACGTAGGGCTTATTGGTGTTTCTAGATGGATAAATGATAAACTTTCCAGCAAAGCAAGCTGTGATCATTTTTGATACTTTCTGTGAAACACAGGGCAGGAAATATGCACAAAGTATTCATGGGATTACGAACAGATGAACAAGACGAACAAGCCTTTCACAGACCCAACCTCCTACTTGCCTTTCCTTTCTCAGAAAATCCTCAGCTAGATGTAATTTAATAAAACTACTTAACCTGTTACAGCAATCCTAAGAGAAATCTTCCCTCCAGTTTTCTCTCTTTGTTCCCCAAGAAATGCAAAGCCTTACATATGCAATGGCAAGATTGCACGGAGCATCCCCATCTGTCCACCTCCTCAGTCTCTTGCTCGGGCAGCAGCTTGGGACCACAGGGCAAACCCTCGCCTTGCGCCTGCACGGACTCCCAGGACGTGCTGTCCTGCCCAGAAACACCGCTTCTCCACAAAGCTGAGCCCTGGCGGGGCTGACTTCAAGCTACTGGACTTCCTTCCCAGCATGGAAGAAAAAGAGCTGTGGAGGGCCCTGCCCACACCATCCTGCAACGGGCCCGTGAGCAGAGCCCAGAGAGGGCAGCCGAGCCTGGGAAACCACACACAGGCAAGCCCGGGGGGGACATGGCCTCTGCCGCTCAGAACTTCATGGGAACAGAGATCCACTGGGGATGGGGCTCCAGCCCCCTTTTTCCACACGTCCAGCAAACCCACAGGGAGCCAAGGACCTCTCTTGCACCAGTTAGCACTGGTTTTCTGTTCTTCCCCTTCTTTTACAATCAGTTGTTCCCAGTGTCCTGGGGGGATTTGCTGTTCAGAGCCTTCTGTTGTACTTTCTTGGTGACCTTTAATATTAAGGAACATTATTAATTCTTGATTTATTTAAAACACTCTGTTTTGACAAGATTGCAGGAGAAAACACCTCCCTGTTGAAGGATTACAGACTGTCTATTAATTAAATGCCAACGACAGAGCACTGAAAGCTTTCCAAATGTTCACTGAGGAATCTCTCTCCCTGCTCCCTTCTACCACTCTTTGTAAGAGACCTGTATATGAGGTCTGGAAACCTGACATACTCGAAGGAGGCAGGAGCTCTCTCCTCTCTGTGTTGACCTCCCTGAGCCTTCACTCTCTGGCTAACTGGGCACTGAGCAGCCTCTCATTACATGTTCACCTACATCCATTTGCAAATGGACATGGCCTGCGCTCAGTCTCAAAACTGTCTTCACAAGGATCAGTCCTGTCTCTGCCCATCAGTTTGGACACTGCATGGTGCACACTCTTGGAAATCCATCCTTCCTGTTCCTCCACCTGCTCAACGCTCCTCCACCAGGTAGCATAGCACAACCCTTGGGTGCAAGAACACACAGCAATACCAAAATCCTGCTTAACCCTCATCCGTACTAACAGAGCACGTCCGTTTGCTGGGAGCATCCATGTTACAATAACTCCTGAACTAGCTGTTTCCTAATTGTGCTTCTTTATGGCACTGTCACACAGGCCTATATGCATAATTATTAAAAAACGTAATTTGGCCAGAAAAAACCATTGTTTCTATATAATAAAAGGGCATGCAGTAGAAATGAACTCCAAATCTTCTGCAGAATTATCCTGAAGGGGTGCCACGTACACATTTGCTTCTAGCAAGACACATCCTGTACTGCAATAGAGGTAACTTTACGTCTTTCATTAGCTGTTGAAAGCACACATACACTCTCTGAATATGCAAACCAACAGAGCATTGTAGCGACAATATCTGCTATCAAACAGCATCCTCAGGTGGAAAGGAAAACAGTGAGGTTCCCCTCTTTAATCAAGATGTGCTTGGTATCCTCACTGGGAAGCAGACTGAGATTAGGACTCTGCCAGCCTTCCTGAAAGGGATTTCCTGTGTTCATCATGCAAGATGGTGAAAAACAAGTAAACGAGTGCAATATTTTGCTGGTGATGACATAAAAATGATTGATAATACTGAAAATGAGGCATCTCGCTGTGACAGAGTAAACGGCAACAACTTTCTACAAGTCTGGTCTTGAATAGGATTACAATTTGTTCCACTTTTCTTGGAGGAATCATGGACTCCATGTAGAGAAGGTGTTGGTGCATTTTCCCCAGGCTATGAGAAGTTTTCAGTTTGATAGCAGACGAGAAGAATGAAGAGCATCAGATAAACTGGCTACATGTCATGATGGATGAGACAATGTTTGGACAGCAGTTTGCAAAAGCTTTATGTTCCTAGAGCAGATTTCATTGCTTAGAAATAACTAGTGCCTTTCAGAGGCCAATTTCTCTTTAGACAGTGTATCCAGGAAAAACCTGCTAAATACACTATCTATATCGTGCGGTATTGTGATGCTGGGACATTATATCCTCTGAACAGAGATGCTTGTCTCTTCTCTCCTGTCCCCTTTTATACTTGTCCCTGCCCAAGTCAGCCAAAATGCATTTATCTTGCATCAGTTTTGATGTCCATCTCTCCCTCTTCGTTCTACCTGCAGTGCCTTTTGGAAAGGGAAATGATCAAGGACTTGGACAGTATGGAAAGCAGGAGTGGAGGAGCCATTTACGTGAAGGTGTGATGCACCAAATATTGTTTCTTATCACACTTCCTGTGAATTCTTACATAATGTTTTGTATTTTGACTATTGGTACACATTGAACAGTTTCCTTGGCTTCCCTGCAACAATGCTGCACTTAATTCAGAACCTGTAAGACACATGAATAATTCAGATTGTTCATTCCAGTGTGCCTTGCTCTACATTTGTTAGTAGTGGATAACACTCCACTTCACGTTGCTTTCAGCTGCCACTTCCACGATGAGAACTACATACACAAACTCCTGGCTGAAGTCTCCACTGCACGTATTTATCCATTGCTGGATGCGCTGGCTTTGTTGGGGTGACCCTCACCACACATCGCCTCTCAGACTGACACTCCAGAAGTCATATAGCCAGCCAAGGAAGCAAGGTACGTGTCTTGCAATTCAAATGTTATCCCATTTTCAGATGGTCTGCACCAGCCTGGATCACTGAATCACTTTCTCATGTGTCTCAGACTGTTCTGCTGCAGACGAGGTCATCCCGACCAGCACATGCACATGAAGTGCCGCACCGTTGCTGCTTTTTTTCTGAGCAGGGTTTTCCATGATGAAGGGCTCTTCTCTCCTTGAAAAAAGTATGGGGTGGGGAGCAGGTCCCTGAGCACCACAAGCTTGACCTCTATAAGCTGGCAAACCAAGCACCTAATCTGGTCAATAAACACTTAGACAGTGTTTTATATCTCCATTCAATGAGAATATGTTTTTAGTAGTCCTATTCTCACCTTTCTGCCTGAAGACTGGCAACACGCATACCCCTTTCTCCCAAAGCACGACCAGGAGGGCTGGCTCCTCTCTGCAGGCTACAGACTGGGGTGCCAGCCAGCTGCATCATCGTGCTGCGCCATCCTGTCCTGGCAGCCTGACTCTTCCAAAACCAGTCCTCTGGGACCACTGGAAGTATCCCATTGTAAAGCTGAGGACCTCCATGTGCAACACAGCCATGGTAAGCCAGCAGACCTTGAGACCTCACGAGAAGCAGGCAGTCACTCAAACGCTTGTGGTGCAGTGAAGAGAGGCGAGGGGCTGCTGGAGGCACCGACCACAAGCTGCCTGCCCGAGGGAACCCAGCCTGAGCACGGTACCCTGAGCACGTCGTGTCAAGGGCACGTCTGGGCACATTCCTGGGCAGTGGAGTAGCATCTCCTCTCTACACTGGCCTTAGTCTGAAGGGACCGTGTGTCACAACTGCCATATAAATGATCAAAAATCACCTCAGACGCACGTGAAACACTCCCAGCTTTGCAGGAAGAGCCGCATGTCCAGCATGGAGTGCCTGGCTCACCGGTGAAATTGTCATGGGCCAAAGAAGGAAATCTTTCCCTTGACAGAGTCACCTTTTTAATATTCTTTTTCTATGATCAATTCAGCTTCATGTCGACGTCTCTTACAAATTAATTGGTTAGAAAAATGGAAACCATTAAAAACATTAGTTTCTTCCATGTTCCCCTGAAGCAAAACACTGCAATGCTGTCTGGGCCTGCTGTGCTCCTCATGAGCAGGACAAAGCATGGCCCAAGGTCTGGACTGTACCAGGTGCTCATGGGTGTACGGGCAGTAGCCTTGTTCTTAAGCTTACCTGTGTTTTCTTATTTACTTCTGTCATTTCTTGGGGAAAAGCATTTTAGAATTGCACAGAACGTAAGGGCACGCACCATTTAGGAATTTGGAACCAACGCATGCATGAAGCTGAACTCCCCAGGGGGCTGCAGGGATTTTTCTCCAGCAAGCCAGGTCCTGTTGGAATCACATGCAGTGCTGGGGGTGCTTCCCCGTGGGCAGGGACAGCCCCAGACTCCATGGAGAATCCAGCCCAGGCCAGCTACCCAAGGAACACAGTGAGGAAGGAGCTAATCACACAAGCTACACCACTGGTGAGCTGCCCCAGGACAGTCAAGGGACCTTGCCCCGTTGCACTCCCAACATGAAGTAGCACAGGGTACCCAGTCAGCACAGAGGCAGGCACTGGGGCCGCCTTATCAGCATCCTTCCCCGTCCAGTCACTGTCTGGGCTGGAGAGATGCAGCACTGAGGGCTTGGGACTGCTGCAGCCCACGTGGCAGGCTGGCAGGAGTTCCCATCTGGGCTTTGCAGTTCTCCATGCAGACAGGCATTTCCTTGGGAATGGCTGACCTTGCCCCAATTAACTCAAGGGTCTCCTCACCACAATAACTGTCGAGGGTCAGACTGCAGTGGCATAAATCAGCACTCCCCCCCGCAAAATATGAAACCAACACAGGCTGCCCCACCATTGCGCAAAACTTGCGAGCAGGGCTCCAGATCTAGAGTTAATTGCTAAAGACTGGGGACAAGAGGGATTGTGTAAATTAGGAGACATAATAGCCAGCACATGGCTACTTACAGCCCATGCACCCTGAGCTGCTGGGAACCCTCGGGAGACTTGCCAGTCTTGATGGGGGCTCCCAGGTGGTGATCACTGCAGCAAACCTGCATGTGCCCTGCCAGGGTACCAAGAGAGAAGTTACAGCAGCGGTGTTACAATTTAAGGTGCTCTCATTCACATGGATCTCCTGGGACTTCATTCCCTTTGCCTGCTTTGTACTAACAGAAGCTCATGCCAGTAAGCGCAGTAAGTACCTTGCCCATGTATCTGGCAATTATTTACACTTACATTAACAAACAGATCTAGCAGACTGCTTAATATACATAACATTTAAATTTTCATTATAATCTATTAAAGATGGATTTTCTCAAGTTGCTGTAATAGAAGAAAGATTTCTGAAAAGCTGATTTAAATACGGCTACTCAAATGGACAAAAATCAGGCATTCAACAAGCTGTTTCTGTTTAGCTGAAAAGATATTTATTCTGACTGATACAGCAAATACTGCCCATGGTCACTGGTAATTGGAATTCTGATGGAGTTTTCATTGGCATTTTAACACCAATTAATAACCATTTTTTAAATTTGCATCTATTAGAAGATTTTTATGTGTCTGGGAGGAAAAACAAAACACCAAAGCCCTGAAATGTTCATGAAACATTTACCCGTGCTTGTACTTGCAAGCCACGGACTTATTCTGAAGAATAATAAGTATTCATTTGCATCTTGACTCTGTCCCACAAGTGACAGCAGCGTTGCTCTCAGATGAGCACTCAAGGCAGGCAGATGTGCACCCAGGTGCCCCGACTCTTCCAATAGCTGCATTCACATCCATCCCTGGGGAACTAGGGCAAGGGAACTCTGCAGAAGGGAGCAACTGGGGCCGGGGGGGCTGGGATGAGGAACCCGTATTTGCCATGCTGTCCTACTTAGCGCAAGAGATTGAAAAATGAGAAAGGCAACCGAGTGTGGCTGGCTGCAGCTCTGGCTGGGAAGCACCAGCCAGTGGGGAACCAGTGCCACAGATCTCCAAAGCATCTCAGCATTGCCCTCCCCGCAGCAGGGAAAAGCACTCAGGACACAGGATAAGTAACCACATTTTAGAGAAAGAGGAAGACCTTAGAGGACATTTTAACCAGCAAGCGCAAACAGATGACAAAAGCAGTGCTGACATTATCAAACAGCAGTGCAGGGTGGCAGCATTCACAGAGGGCTCTGCTCCCTGTCATGCACAGTCTTCCCAGCAGCAGCATCCCCACCATTCTACCCCACCTCACCCCTACACTCCACTCACACATGGTGAAGATGCTGCACAACCCTGCAAGAAGGAGCGGAGGAGCAAGAAGGAGGATGGCTCCAAGCAGCAGTCCCAGTGGAAAATGCCAGCACAGAGGAGAGCCACATGTTTGCAGAATCAAGTAGGTCTAGCAGAGGAGAGAGGAGCTGCGTTGGGGTGAGGGTCAGTGGCCAAAGGAGGACAAGGCCAGAGGAGGAAGATGGGCATCCTGTGCTGCTCTGTGTGTCTGCTTGGCTGGGAGTCAGGGAGATACTCAGGATCAGTCACGGCCCCTTGGTAAGATCAAATCAGACAGGGAGGGGAGCAAGGGGCAAAGAGACACACTCTTTCCCAAGGCCTCCTGAGCCTTCACCGCAGCTGGCTACAACGAGCACAAGATTTGAAGGTGGCCACATATCCTCCGCCCTGAGCAGCACCAGCACGAGCAGCAGTTGTGACATGACACAGCAGAAAACTATGTTGTCCTGGGGACAAAGGCAGGACAACTGGGCTGCAGCACAAGCCAAGGACCGATGCTCACAGCAGCCTGCGTTTAGCATTGCTCTGCAGCTGAAGCTGCTACATCATCCCCAGCCTGCTTGCCTGGACCGGCATCCTCTGGATCTGCGCAGTCCTACAGTCCCACTGCTTACTCACGCAGGAAGCCCAGGGTTAAAACCGTGCTCGGCAGCTGCTCCCTGCCCTCTGTTCTTGGGGCTTCCCTTCTGCCGTGCCAGGTGGAAAGGAAAGCAAGCACGTGCAGCTGGATGAGAGATAAGCAACCCATGGTGCTGTGACTGCTGCTCTTGGGGGAGTCAGGGGTGAATCATAACTTCATCAGCCTACAAGGAAAAGAACCAATTATCTGGCAATTGTATGCAGTCCATTTCAGTGGGAGGCTCATAACCTAACCAGCCCTTGTAGTCAAAGGGAATAAAATATATGCTGACATCAGTACACAGAGGTTCCCATTGGAAGCCACTTTCACTGCAGTGTCGTGAATCTTTTCAGAAACAGCTTGAGAAGATTCATTCTGTGTATCAATCTTCCTGGGTAGCAAAGCTGACGATGGTCGTACATAATAATGCTTAAGTCAATTCACATGCACAGTCAGTGGCTGTCTACGAGTCTTGGCCCTAATCAGTACATTAAATGGAAACTTATGACTAATAACTCTGAAAGGGCCTCTCCAGGGGCAGTGAAACGCTCCGCTTTGGCCACTATTGGCTCCTCAGGCATGTGCTATAGTGGCACACTCTCCTCTTGGCTCCAGGAAGGGAGAATGGCAAGTCATAACTCTTCTGTTTGTTTGGGTGACACATTCTTTATGAGCCGAATTCTTTACTTTAGGTTTTGACAGTGATTCTGTGACTTTATGTTCGTCCTGTAATGCCAGTACCGCTCTGGAGCAAGAATAGAGCCCATAAAAGCTGCTGGCTTACCCAGCTCCATGCTGGAGGGGAAGCGGGTGCCCCACCGCTGACCCTCCAAAACTGCTCCGGCTGCCCTCTGCTCGGGCACCGCGTGTGCCAGGGGTGGCTGGCTCTCCTCCGGCAGCAATCCAGCCTGGACAGGCGGACCCACACTATGCTGCATGTGATGTCACGGGGACCCTGGAAGCTGGGAGCTGAGCAGCAGTCCAGGCTGGGAAAGGACTGGGCTATCAAGAAGTGGGACACATTCGTTTTCTCAGCTCTGGGCATGCTGCTTGCTTCCAGCTCAGCCGTGCTCACAAAAGACACACCTGCCGGCAGCCACTGCATCCACAGCTTTGGAGGGAAAGCACCACGCAGCTACTCTGCTTCCAACAGAGTCTGCTAGACGAGCTCGGCCTTCCTCTGCAGGCAGAGGCAACCTCACTGCTCTTCAGGAGCCGGCGTACGGAGCATTCGTTTAGCTCCCCACCAGCCAGGAAGGCTCCAACCAGCCCTCTGCAAAGCTAATTTCCATGCATGCCCTACGAGCTGCAGCTGAGCTGAGCTCGGTCGCGGCAGAGTGGGTCCCAGGGGCCAAACAACCTGAGCAATCGCTGGGGGTGAAGAAGGGAAGGGCAGAAGAGAAGACCATACCACGTGCGGGTAAGAGGAGACCAGGGCCCCTGCAGCTCCAGTACAGGCAGCACTTAGAGGTTTTCTCCCTAACCAGAAACCTCCAATAAGAATAGAACTAAAGAAATGTGTTTTCTAGACTTCCACATGCAAACGTCCAGAGTAGATCTATCCTTGCTATTCAGTTGTGTGGTTTTTATTCCTTGGGAAAAAAAAAAAAATGGTATAAGGAAAGTTTTTTCTCTCTTGAACAAAACACAGCAGAGTTCTTTTCCTCACACTTTCTCTTTTCCTTCCAGGTCCCTTGCTTCACAGGCCAGTTGACTCGAGGGATCAGCACCTTTGCTAGGACTAACAGAAAAGCCCACCTCACTTTTAAGCATCTAAAAATGCCCACGTACACCAGTGCTTTCTGGCTGGTGTCAAGCTGGTGGGAGTTCAGATGAGCTGAGTACCATTACGGAGCTGAGACCACAAACCCAATTAATTGACCCAGAACTACCTGCAAAGCGCCGGTGGCTCTAGAGGAAACAGAGCAGTCAGAGCATGGACAGAGATGGACAGAGACACCGAGCAATCCTGTGAGACAGGGGATGTGGCAGCAAGCCCAAGGCAGCTGCTCTGGAATGTACCCATGAGTGTGGAAGTGAAAAGACCCCATGTTCAGGCAAAAAACTCACAGAGAAGATGTGGCTGTTTCAGCTTTTCATTGCTGATGTGACACAGCTCTTAGTTTGGAGTGGCAGAGGTCCACGCAAGAGCAAGCAGGACAGGGCTTTGCCAGGACAGGGCTGCGGAGGCCAACACTGAGCACTGCTGGCTGCCAGGTCAGAGCATCCTTCCTCATCTCCACCAAGAGATCCCTCCTCGTGTAGGGGCACACCAAGCTCAGTAACCTGCCACAGCATTCCAGGCCCTATGAGCCACACGCAAGAGAGAAGAAACCTGAGGTCCGTCCTGGCCGGTGGCAGGCAGCATCACGAAACATTCTTGTCAACACCCTGGCTCGTCCGAACCAGCCTCGTGCTGCTGCCCAGAGAGGTCGTGTCCAGCCCAGGCCCCAGAGATGTGGGATAAGGCATGCCATGATGTCCCCACCCCAGTGCAGTACCGCCGGCAGGGCACCGAGCCCACCCTGAAGGGCACCCTGCGGAGCAGAGGGTGTGCTCCACCACCACAGTGAGGGGCTGGCCAGCACAGCCAACGCAGTGCCCGGTGGGAGGCAGCCCAGGAGAGGACCTCTGCTCTGCCGCACACAGCTGCACGTCCCCCCACCATAGCGCCCAGTGACTCCCATGGCCCAGCCCTGGCTGCAGAGCAAACCCATCGGCCAGGGATACCTGGAAACATACTCCCCTCCAGAAACCATCCTCTGCCATGTTCTCAACTTGAGCTGTCAGGGACAAGCAACTGGGCTCCCGACACACTCAGATTTCTCTCTGAGAAAGGTTCATCTTCCTCATGTTGCTCTCTGCTCCTTCAAGCAAGAAGCTGAGGGAGAACTGCAGCTTTCCCAGTGACCCTCCCGACTCCTGCTACGGGAGACCCTGCAGGCAAACTCACACCCGGAAACCTGACTCACACCTTGAAAACCTTTCAGGGGAAAGAAGGTGGAAAGAAAAAGAGAAAGAGAGAAATGCAGAAGAAGAGGAGGGACAGCTGAGGGGGCAAGGAGCAAAAAGGGAATAGAGATTCATCAACTTTGTTTATTTACTTACTTCATTGAAGGTTATTTCAACTTCCCTATCCTTGACAGCACAATAAAACGTCTCTGAATTCCCCGAGGGCCAACCCATCATTCCCCACAGAAACAGCGTGCACAACAGGTCATTTTTAAAACACGCTGTGCCAAACCATGGGTGAGAGTTGTAGCATCACCACCCTTTCTGCACAGCTTCAGAGCAGCCGCAGCAGCCAGCCAGGCAGGAGCCCCTTGGCCGAGCCAGTGCCTGAGCCGTGCCGAGCGCGCGTCAGGAGGCCGATGGCTGCGGGCAGCGCTCTCCCAGGGAGCCCTGCGCAGCTCTGCTGGCTGCAACTGCACTTCAGGCTGCAGCATCTCTGCTAGGGGCAATTCTCCAATGCCTTGGAGTGTAACGCAGCTGATGCTCAGCATTACCTCACTCCCTCCTGGCCCACCACGCAACATGCCGCCTGTAGCCTCAGGCCATTCGCTGCACATGCCACAGGATTTGTAGCCCTTCTGCTGGAGGCCTGGAACAACCAAACCTATCTCCCTAGGCCTTCCCATCACTGCTGCCATCTACCACCCCTTTCTTCCACATGAGAACGAAAGGAGTTGTGAAGAAAAATACTTGCAAAATTCCCATGGAAGCATCTCAAGCCAGCACATCCTCAGAAGGCAGAGTTCCCCGCGGAGGAAGAAGGCTCACCACGGCCCAGGGCAACTGCCAAGGCAAAGGAGGAGGTACAAACATGGAAATGCACACATACACTTCACATGCAGGCACAAGGAGGAGACGGCAAATCTGGCACCTGATGCCACCACAAGCAGGATTTAGTCCTCTGTTCATGCAGTATGCCCTGGGAAACAACTGCCTGCACGGCATCACCAAAGCACTGAGAAAACACAGGTTGATGTTTAGCAGAAATTTTGTCTAGGTTTTTAGAAAACCTCCCACCCCTGAGGTCTCTAGGTGCTTCCCTAGAAAGATGACGCAATACAGCTAGATAGTGGCAGGTCTTAAAGTAAAACCAAATAGCTCTTGCCTGCTTTTCCAAAATGCTCCCTCCTGTCTAACGTCTTACTTCCCACCTCATCTGTGACATCTCATGTCTTTCTCTCACATTGGAGGTGCACCAGCAATGGACTTGCTCAATGCATTTGGCTCTTCCTTCACCTGTCTTTCTCCACTGCTACACCTATTTTCTGCTCCTCAGGGTGCAGGGACAGGGTAGAAATTTACACTGAGAATGCACTTCAAGGCAAACACTCGAGAACCAGTGAAACCCTGCACTGTGCTCCCCTGAGAACCACAGTTCCTTCTTGGGACTACCGACGTGAAACATGCTCTGTAACAAGCATATCCTCTTTTCCCATGCAGTACCTGGAGTACAGAGTCCTGGAGTGCACAAGGGCAATAGTGTGAAAACTGTTGTTCAGTAGCAGGGGCAGTTCATCGTGGGAAGAGTTTCCCCAGGAAGGAAGGGACCACTCCAACACTGGACAACTTTTTCCTTTTGGCTGTAAAGCCCTCCAGTTTTTGCAGGAAGACCTATCACCAGGCCTATGCAAGACATCCGGTTAGGCAACTGCTGTGTCTTCTGGCCTCAAAGTCCATAACCTGGACCTCATGGATTTTCACAATCATGGCACTGCAAAGAGACACGCTGTGATTCTCAGGATTCCTGCGAGGAGCAGGTGGCTCGGAGCTCCCTGGTTCAGAGCCTCCCATGCAGTCAGGATTTCTGGAGCAGTATTTGTAATGCCATACCAGTTACAACCCATCCCTCTTGAAGGTGGCTCATGAACAAGGATAGAATAACCTTAAATCCCACATCTTCTGCAGAAAGCATCTGATGCATCCTCACCAGACATCCAGGTGGGCATCAGATGCTCCAGTACTGCTGGGAGCGTTCACTACATGTGCAGGGAAATCCCTCTAGAAGAAACACACCGCTGTTTGTAGATTTTCCCACGTAAACAGCTCTTGCGTCTTTTTCTCTCTTTGAGATTATCATGGGGCTTTTTAACAGGTAGCAGACCACCTTAAAACTCCTCCTTTCATCAACACACAGAGAAAATCTGACCACTAATCTCCTGTTCACCCCCTGTGCACAGACACCACTCATTACAGTGGCTGTGGGAGTCACCCATTTAATTAATGAAGTAAGCGAGCGCTTGTTTTCTGCTGCCAGAGGAATGTAGCATTTGAGAGAGAACTTAGTATTCACCCCTCTTTACCTTGGTGTGTGCTCTGCTGCGTGACTCACAGGCGGGCACCGCATTGCGGGGCCACTGACGAGGTTCCGCAGGATGCTGGAGAGGTAGGAAGCACCGGAGCACGCCGTGAGCTTGACTCAGGGGGAGACTGCCATGACTTGCCGGCAGGTTTGTAGGAGTGAAGTGTCGTCCTAGATCAAAGTCTTCTGAATGATTCCCTGTGAAGAAGGGGGATAGAAAGAAAAGCAAAAGATCAAAGCACAGCCTGGCTGCCTCCACCATCCCCACCTCCGTGTGGCTGCCATGCAGCTCCTGGTGCAAGCACACGGAAGATTGCCGGCTCTGCCCAGATCACGTGGACAGCGGCTCGGAGCTAGGAGCCTCTGTGGCATCCTCCGTGACACCACACCAGGGACAGGAGAGCCCAGAAGGGCTGCCCAGGCTAGACTACGTCCGAAGCCAATGTTAAGAGCTCTCTGTATGTTGTTTTCTACAACAGCTGAATCACAGATGGCGCTTCATTAAGCTTGAGATTCATCAGCCATTGTTAGTGTTGCACTCCGTAATAAAATAATCATTTAAAGAAAGCAGTCATCAGAACTAAGCAAGCCCACTGGCTGCTGGGTTTGACTTCCCCCACCAAGGCCTGGCAGACAGCCTGCTGCCTGCCAGTTCTGACAGGCAGGGCAGCGATGGGAAAACCCCGGATGGCTCTTTTTATTGTGAAAACGCTATATGAAGCTGCAAACATATCTGTCACCTTCCAGCACATTGTTTACCAGCTCTCCTCAACATTCCCCAAACAATATTTTCTAGAGACTGTAATTCAATACCTCACACCCCAGAGCTGTAGCATCAGCCCAGAGAGCAACATGATGAATGTATCGCGTTCCTCCAGGGCCTGGGCTAGGGAACCGGTTTGTGGTGTTCCAGCTGTTAATTATCCCTCTGCTTTTTGCTATTCTCATCCCAGCTGTGCCCCTGTATTTATCATATGGGTCTACATGCACTAAAAACATTCCGATTGTTTTAAAGTATAAGGAGCAATTTAGCCCTTTTGTGCAACACTAGGCAGCTCAGAGGATCAAATGGCAAGACTTGATCAATAAGGGGCTCACTAGATTAGAGGCACCAGGGCTCAGACCTCAAAGTGCTTGTTTACAAGAAGTGCAACCGAGAGAACGCACCACGAATGTTAAACACAGACACAAAAACGATTTCCATCCCTCTCCCTTCCCCACCCCTTCCCCAGCCTGTGTCCCAGAGACATCCTCGGATTAATCCCTGCGCCAAGACAAATGCTGAAGAGACCATCCAGAGCCAGGATGGCGCAGGCCAGGCTGTTCGCTGGGAAGAGCCGTTCCTGCTTTTCCAGCCACAGCAGCGTTGGCTTCACCAGCAGCTGGCGTGCAGGGGGCGATGCCCAGGCAGCACCTGTGCTTTTCTACTAGGGAGCACCACACCAGCCCCCATCTGCTCCAGCTCCCCAGCACCTGCACGGCACAGGGCAGTGCCCGCGGCACCTCCTGCCCCAGCACCATGCCATCCCAACGCCACCCAGGCTTTCCCCCAGGAGAGCCGCGGCGGCAGTGTCCCGCTCTGCCACTCTTTTGGCCATTACCCTGCTGTCACACAGGGCATCTCAGCCATTCCCCGGGACACTTCTGCTCACTCCATATTCCCACCACTGTCACTCGCACTCCCAAACCTTTCGCTAGCGCGGAGCATCAACGTTAAGGGCTGCAGGCATGCATTTTCACAGCCTGCATTCCAGATGACTAACCAGCAACACTGACATATAACTTAAAGATGCGAACACCAGTCCTTCATGTATTTCTAGTGAGTGTGTCTTATACCTTCATATATGCTATAATGCACCCTCCCCTTTCTCACCCCTCCATTACTGCTGCAGGGCTTTTTCACACCTGCACTGAAGTTGTTGGTTTGTTGGGGTTTTTTTTTTGTTTATAATGACAGCTTGGGTTCCTTGTGAAATCTGAGGCCTGCCAAAACAGTTGTGATATACCCAACTCGGGATCCCTGACAAGGTCTCTGTCCCGCTCTCCTCCAGTAGCCAAGAGTCTTCCTCCTGCTGAGGCACTACACGACATCTTGCTCCTTCCAGAAGCGAGGGGTGGTTGCTGCCCGCAGGGACAGCACAGGGTCCTGATGCTCTCAACATTGTAGAAACATTACTCCTGACAGCCCCCCAGAAAACAGCAAAGCAAACGCTATTATCCCCACTTTGCTTCCAAGGACCTCATACAGGTAATTAAGACCCATGCTGCCACTTCTTGAGCTGTGAATTGCTGATATTTAATGACATTTTCCAAATATTTTTAATAGAAATTTCAGGTCTTGTTCCTAATCTGACATTTATCTTCTATTAGCATGAAAACAAATAGAAGGGCCTGAGAATCATTGCTTATATTATAAATGACTTTATTGTTGGTTTTATTACCTTCCCCATTAAGCTGTCACAATCTGTGCCTCTTCCCATTTTTGTGATGACCAGCCAGTGAAATCTGTCATCTTTTCCATGTGATTTATACAGGACCCTAGTGATAACTTTATTCATGTGGAAGATAATTATCAACTATATTATTAAGGTTGCTCAGTTGCCCTAGGGGATAATGTGTCAGAAAGGTTAAAATATTGACAAGCAATAAAGCATGTATTATAATCACACAAGTGCCAGCATAGATAACTGGCTGTGAGCAAGGAGCTCAGCTACAGTTTTGCATCTGCCCAGCAGACAGTAACGACATGGTCACATCTTACACCTCCCGCTAGGACTGCAGAAGTCTAGGCCAATCATTTAGAGGGGACTCCACCAAACAGTATGCCCCCTCCCATTCATATATATTGATCACTTAAACCCTGACCACCACGTCCTACACTGAGCTGCCCTATTATTCATAACTGAACAGGACGGGGTAGCTGAAGTAGACAAGGTTTTTCCACAATCCTTCTGTATTTCTTCCCACACCCCCTAAAAAAGTTTGCCTTTATAAGAATGGCAAAAGGAGGGAGAGCAAAGAATTGGCATCTCTGAAATGAAACATTGATTTCTTCTGGGATTGGAGCAGCAGGTGCATGCCTTATTGGTAAAATGGTATATAGGTATAATCTGAAGGACATTGCTGAGATAAATTGCCCTTTGGTTCAGGCACTAACAAAACGAAGCACTGAATAACTTGGCACTACATCTGAAGTGAGACTATAAACCTAACCTTGGTCATTCCTCCAGATCTACTATTGTTACATCAAGAAGAGTAGACGAGGGACTGAGGAGCTCATAAATAATTTCTCATGGAAAGCACGTACACTAGCCAGACGAAATCTCTCTCTGAGAAAATGTGGAAAAGTGGTAGACTTAACCTACTTCAAAATGTCATTTTTTGAAGGAAAAAAACCCCGATCCACATCTCTTTCTTGATGCTTAAAGGATGTGTCTGTACTGCAGCAGCATGTTAAGCGCCAAGCCCTAGACTGGGCTTTGGGCAGCTGAAGGAATTTGCTGCAGCAAACCCTGCCAGTTCCCTCCAGTATAATCATACTGAAAATCGATGGTCACCTATGGATAAACATGACCAAACAAGAGCTGCAAGACATTTAATAAACTACATAGGTTAACTTTCGTCTGCTAAGGAAGTGTTGGGGACTATAGAAACGGTATTTATTTCAGGTTCATCTACATCTCGCTGGATTTGTCCAGGGAAACATAATTACTGTAGAGGTCTGAGGTTCTGCAGCCAAGGGTCAGAGCTCTAGCCAGCCACCATGAGACACCCGGCAGCGTTTCCCTGGAATGTGGGCTCGCACCATTCTTTCACTGGCCCTTTGAATGAGTCATGGACACCGCAGGAATCATCTGAGTGCTATTAGAATTAATTCTATAAAATACCATTTCTCTGCTTGCCACAAGTACCCAAGTGAGAGCACATGGCTTTCTTCTCTTACTCAAAACCAAGAAGCCTGATGCTGTAGATGCAGCCTTGTGCTTATGAGCAACAGTCTTCCAATGCAAGGAGTGCAAGACACTCCCCTGGGGTAATACGCAGATTTAAGAGCCTCCTCTGCCCTACTGTCATGACAAATTGTGCCAAGAGTTATCTATAGCGAGTCTGTGAGGCACTGCAGGGCTCTCTGGAGTCCCACAGGTGATACTTAAGGCAGTTCTGGAGGAGAAGCTCATTAGGTACCCAGAGCCACATCTGTCTCCAGGCTTAACATTCACTCTAGAGTTGGACAACCTATTTGTGCAGCACACTGCCCTGGTCCTCAGATGACAAGGCCTCTGCAAGGGCCGCCTGGGAGCTTGCTTTCCTGCCTGGTCCCCACATTTTTCTTCCTCTTTCCAAGGAGCTGGCTGGCACTCAGCAAAGTGGTAGACCCAAGCTTGACTTGACTTAAGGACCTAGTTGTGTCATCCCCGACGCCAGCCCCAGCACAACCACACAAAAGTCCTCAGAGCATGCAGTTTGTTCCCCATGCAAATGGGTTCCCAGGATGAGGCACTACTGAAGTCAGTGCTTTCATTACACAGGAAGGCAGTCTGACCCCCTGGAAAGGCTCCTTTTCTCTTAAAACCTTTTGGTAATTTCCCCAGTGACCCCCACAGCTTATGCTACAGGAGGTGGAAGAACACGGCTAGATGACCAAGATTTTCCTCAGATGACAGCTTTGTGAAACAGGCTTGGAACGTCAGGTTCTCTTGAGGAAAGGTACTGGTCCATAGTGGGGCTCAACCTGGCCGCAGGCGGTGCTGCCCAACACACTGTAACAAGATGAGTGGGACACGAGCAACAAGAGCTGCAACAGGAACTCATTTGGTCCACAGGCACCTTGGGAGCTGAGCGCATTTTACAGTGTCACACCAGCACACAGGGAACAGATGACATAAACAGAGGTGAATTAACAACAATCTCAGGAGGGCAATGGCTGTAGCAGGCAGCATCTGCTCAGCCTCCAGCTTCAAAGTAGCAGGAATTTTAAGTGCTACCATTTACAAAAAGTTCATCTCCAATTTTTGTTTGACTGTAAATTTCTGAAACTGACTTTGTTAAGGAAAGGTGTGAGATGGCAGGAGGAGTACTGTACCTCTGTCACACCTCTCCATATATGTTCCCCCCGTGATGCACTACAGATCATCTCCATGAGAGAATACATCTACAAAGCATGAATACTCCTTTCAAATAAGCAACAGACATGTGCCCACTACACGTGTGACAGCAGGAGACGGAGCCCTTGATTTGCAGTCACCTGCTCCAGCCGTTAGCTGAGCCTGCCGCATTTTCCCTGCAGCCCCCCTTACCGGTCCTGCAAAGTCCCAGCGGAGCGGCCCGTGCTGAGCAGCCCGGCAGTCTGGACGTGTCCTCTCTGCACTGTGGGTGAACTTGTGCTGCAGCGAGGGAAGAGACAGTACCTGCCACAGTGCCCTCCCTGCCCTCGCTCGGGTGGTTACCTCCTTTCCACCTTCCCCTCCAGCCCTAACACTGTTCAACCAGTGTCAGCAGCGGAGTGTTTGGTCTTGTCCGAATGTGGCACATGTCTCCTGAATTCCTGTCCGAGATTTGCTTCAGATCAGGCTGTCCCAGCTCCCTCGGGAATTTGCTTTATCAGTCGGGAGTGCCCTGTGCCCTTCAGGACAGCCCTCCCCGGTGTACAGACCTCCGAAGGCTTTGAAAGCCAGTGTTGCAAGGCCAACACTGTCTCCCCATAGGTCTCTGCTACGGAGCTGTAGCTGATTCTTTAATACCAGTGATACACTGATTCTTGACTACCAGTGCAGTCAAAGGGAAGACTTGTCCAAGTCTGCATATTCTGAAATATCTGCACACTCTAATTTACAGAAGCCAGGTTAAATGACGGTCCTAGAGAAGGGCTGGAAGACAGGCAGACACTAAACATGGAGTGCAGGCAAACACCCGAGAACCTGTTTGGGGCTCCAGGCAGTTGTTTTCCCATAGCCCACACAGGCAGGCGCTGTGTTTGGGGGCCTGCCCTCTCAAGGGCATTCTATGATTCTGTGTCCCCCTCTTCCCATGGGGCAGCAGCTCTGCTGAGTCACCACCCTCTCTCGGGCAGCTCCAAGCAGAGCCTTGGGTGCGGATTCCCACTGCTGGGAAAGGAGGCACAGAGAGCTCACGCCATGCGTGGGGTACCCAAGCATCCAGCAGGTTCATGGACCTGGGCAGGACACAGCACAGAGACTGGATGGACCACCATTAACTTAAACACAGCAGGAAAAAATGCCTCTTCTAAGAATTGCATGGGAAATCATAAACGTCAAGTCAGATTAAGAGGGTGTTCTGCTGGCCAACTGTAAATGTTATTTCTACTTTCAGGCAATTCTTGGAATGGCATGCACACACTTCACACATAAATATAAATTCCTTCTCTCCTCCTGTGGCCTAACGGTGTTAACCCAGAGCCGCAGTGCAAACAAAACGCAGCTCCGGAGGCGCAGGCTGCCAGCGTGAGAAGGGGGCAGCCGCAGGCTCCCCTCCCGCTGCCACTGCAGAAGCGGAGGGATGTCTCAGGTGACAGCCCCGCAAGAGGCCAGGCGGCTGCTCGGGAAAGTGAGACACAGGAGGTGTTTGCTAGGTGCACTCCAGGGAGGGAGAGCACAGGGTATGCTACTGGCTAGGAGCTTTCCTGTGCTTGTCTTCGCCCCGTTATTAAAACGTCCAGACAAAAACAAGGACTGAGAGGGACTGGTGTCAGCCTGGAGAAGGCACGGGGAGATGGTCTGTATATCCTCTCCCCTACCAGAAGCACTGAAAGGTGAACTCCCTCCTCGTTTGGAAGAAACCCTTCTAAGACACGTATCGAAAGAGAATTAGAGAATACAGACTCTTAGAGGAAAGCATGTTTAAATAACATACCATTCCTTGCACAATGCATACAAATGCCTACTTTGGCTCTCAACGCTAACATCTAGCATCATAATACTTTGCAGAATACCAGAAGACAGTCTCCACAGGACTATTACCTCTGACTCTTGATAAAACCTCTCCTGGAGTATTTTCTTCCCATTGTGCCTTGCAGATGCTTCCCTTTTTAATTTGTCAGAGACAAGCAGCTGCACCTCTGAAAATAACGTTCTTCAATAATGCTCTGTTTACTGCCAGATCTCCTTTCTCAGCCAGTGCCAATTCTGGTTATCCTTGTTTATCAGAAGGGCAAACTGCAGCCCAGGCCCATGGTTTAGGTTAATCTCACAAATATGTTCAAATAAAAATTGACTTTGCACTACTGAAAGCTCTGTAGCTATGAAAGGATGGGAAACATGAAGTCTTAATTTCGCGATGTATCATAGCTTTCCAATTGTGAGATCTTCTCTGAGCACAAAGGAGTCTTCTACTCCTTACCAATAAAAAACAGATGGCACCAATTTTGATTGTCACCTTCTCAGAGCCGAGAATGCTTTTGTTGTGCTGGTTCTATTGTAAGCTAGTTGGCTTCAAAGGCAATCAGATATTTAACATATCAGTAATTCAATGTGAAGTGCCCAGGATGAATGGAGTAACAAGCTTGTTAATTGTCAGCTGTTTAGCCTAAAAGCAGTGTGGGGAGCTAGTTGAAGTTATGAACACAGTATCTGCCATTCAGGGCAGATCATCATTACCAGAGGCAGGGTCCCATCCCCGTTTGCTCATAGTGGGGTGAAAGCCGGTCCCTCCAGCCCACCTCTCACTGCTGAAAGTCATCCCACCCTCTGCAGGGCCACGCCACGGAGCAGTGCTGCACGCGGGGCATCAGGCACAGCACGTGAGCCGAGCTGGTCCTCGCTGGCTTGCCCATCTGCCTCCTGCCTCCGCACCGACCCATGCCAGCAGGCAGGAAACATCCAGGGGCTGTCCCTGCATTAAGAAAACCAGGAATGCCATAAACGCCTGAGGGCCCCTGACACAACAGAGGAAAAGTAGAGAGCACTGATGGTTCAAAGCTGGTTCCCCGCCCAGCTTCTGCCACAGAAATTGCAGCCAGGATGTATCTGATAGCGCGTAGGTCACAAGCATTACCAGATTATAGCTGCTGGGAACACACAAATCACTCAGCATCTTCAGGGAACCCTATATAGGAGGGTTAGGAAATTCCTCCTACCAGTTGCTGTCCATTTGTGTTACAGTCAGCACAGCCCTAGGAATCAATATTACTACTCATAGAAATTACAAGCATTAAGGATGTTAGATAGAATGGGAATTTGTCCTTTCTTAGAACTAAGTGTCTTTTAATGGCACTTGAAGCAGCCTAGAAGTAATCTGCCCTTATTGGATATACAATTGCAGCTGCTCTGCCAGCACGCTAGGAGTGGGTGGCACGACCAGCGCTTCGGAAAGCGGCACGGCAGCAGGGCAGGTGCAGAAGTGACCAAAGGAAGCCTGAGAAAAGGAGCTCCGTCTCCTAGAGTCAAACACAGAGCCAGGCTCCACAGGGACACCGCAAAGCAGAGACGGTGCCGAGCCGTATCAGAGGAGGTGCTATCTCGGGGCCCTTCCTTCCTCGTCTTCTGACGGCACACAAAATCCTCTGCTCAGGCTCCAGAGGGTTACAGCAAGGCCCTCTGCAAACCTCTTCCACCTGCTGCTCTGGTTCCCAAGCCCGGCTCTCCTTCCTTTGCCAATCTCAGACCAGTCCCTGCTGGTATGTATTCCTGTATCTCTCCTTAGCCAGTTCTGCTCCCGCTCTCTTTCCCCACTGCGTGCAATGTTTAGGAAATACTGCTCCACACTGCCTGTCCCACATTTCACCGCTCCTGCTGCAAACCCTCCTGCTGGCATCAGCCTCCCCTTACACCCCCTCAGACCTGGCTCCTGCTCCCCCGCTCCCATCCCATGGTCTTGGGCTGACACCCGGAGCGGATTTCTTCAGCTCCAGAGGAGACTAAATGCAGCTTTCCCTTGAGATGCAGCCCAAACATGCAAGGAAGAAGGAGTTCTTAAACACACAATCTGTGGGGAAGCAACTTCTTCATCTGCGTATTTTCCCGGGAACGCCATCAGCCTCACCAGCCCACAGCTCCTGGCCTCCTCCTTTACCTTCCCGATACGTTGGTAACAGTCACTGTTACTGGCCTCTTAAACTTCTCTAGTGCTCCACATTTTGTTCAAAAACAAAATTAGTGGTTAAAATAACTCTTTCATACCATCTTCCAAATTTAAACATTTAACAGTCCCAGTTTATCATCCCCTCTAGTTTCCAGTAGAATAAAGTATTCCCTGTTTACTGCAGGATGCGAGTGGCTCACCCATTTATTTCCAAATACAGATTAGAAATATTTCAGCCTTTCCTACACTGTGACTGCCCATCAGAACCTAGTCCTCAGCGTAACTGTCACTAATATGTCATTTGCTCCTGGTACATTTAACACAGGCCCTAATCCAAAGATTCTTCATTGATATCAGTGCCTTCTGTCAGATGAACCACCAAATAGTTGTCATTTACCGAGTTTCTCATTTTCGCAGTGAGATGCATATTTGTATCTCTTTATGTTTTAATTGCCACTTTCATAAGCTCTCTCTTGATCAAGAGGCTTTTTAACTGGAGATGCCGCCTTTGTGAATGTGAGATTATGAACATTTGGGGTATCTGCTAAAGTACCTTAAACAATCCCAGTGTTCATTCATGTTTATGTTTACATTCTTCCTTTCTCACGGTTTTCTTATAACAGTATTCATCTTGCAAAAATGCCCCTGACACACGTGCCACACCAGGAGGATATTCTTAGTAAAAAGGCCCTGTTCTGTTTTTTCCTGCCTGGGCAGGACTGTGGTGTTATTATCAAAACGGTGTTTCCTTTAGGCCACTTTACCCTTTTAGGAGCAATCCTCTGTGGCCCCGGGGAAGGTCAGTGGTCCCCATCTCCTTTCCACAGCCAGTGCACCAAAATGAAATACCGGATCTGGTCTTGTATAATGAACGAGTTGGACCCAGAAACCTAATTAAACTTCTCCCCCTATTACCGTCTCCAGCCAAGTCCTTCCAACATTCGCCCACCAGAGCCTCAGATCTCTTCAAAGGGAGACGCGGGGCTGTACGAGCCAGACAGCTCTCCTCTGTTCCCACGCTCTCTGCAGCAGCCGCTGTTCCGCTGTTGAACCCAAACATCACCTTAGTCCCCTTCCTCACATCTGTGATTCTGTGCATGAACTTTTGCCTTCATAATGCAGCAAGTGCTAATGTTTGAGGACTCAGAGTAGGGTGAGGAGACAGGCAGGTACCAGTCAGAAAGTTAATAAACCCCACACTCGGCGTGGCTTGTTATTTACATTGGGAACATGAAGTTCAGGAGAGAGTATCTCATGCCTCTTCCTAATAGCAATTTTGAGAATCCACCAGGGATCAGTTTAATGCTTTGGAAAAGGTTAATGTTGTTAGGGATTTACAACTATATTTGAAACGGTTTAAACTATTATTTTTATTTCCTTGAGTAAAATGGAATCTCAGTGAATCGTGCAAAGTTAGATGGTCAGTTTGTGTCTGAAAGAGGTCATTAAAAGCTTGGGTGGTTTTACATAGCACCTAATTCTGTCTGTCGGGCGGTGAGTGGGGAACTGCCATCAGCTCGGGGTTAGCTGCTAAGAGTTGTTCCAACCATGTCCTAAAACTGCCTTCCTACCCTCTCAGAGCAATGAGGCCGAGCAAAGCCAGCACGCCGCTGGAGTACACAGCCACTCCTGTCCCTCTCCCAGACCAACTGGCCTCTCCCATCCGCAGCACGGAGCTGTCAGGAAAGCAGGAGCTGCCGCCTACATCCCAGCAGCCATTCGGTGTGGCGGGAGCGCAGCATTCTCAGCAGCCAGCCCCGCTGCAAGCCCTCCCCGGCTCCAGAGCCGGCTGCTGCCCTGCAGAGCGTTCCTGTCAGCTGCTGCCTGCATCTCAGCGCGAGGGCAGGCATTTGCTGTCCCATGGATGCCTTGCCTCCTGGAGCTGTATGCTCCAAGAAGAAGCAATTTCCACCCCAGTTTTACATTGTTGGCCCCGTGAGCATCCCGTGCGCCTGTGTCGTGAGCAAGCGTAGGTGTACCCAATGCCTCCGCTGCTCTTCCCACTGCTTAACTCACATCCGAGGTGTTTTGTCTCCCAGCACAGCACCCCACCGGAGGTGCTGCCATCCCTCTTCATAGAGAAGTGTTTGCAAGAGCCCTGACAGCCTGCCCAGTCACCCAGGGAGCAGCTGAGTTTTCCTTTTCAGCAAGGACACGCACCTCTGCAGAGCCTGGGCCAGTCCCCGGTCCCTCACCCTCTGCACCCCACAGTGGCTGCTGGCACTTGTATCGAGGGGCAGAGAGGAGGCAAAGCACTTCAGCCCCTCCTCCGTTGTCTGAAACTCTGATGTCTACTGCCAATGCAGTTACTCTCATGGATTGCAGGTGCTATCTCATGGCCAAAAATGCTGACAGGGAAAGTCCACGTGCAGGCTGTGCAAGAGTGGAATGCTTCTTGCACACAACCAGCTGAAAAGTGTTTGCTTTAAAAACTTGACACCGGCCACGTGTTACCCCAAGAGCCAGCAACTCTGTCCTGTGGAGGAAGTTTAGGGCATTGATGTCTCCTGCTGCTCATTTCAGGGGTCATCTGCTAGCCTGCAATTGAAGGCATTTGGGCAAAATGCTGTGACAATGTCAGCTGTAATTGCATCAGTCATGCCACACAACAAGACAAATGTGACTGGAGATGGCGTGTCAACCTCAAAAATTGCTTAAGACTGAAAAGCAAGTGGAGGAAACAGCAAGTGTTCAGAAACAATTATTTCACTATAGTAGGAATAATAACAGCTCTCATTTCCTACACAAAGTTCTCCTGGGAGATGGTGCAGAAAGCTGCCAGTCTCCTCCCTTCCCCATGGGACACCCGTCAGACTGAAATAAAAAACACAGAGCAAAGGTGTCGCATTTTCTTAAGGGAGGCTGAAATTGCAAGATTCACCTACCCCGGACAGAAGCATCCCTGCTGCAATCTCCAGTCTTCACAGCCCACAGATGTCTGCCTCTACAGAAAGTCTATTTCTGCTAAGATATATAATAAGGCATTTTTGCCCTGCCAAACTCATTTGTAAGAGAGAACACAATGACTTGTCCCCGTTTCCTTCAGTGAGCTGTGGACACACATCTGATGCAGCCCTGTGACAATGGTGTCCTGACCGCATGTGAGACTGGCAAGCCTGTGCTAAAATGACCTCACGTTATCCCCATGGGAAAGGACAGGGCAGGTTTCCACCTCGGCAGACTGTTAACCTTGTACCAGCACTGCCTAGACCAAGCAGAAGGTGTGGGAGGGATTCTTCCTCCTAAAATTAAATAAACCTTATGTGAAAAACGCCGTTTTCAATGTCTTGAGCTGTCAATTGCAGGAGAAAGTGATATTGATTTCTACAGAAACTTTATTTAAGTGAGTGACCTATTAAATGAAACTTATTTGACACCAGATGACTCTTGCAATTTAATTCCTGAATGAAGCGATGTCTCTAAGGCTTTGTGATGTTCTTTATCTTGAATGATGAAAGGCATTTTCCTTACAGCCATTTGCTCATGTATCCCAGGGTCTTTGCAAACAAAGTCCTCCAAAGAACCCAGAATGCTTATACCTTCATTAGCAAACTCCAGCTGATAAACAGATAGCCCAGCGCACACCAGTCCTTAGGAGCAAAGCTAAAAGGTGCAAAGAGCCGGAGAAGAACTCTGTAGCCTGCCACTTGAACAAAGGCGCTAAGGAAAGCAGGAGGATGCAGGACCTCAGCTGCAGCAAGCTCTGCACTCCTGGTCCTGGCCAACGCTCCCGCCAGGGAAGTCCAGCTCAGTGCTGAAGGGCCAGGGTGACCTCTCAGCCCAGGGCACAGAGCTCTTCTGGCCAACAGCACCCTGAGGGGATGGAGCCCGCTGCTCTCACCGCAGGCATTCCCAAGAGGGGTGTGCAAGGGGCAGTAGGGGCTGCCTGGCCCCACCGAGCTCCCTCCTCCCACCCTGGGGGCACCGCAAGGCATCCAGCCCTCTGAGCCGGGTCCTGACACACAGGGTCCTTACCATCACTGCTCCAGATGCAGCCCCTGCACTTTCTCTCAGTCTGTTTAATGCCAGGGCAATTGCTCTCCTGTCTGCACCAAGGTTAATTCCTGCAAGTGCCAGCAAGCAGTTCCCGGGGACGTTCACCAAAACTCTTCCCCTGCAGGCAGGCTGCACCCAGGGGCCTGGCGGTCATCTTGCCCTTCCGCAGTGCCCGCTGCCAGCCCCAGCTTGGCACAGCACCCCCCCATCACCACCCTGGCTTGGCAGTCTGCAGAGGCCACCGATCCTGCAGAGGAGATGTCAGCAGGACGCTGCCTGGAGGGCAATGACCAATGACGGGTCCCTGATTTATAAAAGCAGCAGATAAACCTCCTAAGCCAGCAGTTCCTCCTAAATGCAGACTGAACGTGTCACAGCGCCTGTGGATGTGCTGCTCCTCTGATGCCTTGCGGCAGCCTCTGTGGAAAGCAGTCTCACAAAGGGGATGGGGGTCCAGGAGGCATCCAAACAGACCCACTCTGCCACCAACTCCACCAGTAAGTCTGCCACAGGCAGCCCTGGGAATGCCAGCACCCATGGAGAGCCCCTCCAGAGACTCCCGCTCACACAGCCCCATGCCTGCCCTCGAGAGGGAGGCACCCCAGCAACAAAGAACCCACCCTTAGAAGGGCCAAGGAGCTCATCTCTCTCACGCAGGCAAGTCACTGCTTCCTTGCCTGTTCCTTGCAGTCTCACCCTGAGCCTGTCTCCCAGAATGTTTGACCTCCTGCACCCACTGCAACAGAAACGGCAAACAGAGCCTGTGCCAGCCTCACGCTGGTGTCCATTGGTTCTTCTGCAGCGAGCACCCTGCCCCTGGGGCCGGGAGGCATTGGCAGGAGCTCACCAGTGCCAGCAGCGTGCTGTTGTGATGGTGTTGGGGATGAGTCTGCCTTCTGGGGGATGCTCAGGCTTTAAAACCTCCTCCTGTGCATTTCTTTCCCCAAGAGCCTCAAGGCAAAGCTAGAGCCAAGAAGAGGCATTTGCTTTTCAGTCCAGCCCCCTCTGCAATGGGCCTTGAAGAGCTTGTTAGCTGGCTGTGAATACAGAGCTGTCTGCCATGCTTCAGAGACCACTCACTTCTGCTTACAAAAGCTTTTCCACAGTTTGTTCTTCTAAAAGAAGCCAATTTATTTTTATTTGAAATCTATAAGAAACAACTGAATAGTAAAACTGTCAGATTCCATCTCTTTCATCAAAATGGCTTAGTCATGTCTGGAATGTCAGCACTGAGTAACAACCCAGGTCCTTTTCGGGCTCACACCCTGCTGCGGGCATCAGGCAGGCAAGGGGCTACTTTTGCAGAGAGAGCCGAGTCCTAGTGGTCCTTCTCACTCAGAAGCTGTTCCCAAGGGCCCTTCATGGGCAGAGCCCCACAGCTACTTTGTGATTTTAACCTGTCTGTTCCCAAAGACCACGAGTTAAGACTGTCCCAAGTTTCAGGAAGCCTTTTTCCAGCTGTGTGCCACATAGCATTCACAGGAGGATGAGGCAGAGCACCTCGCCTGTGTACAGGAAGACCCTTCTATGGTGCTCTGAACCACGTGTGGAACAGGCAAAGCCACAACTTGGTTGTGCATGTGCTCATGGGACTGCTCCGGTAAGTTTTGGAGTTCAGCAAATGCCTCAAGCAAGGCTATGGAGGGGGACAGAAGCAGTGCCCACGGGTCTGGGCTAGATGGCAAAATCTCTCACTGGTACTGCTTCCTTCTGGGAGGCCTCAGACCAAGGCACTGGATGCTGAGCAGCCCTAGGAAGGTAAAGTTGCGATAAACAACCCAACAACACATTTAAAATGAGAACCATGCTCTAAACAAGCAGCCATCTGCTGAGCTGCTCCCTCCCAGTAGCCCTCAGCAAACATCCCAGGGGCAGGAGCGGCAAGCAGAGGCCACTCTGCACTCAGGTCCCCCAGGACCATCAATGCAGCATTACGGCTTCAAGACCGTGCAGCTGTGTCCTCCCTTCTCTCCACAAACCTGCTGTTGTTCCATCTCTGTCCCGTTCAAGGGGCAGTACAGCCCAGGCACGAAGTGCTTCCCCCGGCAGGCAGCCATCCAAACGGTTTCTATAAAACTACTTTGTGTATCTCCCCTAATTTCAGTTCAGTCACGGCAGAGCAGCCCACAGGATTTGAATGCAATTTTCTCATTCAGTTATACTAAATCCTTTGGGGAACCAGCCAAAATTATGTAGAAACCATAAAAACTAAAGCAACATTTCTATTCTGCATTTTAACTTTTTATTATTATTTAGAGTTAACCTTTTCTACTTCTAAATCATAAACTCATTTTACATTCCACAATCAGATATGGGCCATAAGCTACAGGAAACATGAGATGACTGTTTCATACCCACATGAGCTAAAAGATAACGGGGCACCCAGTGGTCACTGCTCCTCAGAACAAGACCCAGAGCAATAAATTCACTCAGACACACTAAACCGTAGTCCTCTTGATAAAAGACGACGAAATGATGCAGACGAGACATGGCTTATACCGCGACTCACCCAGCTCAGCTCAGAGTGCTTCACTGGCAGTGGACAACCAAAGTAGTTTCACCCCAGCAGAGATTCTCCCTCTGCTCCCAGGGTCATCTCCATCAGATTTAAACACAACAGCCAGAAATCTGGGACATAAGAACTTGGACAGTAAGTACTACAGCACACAAAAATCACAAGACCACGTTTTAAACAGATCTGTTTTCTGCTAAGCTGCACAGGGCACCACTGCCTATAAGTAGTGCTGGAGGCTGAAAAGAACTGCTCTCTTCCAAAGCATCACGCATGAGTTGTCATTCCAGGGGCGGAAATCGTGCTTGACAGATGGAGAGTTAAATTAATTATGACCCTTTCCATGTTAGCTGCCTGCAGGACCAAGTTACTGAGGGCTGGCAAGCAGCTGCCAGGGTCACCGCTCTCCTGCCCAGCCTGTCTGCTGGAGAGCAGCACGGCGCTTCCCGCACTCAGTCCCGCCATACCCAGCGCCGCTGCTCCAGCCCGCCGCACCTATCCAGCTCTGGGGATGTGCTTCTGAGACTTCCCATACCACAAGGGTTAATGTAAGATCATTCCAACCTTCTGGACGGAGGAACTGAAACACCAACTATAGCCTCAGATGGAACAACAAAGGGGACCACTTTGTCAATGTATGCTGATGGTACTTTGATTTTCCCAGGAACCACAGCCTCGCCTGTCCTGCTGGTAGTGCACCTGCACAGACAGTGCAGACATGACAGTGCAGGATCCTTTCTAGTTAAGCTCTGGTGGTATCCGTAGCTAAACTGCTTTGAAGCAGAACGAGGTTCTCCTGGTAGCGCACAGGGCATGCGCTTTCTCGCAGAAAGGAGCGACTAGTTTAATCACCCTGTCAGTACAAAGCAGCAGCTCGTGCCACAGGCCAGCAATTTACCACCGAAACCAACTCCTGCCAAAGGTATTGGTATGCTGCTGGAGTCTATCGCACTCTCCACATACAGCTGATGGGCTGCCACACCGATCTCTCACAGCTGTCTACTGGTAGCTGATGGAGGACATCCTTAAAGACAAGTCTTCTCATATGTCTGGTTTCTGTTCCTGCTGCCTTTCCAAACACCAAGCCTTCTTTAAAAAGAAAGCACACAAAGCAGAGTTTAATTTCTAAAACACTGCTTTCTTTCTGAAATTTCAGCAAAGTTGAAACTTGACTTGGAAATTAACATCAGCTGCATTTACTCTGCATGTAATTAATTCCCTTCATGCCAAGTGTTACCTTGGGAAAGAGAACAAGTCATAAACGTACTCACCTGTCATTAAAAAAAGGCAGACAAAGTAAATAATTCAAGAGATTTAAAAATAAATTCACACTTTCATAGAAACAGACTTCCAAGCTTCTTTTCATCTCCTCTCTGCAGCACCTTGCTGTAACAGATACAAATACAAAGGGAGAGAACACAAAGCAGGTCCTGGGCCTGACTAGCTTGAAAACCAAAGGAGTCTGTTTGCAGGGACAGAGCCCTGTGAAATACACACAAAGGCCTCCTGGATTCGCAGTCAGGTCCAAAGAAACCAAATTCTTGATATTCTGGAAAAAAATACAGGTGTTCAAAGCAGACAGGGCTCCTTTGAATGGGACGAGGGAGAGAATCTGTGGTGCCTCCTCAGAGCTCTACGAAATCGGATATACAGCTGAGTTGTTTAACAGGGAACCCCATCAGCTTTACTGCTGCATTTATGATGTAATTTCATTACTATTTTGGTCCCGACTGGCACTTTCAAGCCCTACGTTTATCAAGAGCAGGGATAGCACGCAGGTTCAAGAGCATCCCAGTATCAACAAGGAGGGTGGCTGCATCTGCTCTTCACAAGGTTGTGTGTGCATCTGAAGGGAGCCAGGAGAGGGACACGTGTGTCCAGCTCCACCACTGTGGACCTCTGTTGACTGGGCTGTCACGGTCAGAATGATTCCCACAGCGCGCTGGCCCAGGGCAGTTAGCTACATTCCCTTAACACGGAAATAGGGGGTGGCCCGCCACACGTAGGCTATAAAATACTAATTAATGTCTCTCGACAATAAGGCAAAGATGACAATGGACACAGGCAAGCACACTGGCACTGCATTGTCACGTCTTTGCACAAATGCCACATCTTGCACTCGCTGTAAGCGCACGCTGCATTAACTGGTGTTGGTCTGCAATGCCATGGGCAGCCCAAGTGCCGTGCTAGACACATCTCCCAGGGCAGCATGGTCCAGTGCCGAGGGTGATAACATGCTTCGTGTCCTTCTGGCTAGACGTAAAAGCAGGTGGCTGGCTGGTGTGCCGGCCGTTAAAGCCTTCCCCAGCTACGGAACTGTGGGCTACTGCCACTGAGGTGCTGACCAAGCCAGCGGATAGAGCCTGGGGCTGTGCGGGGCCTGGGTGTTGGCAGAGCTCATCACTGCCCAGAAGGACCCTGCTCAGAGAGCTGTCCCAGACAGAACTGGCCCGGCAGCAATTAAACAGCATTTCAGGAATGACGGGATTGGAGATTATCCCTCTGGGGTCCCTAAAAAGAAGGAGGAAGAGCCTTTCCTGACTCCACTATACCCCAGGATATTCTGAACCAAGGCACTGAGGCTACATGGGATTGCTACTCCTTCCACCTACCAGCGCATGCCTGACTTTTCTATACAGAATTAGGAAAAATAACTCCTAATACCAGGTAATAATGATCCATCACTTTCAGTATCTTCAAGATCTGTAGAAATTTATTTCCTAGCATATTTGAAAATTACTCTTTGCTATTGGCTAGCTAAATAATGTTTTTGATGCTAAACAGCTTTCCAGGGGCGTTGCAGGTAGTTCAGATCAGTAATACCCTTTGGGGTAGCAGTCACATAATTAAGCATTCCTCTGCAGCTCTTGCAGTCTCAGAGCGAAGGAGTTCCCAGTTCAGCACTCACAGACTGAGGCAGGGAGCTGGGCAGGGGCAGAGTCTGCAGCTTTTTCCAGTAAAGAACTGGCTTTTAAGTAGACAGAAATCAGGTGGTATTTGGCCTGTACCTTTCCCTGTGCCTGATCCCTCATTTCCTCCCTCGCCGTCTGCCAAGCTACGCTCTCTGCTTACAGGTCAAATGTGGTTTATTTTTGAGAAATTATTTTATTTCTTTTTCATAGGAGCAGCAACAAGAGTGGGAAGTTCTTTGCCCTCTAAGCCAGAGTTGTCTGCAGTGCCTTCCTTCTGAAGTCAAGAGGCTTCTGGTCAAGTGAACTTAAATATACCAACCTCATACAACAAAAAGAGTGAAGCCATGTTCCAGCCAAGAGCAAGAAGCAGCAATTCCTGGTAGCTCCATCCAGAACAACAATAGCATAATGTTCTTTAATGTAGTTCCTGTGCCCAAAAGAGCATCCCATTCTTACCAACTGATAAAAAGTCAGATACTTCCACAGCACAAAGGAGCCACATGGATGTTATTAAACACTGCCCAATGACTCCGTGCCGAGTCCCCTAGCTGGGCAGCTCTGTGGCAAGATGCTCTCAACTCCTCATCATCTACAGGAGCATGTGGCCTCCTGAACAGGCTGCATTTCATTCCTGACTACATCAAGAGCTCCTGTTATCTCTTAGTTCAGTACGGGGTACACATATCCATATTGAACAGTACTTTGTTCAAATGCTACATCAGCCAAACCTCCCCATGCCTGCCTGCTTTCCCAAAGTCTTTCAAATAATGCTTCCAGTGTGCACTGGCAAGAGGCAAGTTCACAGCAGGTTCAGGGTCAAATACTCAGACTTTGTGATGGATGCAGGCCTGGTAGAACAGACAGCCAGCATTCAGACTGGCCCGCAAAGGGATCCTGCCAGTATCTCTTGCTGGGACTGTGTGGGACATCAGTGTTCTCTGGACCCATGAAAGCTGGCTCACCGCTGGCTGTAACAGGGAGGATAAAACTGTCTGACAATCCCAGTTCCCTGGAAGTGTTTCTCCTTGCAGTGGTTCTTGGGGGAAGGTGACGAGGAGACCAGGCAACAGCAGGTGTGAGCTATTGCTACACCTCTTCGGATGTGCTGCAGGAGAAGGAGAGCTCAGACCATACTCCTGTGTGGCCTGTAACGTCGTACTGAATTCTGGACGCCCCCCGGGAGATGACTGAGCAAAGACTGAAGAGGGGTTGGGAAAGATGTGCTCGGGATCTAGCACGGAGGTGAGACGGATGTGGATCTGGAAGCCTGGCAGAGAGCACTTTGGTCACCTGCTGGGGGTGAGAGAAGAGGAGCCCCATCTCAGCACAGAGCTGCTCTCAGTCTGCCTCAGTAGCTGCCACTCCTCTGCTTGGGAGGAGGGAGAAGAGCTTCTCTTTGATAGAATTTCATTTGTTCTCTTTTGCAATCTCAACAGCAGGATGGAAGCAGATAATGTGCAATTTGTTTTAACTCAGCTTTATCTTGTCAGTCCTAGCTACGATATTGCAGCAAGCATCATTCTGAAGAATAAAGATGCGATGGTGCAGGGTGAGATTCTGCAAACCCTATTGATTACATCACAAGTCATCACTATAAATATTTGAAGGAGAGAAAAACCCTTGTTCTATCTAAACACGTTCATGTAACAAAACATGCAATTGAGAGTGAGTGAGAGATGGTTCTAACAGGACACAGATACTAGAAAGCAAAGCATTTAAGCTGCTTACCTTTCAACCTAAATAACATCCATTAAATGGAGCATCGTGGGACTCACACTGTGAAAAGAGAAATACAAAGGGCTCAGTGTGCAGGAGCCTCAGAAGCACAGACAGCGTGTCATGAAGGAAGCACTGTGTTTCTAATCACTACAGACAAATTAAAGCACTTTCTACAGCTCCTTTTGGGGCCAAGAACTGCTACAAAAATGGGACAATGAAAGCTAGAATTTCTGGGTGCATCTGCGCTGAGTGGAGGAAGGCGCTGACAGCATTTACAGACACCAGGACACCAGTGCAGCAGAGCAGCTTGTTTACACGCTGCTCATTATTCCAGGTTTGTCCTTGTGCCAAGACTGCTCTCGCTGTGGAGAAAGCAGAGAGAACAGGGTTGTCTGGCAGTCCCTGGCCTGTCAGCTCTCGGGAAGGACCCTGTGCTCCTGCTCTTCTCCAGAATAAAAGTAAAATCCTGGGAGAAGACAATGCAGGCAGTCAACACCGGCATTTAGCAGCTGAGGGCTCCTGCCGGGTCTGTCTGGCTGATTTGTACAGCCAGTGGGCTGCCCTCCCAAACCCAGCGTCTGTGGTCGCAAACCCTGTTTCTCTCCTTGTCTATAGGAAGCAACCCTAATTCATTCGTTCAGCTTGTATTGATCCTCTTTTCTTTATTTTTATGAGAAATGAATTGTGAGGAGCTTTTTCTCCATTTAAACTTGAGGAGATATTGTTCAAGGACGTGCTGTGATGTTTCTCTATCTGACAGCTTTATAGGGTAATAGCCAGTGATGGTATATGTGCGCACAGACAGTCAGACCTTTTACACTATGTGTGTTCCCATAAAAATGATTGGTTTGCAGGTGCTATTCTAGCATTGTTGTGATTGTACCACGGGATCAAGCAGCCTAAGAGGCAGAAGTGAACCGAAGGCAGATGAGTAGGCGTGCATTGATTCTCCCTGTCCTCCACGCCCCAGCAGGGAGAAGCTATCTCCAGCAGGCTGCGATCTGCCTGCTAAAGACAGACAGCATGAAAGGGGAAAGCACAGCTCCATCAAAGTGCAATCAGCAAATAATATTCAGACATCCCTGTTTCCCCAGGGAATGGCCACATTGTATTTCCCTGCCGTCCTGAACCAAGCTGGAGGGATTGGTTTGGGCCAAATGAGCCGAACATAGCTCTTCTGTCACCTGAGCAGAACTCTGCAGAACCGCAGAGCGTGCTGGGGCTGCTCTTCAGCAGGGAAACAACCAGAGCCCGCTGCCTTCCAGGGCCTCGGGAAGCCCATCTCTTCCCCTGGCTCTCCCGAAACAGCATTCGAGTAGCCCATGCACTGCTGCAACGAGAGCAGCTATTTACACAGACAGTAGCTCTGCTTATGGCACGGCTCGACTGGAGGGTCACTAAGGGCTCTTGTACTTACTAATGTGTTTAAAGAGTCTATCCACTGTGCTCAGCTTGTTGGAGGGTTTTCCATCCTGTTCCTGTTCCCAAAGAACTAGACAGTCCCCCTTAAGAGCAAGACTGAAGGCATAATTGATGCTGCTAGCATCCCCATTAACTCTAATTCCAGAAAAGAAACTATGCTTCTGTTATTAGCCAGTGCCATTAACTACCATTAGTTAATTATCACACATTAATTGTAATTGGGATTTCAGATAATTTATAGTTTTGATTGCTTATTTTCTTGTCAGTGTTTTCAAAACCCATCCAGTCAGAAGTGAAAAAGTTTAAATGTTATGCCAGGGGTGGCTGGGTTACTTTGGCACTGGTAAGTGAAGGTAACGAGGAAGAGTCACTGATTATTTCAAAAACGAAGAACAGATGTTCCACATATTAAGGAGCTATTATGCTAAGTGTCATTCCAGTGACTTGTGGGAGTGGCACACTCATTTGACTAAGATTAGCTGTTCCAACAAGGTCATTTATGCTTTAATGTAATTAGTTATGCCAGTATTGATAAAGAAGAAAAAAAAATACAACCTGGCAATGAAGCACCATTACCTCATCACAAAACTATCTCCTCGAGTTCAAGCTTCCTCAAAAATCCCAGTAGAGTTTCTTCCTTTTCTGTGCTGCAGGACAAAAGGGGATGTGCTTGTTGAACCCAGCATCCCAATAAGAAACTAGAGGGTTTCAGGAAAAATGTTGGCATGCAGCAGAATGTCTGGAGAGCCATTCTCCATCTAGGAGAAACAGCTCCATGCACTTTGTGACTGAAATTATATTGACTCCAGTTACCCCTACTGTAACTCGGTTAACTTTTCCTTGGGCTGCACCAGGCAGGACTTTGGTCCAGTAACTAAAAAATACAGTCTCATCAGATTTGGCACTGGTTTTCTGGGTTTGACCAGCTGGCATAAGGGGCCAGGTGTTCCTGGAAGCTGCTGAAAGGACACAGAGATTTTTTTGTATGTACATATTATTATTATGGTATAACCAGAAGCCTGGTGATGGCATCAGCATTTATAAGCCGCGCTATGCTCCAGCGGCGCATTTTTGTTGATGTCACTAGGTCACCATAGGAAATACTGACACAAAGTCTTGACATCTGCAGACCATGCAACCAGGCATCTCCCGAGCACTGCCTGCCCTGCAGCGTGCTGCGGCAGCCTCACCCGCTCTCTTGCTTCTCAGCCACTGCCTTGCGGCAGCACCTTGAGCAGCAGAGAGCAAGGAAGCCTCTGCCTATCCTGCCCTGGTCTGCACAGAGCCAGTGGGCCAGGAAGGGCTTTGCATCCTAAAAGTGGGTGAGATGAATGCCCAAGGCCCTCTGGCTGCAGTGGGAAGAGTCAGTCTCGTAACCCAGGTTGGCAAGGGGCAGGCAGTACCTCACCAGGGATGAGGCACCCCAGTCCGTGGCCAAGAACCACAGGAAACCACTGCCGGAGCAGAATGGAGCCACCAGGGAGGAGCACAGCCGCCCAGGAGCGGGCTCCCCACACCCCAGGCCCTCTGGCCATCATCCACATGCTGCCACCGGCCACCACCCACTGCCACCTGCACCCATCCACAGCACACCGTTGCCCCACTAGCCCACGGGCAAGCCAGCCCCTGCCCCACCTGGAGCGTGCTGCCACCAGCCACCCCAGCCCACACCACGCGCTTGCGCACAGCAAACTGGTGAGAGGACCCTTCTCTCACCCTCAAAAAGCACAACATACCGGAAAGAAGAAATGAGACTCCTGAATGCATGCAAACAGCTCATGAAATCTGCAGGAAACCTGTTTTAAAAGCTTGCAACGTATTCAAATAGTCCAGCAATAAGTTTTCAAACAAACAGCTGTTTCAAGAAACCCAGCTCCGAATCCACCCTCTCTTCTCCACAAGGCGTGTCAAATCTCCATCAGAGGCTTGCCACCTGTTTCCACTTCCCAGGCGACCAATCCTTGTTCATCAAAGTAACAAAGCTGTTTTCAATTTGAAAGCAACAAATCAAAGTTTAATTATTTTGTCCTTCAGAGCTTAATGCTATCTTTTACGAAAGCTTTTTCAGATATGAAGAACTATCATTGGCTGGCTCAAAAAGGGAATAATTGACTGACAGCTGAAAAAACACTTCTAAGGACAATAGTATTTGTCAGTCTGGTATTTTTCACTCTGAAGACAAAACGCATTTTATCAACACCCTGAAATTATTTTGTCAACAAAATTCATTCTGTAGCATTACCTTCATCTGTCAAGCTGACAGAACATTCTCCGGAGTGTTTTAAAAAACATTTTGCTAACACAATTAATTTCTGCAAAATTAAGTTTTGCCTTTTAATAGTATGTGTGGGAAGGTGTTGCAATACATGCAGAGGAAGGTGTGAACAGCAGCGCCATTAGCTCGTGCACAACCAGAAAGGGGCTGTGCGTGCAAGATACCCGCCAGTAAAACATGACACCAGCCCCACACAAGTCAACGAGAGGAGTTGCAACAAACGACCAGCTACAGGTAGACAAGAACCCTGCTTGAGTAAATAATGCTTTTACAAGTTATTTGATCTCACTGAAAACATTTCAAGGAGCTTTATGTAGAATATTGCACAGCGATTAGAGAAATATGTGTGTGCATACACAAAACAAAGCATTATCACCCTAAAACAAGCGGCATGGGTGACATGGAAGATGTACCAGTATCCCACACGACAGCAGCGAGTGCAGCTGAAGGAGAAGGACCTTTTATACGCTTGATACATTAACGCTGGTAGCAAACAAGTGCCGTGGTTCTATGCCATATAGGGGATTTTCAACAGGAATTTTTCCAAATGCCTCCCCGTGACTCGGACACCAAATTCTCAAATATTTTCTACATTTCTTCTCAGAATTTCTGCTTGAATTTAGATTTCCAGTGGATATGCAAATGGACAATTTTCCTTGTGCCCATTTTGTTTTATGAGAAAATCATCCACAAAGAGGTCAAATAACTTTCCTAATGCCACGCATTCAATCAGCACCGGGTAAGGGAATCACAGCCAAGCTCCCTGCCTGGCAGTGCATCCCCCTGGGCAACAATACCAGGGAAAGTTACTCACACATTGCCAGAATTACACATGCATGTGCCTAGATGAATAATGAATAAGCTCAGATATTCTCAAACACGATGATGTCTGCGTTTGTAGGGACAGAAAGCATCCCCTTCTTCACAGATCACACGTGTTGCATTTTGGAACACTGAAAAGGTTAAAGGAAAAGGCATTTCTGACGCTTTAGAAATGAATTTATGGGCAACTGAAAAACATTTCCCAAGAGATGTATAAGTGTGGGACATTCCCTGAAATCAGCTTGTAACTGGAGAAAAGGCTTGAACTGAAGTGTGGGTGTCCCCAGACTTCCAGCCCTCTATTCAGGAGCACAAACCCACAGATGCTCACACGTGAAAATATGAGAGTTGATCAACAAAGTCAGATATGCAAATTTATACTCTAAGAAATGCTGATAACTGTTATTCCTGAAACAAAGCATTCCATCAAAAGTCTCATTTTAACGTTGTTTCTAAGTCTTTTACCAGTTCCTATCATAAGCACCAGTCTCAAAAGGCAAAGTCGGGGTGTAAGTTTCTGCCTCTCACCTTGGTAACGTTTTTCTAGTCTTCTACAGTGCACTTTCTGATTTCCTGGGTGTGAATTCAGGCTGAAGCGAGGAAAAGCTCCTCAGCTTCAGTAAGGAAAAGCCAGAACACCTGCACAGGTTCCAGAGCAAACACAAATTCTCCCCAGGTGTGGCAGTGTCTGTGCAGTTCCTTCTTTATGACATGCCATCGCTGTTGTATTGGGTTTACATGGCCAGGTTTCGGTAGCAGGGGGGCTGCAGGGGTGGTCTCGGTGAGAAGAGACCAGGAGCTGTTCCTGTGTTGGACAGAGACAGTTCCAGCCGGCTCCAGGATGGACCCACCACTGGCCAAAGCTGAGCCCATCAGTGACGGTGGTACCACCTCTGTGATAACACATTTAAGAGAGGGGAAAAAACGCTGCATGAAAGCTGGGGAGAGAGGAATGAGCATACATGAGAGAAACAACTCTGCAGACACCAGGTCAGTGAAGAAGGAGGGGGAGGAGACGCTCCAGGCACTGGAGCAGAGATTCCCCTGCGGCCTGTGGTGAAGACCATGGTGAGGCAGGCTGTCCTCCTGCAGCCCATGGAGGTTAACAGTGGAGGAGACATCCACCTGCAGCCTGTGGAGGACCCCATGCTGGAGCCTGTGGATATGCCTGAAAGAAGCTGTGCCCCGTGGAGGACCCATGCTGGAGCAGTCTGTTCCTGAAGGACTGTCTCCCATGGGAGGGACCGCATGCTGGAGCAGGGGAAGAGCATGAGGGGGAAGGAGGAGCAAAACAAAGTGTAATGAACTGACCGCGACCCCCATTCCCCATCCCCAGGAACTGCTCGGAGGGAGGAGGGAGAGGAGTTGCGAGTGAAGGAGTGAGGTGGTGGATTCGCCATCCCTGGAGGTGTTTAAAAAAAGGGTAGATGTGGTACTTGGGGATATGGTTTAGAAGTGGTTTTGTCAGGTTAGGTTAATGGTTGGACTTGATGATCTTAAAGGTCCCTTCCAACCTTAACGATTCTATGATTCTATGATGTTGAGCCTGGGAGGAAGGAAGGGTGGAGGGAAAGTGGTTTTAGTGTTGTTTTTCTTTCTCACTATCCTATTCTATTTTTAATTCACAATAAATTAAATTAATCTTCCCCAAGTCTAGTCTGTTTTGCCTGTGATGGTAATTGGTGAGTGATCTTCCTGTCCTTATCTTCATACAGGAGCTTTCTCGTATTATTTTCTCCCCCTGTCTTGCTGAGAGGGGAGAGTGTGAGAGCGGCTTGGTGGGCGCCTGCAGCCAGCCAGGGTTAACCCACCACATCTGTTAAAGGCTGAGCTGGAAAACTTGAACCTCAACCAGTTGGTTGGTACAGTTGGTTTACCTCTTACCTCTGTGCTGTCTGCTGTGTGCCCCAAGAATCCAGACCTTCAGTGCCCATTCACTGTCATGGAGTTAAAATCTGGTACGTCCCTTCCCTGTCCTGTTTGTGCTGGGGTTCTGTAACCACTGACACTCAGCCCCTCTCCCATCGCGGTCTTCTTACCAACTCCCGACGGTGCTGAGGTTTTTACAGTCACAGTCACATGACTTAAATAGACTTGCTCCCTCTGGGCCCCTTTTTGACACTGAATCTTTAATTCATTAATCTGTTTTTCATATTTCTAAATAGAAACAGACATGACCAGTGTGGATAATCAATACTGTCTTCTCTCATTCCTCTCAGTTCCCATCATTTTAGAATCTACTCTGCTTTTAATCTTAGGTCTTTTTAATAGGAATTGGGTTTGTGAAGAATTTGACATTTCATTATGACAGCCCCGTGCTAATAGATTTAATAATTCATTCATATCTGCATTGGTCACTTTTAACTGATATTACACATTCCAAGGCTGCTTCATGACTCTGTGTTCTTGTGAGCCAGTAACAGCTTTGGCATTCCCCAGTGCTCTCCCATTGCATTACCAACACACAGGGACCGCATCTGTCAAGACTCCAGGCATGGCCTGGAAAAAGAGTGAAGATCCCCTTACCCTGATCTGAGAGCATTAGGAAATAGACTGTGGCTAAAGAGTGAAATCCAACAGACTGCTCCAGCAAGAAGTAACAGACCGCCTTTTCCAGGCACACAGCCTAACTCTTGCACAGACCCTCAGCACTAGAGCTCCCGGTTTTACCCCTTGCAACTGCAGAGTTCTGTTTTACCCCTGAACTCTGTGATTTCTCTTGAAACCAACTGTCCTTTCTGTTAGCATCACGTGCCTCGGGGCAGGGCTTCTTGTAGAAAATAGTTTGTGTTATTTACAAAATGGAAGTTCACAAAACTGACTTCAAACAGTCCAGACAAAAAAAGCAGATGACATATTTGCTGCAAATTCCAAAGAAAGAAAACCACATATCTTGCTTTTACAGTAACAGGAAAACCCAAAAGAGATATTAACAGCCCCTTTATTCATGATTACAGAAGATGTCATTCTTTTTTCCTGAAATGAATGAACATTGGTTGGTAGTTGGCCCTCGGACCCTCCTTAGCTGAATTACAATTGCTCTATACTGGATTTTAAACCAGACTGAACAATGCCTGTGTTTCCTTTTGTTGTTGCTACAGTAAAAGCCTAATGACCAGGGCCGCTCCTCTTGGCACAGGAATTGCTCTGTATAAAAGGTTATAATCCAGCCCAGGTTCAGCTCACCCAAAGAGAAGGCTGCAAAAGATGAGCGAGACAGCCCTGCGCTGCACTTCTCACTCTGCCCTGAGCGGAATGTACTGTAACCTAAGAGGTCTTTCCCAGCATTTACTTTGGTGCCTTTGGAAGGGGAATATTTTACCTGGAGTCACAAAGAAGCTACTCCATTTCTAAAAGTAAAATGGCAGAACACTATACCGACTTCTGTTTACTCACTCCTGCCTGTGTTTTCAGGGAGTGCAAGTCACCCCGGACTCTGCACCACTGCCTCCACAGCGTAACAAGCTCCCTACGGTACCACGCGAAGACGAAGGCAGAGGGCAGGGGTGGCACACGGAGCTGCTGCACCCAGGAGGGATTTCTGGGTGTGAGTCAGAGGCCGGGAGGAAGCAGCGCCCACCTCCCTGGCACTGAAGGGTTTATGCCTTCCTGCAGCATGACACTGTGGTGGGTTGACCTCGGCTGGCTGCCCGGTGCCCACCCAGCCGCTCCATCACTCCCCTCCTCAAGAGGAACAGCGGGAGAAAATACAACAAAAGGCTCATGGGTCGAGATAAAGACAGGGAAATCACTCAGCAATTACTGTCACTGGCAAAACATATTCAGCTTGGGGAAATTAATTTAATTTATTGCCAGTTAAAATAGTGTAGGATAATGAGAAATAAGAACACATCTAAAAACACCTTTCCCCCACCCCTCCCTTCTTCCCGGGCTCAACTTTGCTTCCAATTTCTGTACCTCTTCCCCCCGAGCAGCACAGGGGGATGGGGAATGGGGGTTGTGGTCAGTTCATCACATGTTGTCTTTGCTGTTCCTTCCTCCTCTTGCGCCTTTCCTTTCTTTTACCCCTTCTTAAATATGTTACCACAGAGGCACTACCACCATCACTGATAGGCTCAGCTTTGGCCAGCGGCAGGTCCATCTTGGAGCCAGCTGGAACTGCCTCTGTCCAACATGGGGGCAGATTCTGGCATCTTCTCACAGAAGCCACCCTCACAGCCCCCCACTACAAAAACCTTGCCGTGTAAACCCAATACAGATCCCAGTACAGATACCAACGAAGCGACACAGCCCAAGCTGTCTGCTCCGTGCTCCTTCTGGCCCCTGCCCCCTCCCCAGCAGACCACGGAGGAGAATATGGGTCCCACCAGGTAAGCAAAGGGGCTGAGAGGTGGATCACACAGGATAAGTGCCTTTAACTGATACACACGCCTCTGGCACTAGCTCCCTTGTCACCTAACCCCAGCAAGTATTTATTAATGAAACTCTCCTGACTGTTGATTCATTTGATTGTTAAAGCTTGTGGAACTCGTACTGTTATTATTCATTGTTATTAATGTTCACAGCTCAGCCTCTCTCTTTCCAATATGCTCCACAGAGGAAATCGAAGGCTGAAGCCAATCGTTACAGTAAATGAATGATGGAGCCGCTTGAGGATAGGAGTAAGCCTACTGCTCTGGGACTGTTGCAGGTTATTGGGAGTAAGTTAATCTTCACACACAAGGACTGCAAAATGAGAGGCTGTTTCAGGTGGGTTCTCTGATCTGTGCACTGCTTCCTCAGTCATGTTGTCAGTGAACATCACCCTAACAAAGCTGTCTGTGCACAGGGCCAGTGACCCGGGCCAGGTTTTGATCTATGTGTGACAACGGGTCTGAGTTCAGCAGGAGCATGGCCCCTGCTAGACGCATTCAACACAAAGAGTCAGACAGATGCTACAGGCAACTTGGCACAGCCTGGCAGAAAACACACCTCCATATGAATGCGCATACTGAATAGAATCATAGTATCATAGAATCGTTATGGTTGGAAGGGACCTTTAAGATCATCAAGTCCAACCATCAACATAACCCTGCCAAACCCACCACTAAACCATGTCCCTCAGCACCACGTCTGCCCATCTTTTAAATACCTCCAGGGATGGTGACTCCACCACTTCCCTGGGCAGCCTGTACGAATGCTTGACAACCCTTTCGGTGAAGAAATTTTTCCTAATATCCAATCTAAACCTCCCCTGGCACAACTTGAGGCCATTTCCTCTTGTCCTATCACTTGTTACTTGGGAGAAGTGACCGGCCCCCACCTCGCTACAATCTCCTTTCAGGTAGTTGGAGAGAGTGATAACGTCTCCCCTCAGCCTTCTTTTCTCCAGGCTGAACAATCCCAGTTCCCTCAGGCGCTCCTCATAAGACTTGGTCTCCAGACCCATCACCAGCTTCGTTGCCCCTCTCTGGACACGCTCCACACATAAAATAAATAATAATAATAATAATAATAATAATAATAATAATAATAATAATAATAATAATAATAATAATAATAATAATAATAATAAAAGCAGAGCTGGCTATCCTCAGAAAGTTTGCTCCTCCCCACTCCTCTGCAACTGCCCATTCCTCATAAAAGGCCTCGGACAACACCAGCAGGGCACAGTGGGTGGTAGATCAGAGCTTAGGAGTGCAACACCTGCATGTGCTGTGTAGAGGGGGGACAGCACTCTGCTTGCGTCAGCACTCTCCCTCTTCTCCCCTTCTCCAAGCCTCCTCCACCTTTCCACAGCCTCTTTGCTACATGATGTTTGCCAATTCTTGCACCACATACAAACTCCCCAGGCTATAATGGTAGTGCTCCTACCTGTCTGGTAGTCGAGATCCTTCCAAATCCTCAGTAGTGCTCTTATGCCAGCTTTCTAGAACAATATATTCGTTCATGTTATATCTTTGGAGTCTACAGAGCCGTCACATACCATATTCAACCTATTATTCATCTCAAACAGAGACTTCTGCAAAGCAAAAGGAAATAAAAGAGAGCTTAATACAGCTTTACTAAAATGGAATTTGCCAAAGACTCATAGAAAAATGGATTTAATTAGGGCTGCTAATGGGGAACAGTTTGTTCCTGTGATTTAAAGCATAAGTTAGATAGTGTCTATAATTTCAACATTTTAAATTATATATAGGGGGTTATTTCTCATTTCTACCTTAATTATAAAAATCCATCTTTATGAATCACAATTTTGAGGCAAATAAAGCAAAGGCAGCAAAAATGATGTTTTATTTAATAAAACTTGTAAGAACTCACAAAAGAAGCAAAAGACACTTCAGTACGGATAAAATAGACTTACCATAGCAAATAATAGTTGCAGGCAGTGCTCTGTATGCTACTTAAGGACAGCACAACGAGGTTATTTTTTTACTTGGGAAAAGGCGTGTAAAAGAAGAAGATGTGTTCTGTTATAAAAAATGAAAGTGGGTATGTTTTTTATGCAATAATGGGAACGTCCTCCATTTCATTTTGCAGCTAAGCAGTCTATTAGAGTTGCAGGCATTAATTGGCCTAACGTGCTCCAGCTAGTAATCCCATATTCTAGAAGTCTCTGCTACCCCTTCTTACATTGATTACTGTCAGAATCTCTGAATTGCCTGAAAATTGCTTCTCCAGATAAAAGGACCAATAGATCTTGTTAGAACCACGCCTCCCGAGCCTCTTCTGTAGCCTTTGATTTTATTTAAAACTAACAAACGTTACTTTTGTGAAATTCCTCCTGTTAACTGGCTCTGACCAGATGACCTAAGTAAATGAGTCCCAGAATTGTAAAGCACTGATTAATTTAATAACAAATAGCCCAGACAACTGACTAGCACGCTGGGCCTAGCTGCTGTCGCTGCTGCAGATTCTGCACCCACTGTAATGCATTTTAATACTGCACCTCGGATCAGAACGGAATCAATGAGTGAAGTTCAAATGTGGCACATTTCCTATTTCCCTGACAGCTTATTTCATGGATCACAGGGACCAAAGTACAGCTGCTTATTCAACAGAGGAAAGAATGAATCAATTTTCATTCTTTAATACACTGTGTGACCTATTCTCTGATGCTCTATCCTTTACAATGGCTCTAGTCTTTTCAAGGCCTTCAATTTTGTCAGATAGAGAAAATTTAAAATAATGACAAAATGCCCTGCCCTAGGTCTGCTTCCAACTGACTAACTGCTCTGCTGGTAATAAGTCCAAATGAAAGATATTATGTCACTCAGGTTGAATTAAACAGACAAACTATAATCCTATATCATTAAAAATGAACCGATCTCCTGGAAGATTTCTGTGATTTCACTCCAAATTCCCCACGAAAGGTGCTGGATGCCACAAAGATTTTGTTCCTCCTCTGCTCCATTTTTTTCCCCTCCTTCAAAACATGAAGGAATAATACAACAAAATGGCAGGCACAGCCGCGGCAGCTGGCTGAAAGAGCAGGCACTTTGCTGGGGAAATCCTGCGCCCGCCCGCTCCCTTCCCACCCGCACCAAGAGCTGAGGACCTGGAGCAGGGAGCTGTAGGGCAGTGGGAAAGCCGGACCCAGAAATGCAGCATCTCCTCCCCACCCGTGGTCCTAAAGACACCAAGCCACGCCGGACGGGGAGACCAAAGTTCTGTTGCTGTGCTCACCCCATCAGAGTCTCCGAAGCTAGCAGAATCTGTCAACAGTTCTTCAGGCACTGTTAACTTGGACAGAATTAAGACAGTAAGATGCACTATTTTGCAATTTCAGTGTGAAGATTATTTTTTTCATTTAGGAATATCCCTCGGTATTGTGGTTTTAGTTACCCTCTCTGTGCCTTGTGTTTGTCTTGCCTTATAATTTATCCCCAGTTCACAGGTGATATTCGTATTGTTCTTGTCATTGATAACTTGGGTTCAGCCTGGGCTTTCTCACCGTAATAATTTTTGAAAGGAGGAAAGTCGGATTCTACAAAGGAGAACAGCGCACAAGGGTGAGTGCTACAGCCACCGTGGGCAGCCACGGGCACCGTGCCCTGGAGAGGTTGGCACCCCAGAGCCACATGCCGACGGCTCCAGGACAGAGAGGGACAGCTGATGCGCCAGCGAACTGATCAATGAGACAGCATCGCGTGAACTGGAAAGCTTGGAAAGAAAACGCTCGGACACCTCCGCAGGCAAACAGGATTTCTGGGTCTCCTTTCTCAAACTCTCCTCCTCCTGCCTCATTGCACTTCATGACTGGGACGAAGGTGAGACCCCATGGGGCTTGCCTGGCCTTAAAACAGAAAGGCAATAAATCAGGCCTTATCAGAATATTATCTAGATGAAACGGACATATCACAGCTGGCTTTATTTGCTTTTCTCTTTACATATCCAGCAGTTCAGGTCTAGGGTTTTCGAAGCATGTGGATTTAACAAAATATCAGTACTTCAGGGCACATGGGCAGACAAATTGCTTTTTCCAGTTCAAAAGATGAATCTGGGAAGACCATGGGTCACTAAATGGTTGCAACAAATGTTCTAGTCCAGACTTGTGTTTAAGAAGGCTACGAGCTGTAGCAGAGATTGCTGGTCTGATTTGTTTGCCCCTGAGAGATTAATTTTCCTTTTTTATTTTTCTGCCTTTCATGAAGGCAGTCCAGAGACACGTCGCAGCTCAGAACATCCCATCAGCCGGGGCTGTTCCACTTGCTGCTTCGGTCTAGAAGCAAATAGGACACTCAGCTTGTGGGAGCTGGCAGGCTGAGCTGTGAGCTCTGCAGTATTTGCCATCCCTCCTTCCCAGAGCCCTCCAGGGGCAGCTGTTCAGACGATGAAAACTAACTCAGAAGAGCTGAGAATAGCAAGTGCCCTGGCTCAGACATACAGCCCTACTCCTTCACCTCTCCCCAGATTATCCAGCTTCAATACAAAGAAAAACTGCTCTAGTTGTTCAATAATGGAGCAGTCCTGAACATTAATCAATTCTCCTTTCCATCATTAAGCTGCTCTTGAACCCAACAGTCCTCTGGCGTGAGGAGACGTGAGGTGACAGACCTGAGGGCGCTGCCTGACCTGCTCTCCCTGAGCTCCACTAGAAGCCAGCTCTGCACGGGCACGGCACACCTCCCACTTCGCCCTTTGCACGCGTGGAATTGAGGTGCAACACAATTCTCAGCAAGAATATTACTGCAGAAGGTCCTTGACCCAGCAGTCCTCAGTGGTGGGGACACAACAGGAACCTTACAGCTGGCATGAAATGGTCTCCCCTTCTCACCACAGACATGTTCCCTCCACACCAGCCCTGCACACTTGTGGCTATCTTCACCTTTCCCAAGTAAGAAGATCAATTTTTCCTTCCTAGTTTTAGCAGACTTCTCCCTTTTACCTCCCATCCCTCTCCTGAGCAGACCAGCTGCCCGTGGACTGGCTACTACCAGTGCTCAGTTCATTGTGGCACTAGCCCAGTGCTTTTCTCACCCGGCCAGGACTGTACTGCAGCTAAACAAAATATCGGAATTTCTCATTGATCAAATTTTGGCAGACATTTCTGGAGGAGAGTGATGAGGGATGGAGGCTGAGTAGCCAACAGCTATTGTACAGTCAGCTGCTGAACAAGTGGATTTTGATGAGGCTCACCTGATTAGCTTTGGGTGCACGAACGAGAACTGTGTATGCAGCACCGGGCACATACTGCCCTCGGGGTCAGCGCTCTGCATCCCTGTCACCAGCACCCACTCGTCCCCTAGCTATCAGGGAGGATGTAAAAACTGCCCCCTATGCTCTGTCCAAGTAATGTTCAAAACGGAGTTCTAAGAAGACCTTTTCCCTTCAAACAATGTACAAATTAGCAGTCAGCAGCATTTGAAAAATGGCCTTAATCCCTGTCCACATGGGGAGTTTGTTCCCAGTGCAATGTGCCATATTATGACAACGATATATTCTTCAAGTGAGTGAAAACTAATGAATAACTAACACCCTGACAGTCTTGCTGTTACTGAGTGCTTAGGAGTTGGGTAAAACTGACAGGGCAAGATGAATATGGCACTAAGATGAGATGTTACTTTGCATGACTGGTCAGGGGAATCCAGACTTAATGGACAGTACAGATGGGTTAATTCTAAAGGCTGAATTTGATTCTGAGCCATAGTTGCTCTCTGAGCAAATAAGGAAGGCTTAATGACTTGGACGACTGATTCGCAGGTCGTAGTCCCATTTGTGAAGGAAGCAGTGGGAGCATGGCCCCGGGAACAAGGGATGCGAGTTTGCCTGTTGCCTCTGCCTCCCCAAGCGCAGGCAGAGCCCTCCGCCTGCCTCGGCAGGGTCCAGCAAAACTCCGGCAGTCAGCTTGCCTACGAGTGCAGTCGGGAAGGCGGGACTGTCCCTAGCAGGAGGGATCACCAGAGCACACCGAATGTGCGCTAGCCCCTGGTTTCACAAGGCAGGAATCACGAGGTGCCAGTGAAATTATTTGATATCAGGCTGAAAGAGGAAGGGCAGTACAACCCCAGAATTGAATGTGGCTCTTTGCCCAGAACACTACAGAGACCGGACGTATTCATGGGTTTCAAGAGGCTTTAGAGGCACTCCTGGAGCACAGCCTCACCTGGTAACTCCGCGCGATGGTCAGATACAACCACTACTCCAGACAGACCGTGAGCAGGATCTCTGAGGACCATGGGCAAATGATCATGTAATCCATGTCCTGTCTGCTACAGGCTTTTCACAAGCATCTTCTAAGAGCTGTGGCCAAAGAGAGGCCCCGAGCTAGCCAGCCCTCCATGCCACACTGAGCTTTCTCTCAGATTGTCTCCATGGTGGTGCTGGAGGCCGTTCAACAGCTTGTCACTGGCAGCACCTGCCTGCAGCATTCCCCAGGCTCAGCAGAGGATCACCATCAAGGGGGGATCTCCTGTGTCTCGGTTAGCTCTGCCCATCCCCAGTGTCTGACAAACTGTAGTGCTGCGGGGTCCCCCCTACGCCTGCAGCACCAGATGGGCTGTGTCACCAAGGAAGGCTCGGCTTGCAGCAGCAGCAGGCAAGTATCACGCGTTCCTTGAGACCTGACATGGCTGCATCCTGTTTCCACGCCCTTTCCCTTCAGTTTAAATGTAATCGAGGACAAATCCTCTCTGTCCTCAGAAGATATGGAGCATGTCCCAGTCCGTACCTCTTTCCAGAAGCAGAGATTTCAGATGGCGACAACCTCGCAGTGCGTGAAATCGTGGTCACAGTGATGTCAGGACGTCTCTGAGCCTCTTACCCCAGGCACAAACCAGGAGGAGGCAGTTCCTGTAATTACAAAGTTGAGCCTTATCAGAGGAAAACTAATCAGCTTGCTGGATGCCAGCAAATTAAATATTAATCGAACTATTGTGAACACAAAAATGTTAATCTTCAGATATTTTCTGGCACAAGTGTCAAAATCAGAGTGGAACTAAGGCTTTATTCATTTTCCATTATCAACTTAAATAAAAACACTCAGAAAAATGGCAATGATGTGCAGAAGCCACTCAGCACAGATAATTACAGTGTGAGTTTAGGCAGCTAATCACTCCTAGAATATGCTTCAGATCGAGATAACTCTGACTGGCTTGTTTCCCTGCTTTGTTAAATCAGACAGACTCTCAGCTTTGCCTGACGGGGATGGGGCTCCCAGAGTCAGCATCTTTAACTAACAATAGGGCTGTCTGGCAGGCGTGGAAGCGCATCCTGCCAGCCAGGACGGATAGAAGGCCTCTGCACCAGGAAAGCAAAGCAGCAATAGGGAGGGACACAGCAGAAGCCCGGCCGGGAGGTGGGGAGGGCAGGAGCAGGGAGAGGTGGAGGAAGGCAGGAGAGGGGGTTCAGAGCGGGGCAGGAGTGGAAGCAGAGGTACAAAGAGCCACAGGCAAGGACACACCGAAGAACCTGAGGAACAGCTGCAGCAGCGGGATGGAGAGGAACGGCTCCGGGAAGGTCCAGTCTCACAGCCAGCCTCTCCCCACAGGGCAGCAGCCCTCCCGCACGGCACTCACCGCCCATCCCGACCACCGCAGCCGGCCGCGCACGGCTCTTCCCCGTGCCCTCCCGGCTGCTCTGCTCTGACCACTGCGCTGCCCAACAGGGCCCGGGAGAGCCATACTGGGGAGAGGAACAGCAATGCGGTCAAGACGAAACAACGGCACTGCAACCAGAGGATTTTTCTTCAAGGGAATCCACTTCTTTGGACTGTGGGCAAGAGGTGATTTTCCACAACCCTTTCTCTGCCATGTCAGGCCCGCCCTTCCCAGTGGGTGCCAGCCCACGTGCTTTACAGTCCAGTCCCAACGAGGGCCTGACTTTGCTGCCTCTGGTCACAGCAGGCACGGGCCACCGCAGCGAGCAGGAACAGTGAGCTCTCGCCCAGCACAGGGCGGAGGCAATGAATGCCATCCGTGTACTGGGGGATGGCGAAAAGGGCATCTACCCAAGACAGAACAAGCTCAGCTGCAATTTGGACAATTTTGCACTTGCCGGTATGTGGAGGCAATGTCTGACCACTGCATTTACATCATCCAGAATGGAAAAAATGAACTCCCCTTCATAGTCCTACAGGATCACTGTCATGTTCTCAATTACTAGTTTACATGGGCTTTTTGCTAGGAACTAGGGCAAGAATCATTTTTATAACAGCATTCATGGATATTCTCTCCTCTGATTAATTATTAACTTTGCTGTACTAAATAAAGGGTGTTTATGAATTCCATCAATCTCAACAAACCTTTTGCATGTAAAGCAGTGAGACATTCATAATGAAGAAGCAGCATTCACTTTTGTTTTAGTTAAAGGAATGAAATTATAAACATAGTTCTGTGGATGCTTTTGTGCAGTTTCTTAAATTAGAATGCCTGCCAGCAATTATGCCTGAATTACTAGCTGCTTCATTATAACAACCTAAAAGATAGGAGTGGACTGGAATAAATTGGGACTTTAAAAAGCTCGTACGCCCTTCAGCAACACACAGGTTTTCAGAGATGGCAGAAGCTCTATTAGTTAACATGCTGCTCAGTATTCTGTTTTGAAACTACCGTGTCTCTCTCTGTCAGGAGCTGTGCATCAGGCGATCTCTTCAGCTGCACCTCTGAACGCTGCTTCTCCCAGGCTCTGCTCACAGCGCCGGTAGAGAGCTGCTTTGGAGGGAAATGCAGAAATTCCGTACTTACTTCCTTTAGCACATCCTATGTCCAGCCTTTCTTTAGTCATACCGATGGGCTTATATTCTGCGGAGTGTTGGGTTGCTCTATTCGTTGGCCTTAAGGTCCCCATCAGATAGAATGCACAGGGGAAGTGCCAGCCACTGAATTATTCAGTGGAGTCCCCAAGACTGGCCTCACCATTGAAAATGCATCTCTCTGGAGACACACAAACTAAAGCAGGAGCTGTTCCTGGGTGTTACACATCCCAAGACACCTCTCCCAGCCATTTATACATCATACTGCTAAACAGGCATTGCCGAGGTTTCTTCTTCTGATCCCGTTCGACCCTGACAACCAGTAGTTTCCCTGAAACAGACATGTTCTCTTCCATTTTCAAAATAATCATCAATCTTTTTTCCCTCTTGATTTAAGAAAGCTGTGATCTTTGGGTACGTGCTACTTAGGATCCTAGGGGCTCAGCACAAGCAACTGACAGAGAAGCCAGTAAATTATTCCAGCTGAGCAGCATAAACAACTAGAGCTTTTGTCGATACAAAATGAAAATGACCATGCTCTCATTCTGGAAGAAACTGTGGTATTAGAAAGCATAAGTTTGACAAGACAAGCTAAAATCTACACTCTTCAGACTCCAGTAGGCCTGTGCCATATTAATTATTTATCAAGATGTTTTCTTAAAGTAGTGTCTTTGTGCCTTTAATTTTCAATTCCCTTAATGCTATGAGGATCTCTGCTGGCAACCCATCAATTATTAATAGAGTTAAAACAATATTTGTTTTCCCCAAATACATTTTTGAATGCTGTCCTCATACCAGTTAGGTTTTTCTGAAACTTTAATGAGGGTCTCTGATTTCCTCCAGACTCATGGATGAGGCACAGGCTTGGCTGGGCCTTTGATTTGGCTGTCAGAGCATGCATGGCACTGCATCCTTCACACTGTTCATCCCGCCAGGGCGGGGGGAGTGATCAAGCTAAACAGCTGTGATGAGGGAGGAGAAACAGCAGCACGCCTGTAATTGGGAATTTCAGTTGCTGAGTTCAGAGGTTCCGTTGTTCTAGTGACTGTTTTGCATTTTCTTATTCCAGCAGCTGTCCCCAGGCTCAATAGAGAGAGGCTGTGCTTTTCTCGGTTTGGAATACTTTTCTCCTAACAAAGAAAACAACAGTGCAGTTCCTTTAATCTACGAGAAAGCCATTTCAATTCAGCAAAAGGATACTTGAAACATCATGGGTTTAAGAATTTTATGCAATCTCAGCCACTTCTTTCTCTGCCAGGGAGCATATAAAAATTTAAAACACCAAATACTGCTTCTTGCTTTTCTAGGCCCTAATTATAAATACATTTTTCACAAGGAGGAGTCAACTTAAGCCTAATATTGTGTGAAATCTCATAATTTCAATACAGTCTTCACTTGATGTGGATTGGTAATTGGAGCTGTGGAATCAATTTTTCCCATACTTGAAACACCCAAATGAGTATAAAATGTGTTGCATTTGTTCCACGCACGTCTACAGTTCTGCACTTCGCTTGGAGTGGAATGATCATTCTGATGTATTTTTTATAACAGAGCAACGTTTCCTCAGACTTTGATGTTTCACGTATGGGGCTATTATAACCATTTGCCATTTAGATGCATGATCCGTGGCTAATCTCCAAAGCTTTGATGCATGCAATAATTATTACTATTGATGTCATTGCACCATATTTAAAATATGAACATCTCTTGTAACTCTACAGTTAAGACAAGAGGAAGGCAACCAGTCCACACCAAGGCTGGAAATTTCCTGTTGGTAAAGAGTAAACCTGTGAAGGAGTGTAAGATGACATCCTATAACCTTCAGCGAGGCACTGACGATGATGAATGCAAGGGCTCAGAGAGCAGGAAGGTGGTGCGATGTGTGCTCTGGTCTCTGCACAGAGAACAGCTCTAGGAAATTGAGCCCTGGGGTCTCCGGATGCCACATTCTGACAATCTGCTCTTGATGCTTGACCCTGAACTCAGCCATATGGCATGTTTCAAGCAACTCCTGCACCTAGGGCTCTTAGTAATTTTATCTGTGCAGTGTGCCACTGGCATTCTGGAGCCCGGTGTTCATTCAAACCATGGTTTTCAGACCTGGCTAAGCAGAACAGCTAGAAGTTCCCCAGAGCTCTCCACTGCCCTGTCATGAAACCTGGGGCTGGACAGATTGTTAATTGGGGCATTGTCAGGACTGTTTTTCAAGCGGGTTGCAAAGCACTGCGAGTCAAACAGCATCTTTCTTGGTCTAGTTGCTTTCACACACTGACATTTAACCAGAACTGCCTGTCCTGCACAGATGCACAGGAACACGGGCATGGGGAGAAAGTGAAAATCCCCAGAGAAGTTTGCTACTTGTGCATAGATTTGGGGTGTAGGTTTAGCCTTGGAGGAGCAAATGTCATGTTTGTAAAGTTGAAAACATGCCTTGACTTGGTTTTGATATGCTGCAGTGGAGTCCAGGTTTCTCATTAATTTCATCAAAAAGTTCACTTCTATTCTCCTGGAAACTTTTCTTACCCTTTGGCTGCTTCTTCAGCTTTTTGGAGACTATCTTTGCAACGACAAAAGCCAAAATGGTCAATGGCAGTAGCCTGTGATGACCTGAGGACCAGTGGAGAGAAAGAAGTAGCCGCTGGATTACAACAGAGGAAACACCCTGGAGAATCTTTCTGATGCAGGAGGCAGAGGGATAAAGTTGGAGTCCCAAAAGACTGTGATGCACCAGTAGCAGAGGAGTTTGGGACAGTCTGTATGGCCAGTACCACACAGTGGAGAAAGCTGCGTTTCCACGCACAAACGTCTCTAGGCAGGGAGCAGCCTGACATATTTGCATTGTAGAAGTCACTGAGACGGGGACACTTTAATGAACACCTTCTCCAATACCTTGATCAGACTGTGCAGAATTATGGCCTGCAGAGGGACATGTACTGCTACCCCAGTGCGCACAGGCAGGGTACGCTGGCAGCCTGGACACCTACTGTGCACTTACGCACCTGTGCACAGCCTAGAGCCTCCGGCTGTGCCGGAACATCTGCTGGAGAGGGTCCTCCAGCCCCACCAGGCAGACACTGCCAAACCGCACCACATTCCTCAGCCTGGGGTCTCAGGGAGAGCCCCTGCTGCTGTAAAAGCCTCTCATGTAAAAGTTGGCTAGTTTTAGCAGGCTGTCTGAAAAGCAGAAGTGCAGTCACCTCTTCAGCCTAAGTCCTGTTATCCTCTGTCTCTCCTACACAATCTCACAACAGAAGTGCTGGTCTGCTCACAAGTCTGGGAGTATTTCATTCTGAGATGGTAACAACCAGTCAGGGCCAGCCAGCTAACCAGCTGGCCCACTTGCTAACTGGCTCTCGCATCCCACACACAGAGACGCTGAGCGGATGTGCCATGTCCGAGGTTCCACAGAGTGCTGACCGTGCAGGCGGATTCAGCCCCGTAATGAACACTAACACCTTTTTCAAGTTTCGGCTGAATTGCAAGATAAGGAAAACTAACAATGCTCACAGTTCCTGTGGTCTTATTTTCTGCAGCAGCCTGAACATATGTTTATCATTAGAATATATCTAGAGCTCTCCTGTTCTTGCAGAGGAAATGCAATGTAAAGCAAAGACATTTAACAGGCTGCAGGAAAACACCACGGCTCACATGGCACTACCCCAGTCTGGGGAAGGTGAGTCCCTGCTGGGGGAACACATGCAAGGCAGCCATGCAACTTGCTACCGAATTACTTCTGATGCCAAACCAGCTCTCCATCGCTGCCACGGCCAGGCACAACTTCAGCCAACGCTGTCCTCGGGAGCACGCAGTGCTTGCACCAACCACGAGTTCGGCCCATGGGTGGGTTCATCTTCTAAACCAACCAACAGTTCTCCAACGTGGATTACAAAGTGGTTGGAGACTGCACAGCTTAAATCATCTGGTACTTTATTTGCTATGTTAAAATACGACTTGTCCCACCAACCCCCACAAAACAGGTGTGATTCCTTGGTTTGTTCTAAGAGCACTGGGTGGTGTAGCCCTGGTCGCCACACTCCAGTGGCCTCGGTAATGTTAGAAAGCCAAAAATGTGCAAATTTATGGGCCTGTATTAACACTTTCAACTTCCTACAATGTACTTCATAGGTCTCTAATTACACCAAAGCAAACTGCATTAATATATTTAGTTAACTGTTCAATTATGCTACTGGCAACCATTTCTGGAAAGTCAAATGTAACAACTCTGAACATCTAACTAGTAGGAAAAAAGTCGTGTTTTGATTGCACATGGTTAATGGTTAATAAATGTTCAAAGCCTCTCTATTGGAATAATTTTAGTGTGCCCAGACTCATTTTTTTATCAAGAACCAATATTTGCTTTAATTATCTTAGCATAATGCTGTATCTACAGAAAAACGTCTTAGAAAACAACAACAGACAGAAAATAGACCAAGCTCTTCAGCCTAAAAAGTCGCATGGGTCTGAATGCACTGGTCAGAGTCTGCTTGGAGCACATAGCACAACACTAGTTTGATTCTGAAAAGTGGATGGCTTAAGCTGCTAAACTCAGGCTCTTCCCGAGGACGCCTGGAAGCAGCCTGCAGCGTAGTCTGGCTTAAAACAGCCAGCTGACACCACGCTGAAGTTGTTACCCTGCATCTCCTTACAGAGAAAGATGTGCAACGAACAAAACTCTGGCTCCTGCAAGCCAAGCCAAGTGCTGGGGAGCCAGCCTGTCTGGACGGGGCATGCCCTTGTGCCTGGGTGCAGTGAGACAACCTTTCCACACTTCCATAAGAGGTGCTAATTATGGGCTGCCTTTGCCTTGCTCAGGCTCCACTGGTTGGTCTGATATGTCACATCTGAGTAGAAATTTCATTGATTTTATTATGTACAGCCAGTGTTTTACATGGCAGGATCAAGAGACAGAAGACAGAGAGTGATTAGCTGAAAAAGAGAACAAAAGCAGAAGGCCAGCAAGGGCAGATGCAAGGATCAGGAGTCGAGGGCAGACGAGAGCATCAACAGTTAGGGAAGAGGCTCTTTGGAGCCACAAGCCAACTACACATAGCAAAGACGTTCACTGTTCACTGGCTGGACAGTCCCATCTTTCCTCCTGGCCTTACTCAGCCATTATGATCAGAGCCGTGGCCTTCACTGCCTCTGCCTCCTAGGAGGTGCACGTGGTTGCCCTGCTCACGTGGTCCTGACCTGCTCTGCTGGCTGCAGAACCTCTCCTCCCTGGGGCCCTGGTGACACAGGCAGCTGCCGGTAATTCAGGAGCTGAGCCCTGCTATGCAAACAGGCTACAAAAATTGCTCCCAAAGACATTAGATGTAGTCAACTATCTGGAAGAAAATGTGAATCCATGCAGAGAAGTGGCAGCAGAACTCTATGCGGGTCCTGACTGAGGAAAACCTCTCCCCTGGCAGGCAGAAATTCCTTTGCTGGCCTCCAAAGGCAGAGCTCTGCATAGCTCCTGGAGACCCCAGTGGACCATGGTGCTCCCAGGATCCATCACCCGCTTCTCAATTGCTTTTAAGATGATCAGTGTACATACCCTTCCTTTCCTTTTCTTTAATCTGCCCAACTAGAAAGATTGTCAGCGTCGCGGTTAGTACAGCTGTGCTGTATTGTCATTTCATCCCAGGGGCACAAACCAGGGAGAGACAAGTGTAACTTACTCCTGTATGAACACTGTCTAATGTCCATGCCTGACAAACTGACAGCACAGAAGAGAGACATGACAAGAGCTTGCTTTACAGATCGCTTTCTACTTAATGCAGTTCTGGTGGCAAAATTATTGAACTCTCCAGTTCCAGCTTCTAGACAGTACTGCTGCTCTCTTAATCCAAGACTGAGCAAAATTAGCAAATTTGACATACTCCCTAGCAAAAGCTCAACTGCTCATCTTACCACTCCGCAGAGCACAAAAAAAAAAGTGAGTGCAGGGAACTGGATTCAAAGCTGGTGTAAATCATACTAGCTCGACTCTGGTCTGTGGGGTTGCTCACTGTGGAGCTAGCCCAGCACCATGGAAAGGCCTCGGCAGCGTTCGTGTATTCCTATTTTACTTCCAAAGCGAATGAGCTGAATGCAGCATCTTGATCTTTAGCTGGTGACAAGAGACCCAACGCGCTTCAGCAGGATGACACAAAATGTTCCCAGATGTCTTTATCACCCACCAGGGCACTCCATTTGGTTTCCCCTGCAGAAATCCTTAGTAAATCTACATTGTGAAGGAGAGACCAAGTTAATCTAGAACCGAATCGGGCATTTTATTCTGCAATACAGCAACACAGATAAGAAAGCACTAGGAAGGAGGTTAAGCAAAGACAGAATCTCTCTGAAGGGGCAATATCAAGCCCCAAGCCTGTCAAGACTGAGTGTTGCCTATCCAGAACACCCTCTGGTCACAGCAGGAGTGCTTCTGCTGGGAACCACCGCCTCACAGAAGCTCTCCTTGGGCGGTGATACTACTTCCCAGCCTGATATTTGCATATCAGCGAGATATCTGTAAAGTCTAATCACAGTCTCAAAAAAAGATGAATTCAAGCATCAAACAGAGTAAGTTCAGAATGCAGGTCATTAGTAATCAAGTCTGGCCTGCGTTCCTTCCCATTCTGGACCTGGGCAAGCGACCCTCAGAGCCGCATGTAAAGTTGACACGGTCACCTGAGCAAATTTGCAATAAAACCTCTGGGGTATTTAAGCATTCAAGTGGCAACATAGCACAGCACAGTCTTACTTTAATGTAGATTACCAGCTGCCCTTTTCTTTAAAATATAACAGAAGTACCGATGGGGGGCACTTTCCACAAAAATATATGTGTGCATCTAAACAGCATGTAATAAGTTCTCTGGTGTAACACTGGTAACACATTAACCCTAGGTGTACGTGCCTAGGGTTACACACATTTCCAAACTAACGCTTTCATACCAACACTTCACGTAGATTGCTTCAAATTCACTGAAATAAGAAGCACAACCAGCACAAGGTCACACAATGCTCAGTCCTCCTGCATGTCATCATCAGTTCCCGGATGGCGTATGGGCGGGCAAGCAGCTCTGGCTCGGGACACTACCTCTCTGCCAGACTGCAATCTGAACACAGCATCTCTTCTGGACAGGGCTCTAACAAGCCCATTGTCACTTGAGGGTTAAGGATTATGGTGACAGGAAAGGAATTACAGCAATTCCAAAGAAAAAAAGAGCCTAATAACCTGCTGCAGAGCACAGAGCTCTTTCCTGCGGCAGACAGTGCTATCCTTGCTTAGGAATCACAAAACCAATGGAAAAAATCCCAGGAATTTTTGGGCTGCTTTCCTCTGGAAACTTGTCCCAAAGTCATTTCTCAGTGTGAAAACAAAAGTACACACAGGACTTTATCACCTGAAAGATGCTGCCTCCTATCTCATCCTACCCCAAAACAAGTACAGTTGAAACATATGACAATTACTTTTTAGGCAGCAGTGTCAGCCTTGACTTTTTAACTCACCATTCAATCTTAACCTGCTGCAGGAATCAGAACCAACGAGGCTTGCACGCTCTGTGGCACTCTCCCGCTTCCCAGCTGCCCAGGTCTTACCGTGCAAAGTACACAGCAGTAGGAACAAATGAACAATCCTTGCTGAGAGAGAAGCAGCTCAAATATGCATAATGAAAATTCAACATTGAAAATGCTCTGAACTTATTTTCGTGTTTTCAGGCTTACATTGAAAATCATTATTATTATTATTATTATTATTACCAAACATTTGACTTAATTTTTAGAAGTGATTATAAAACTGAGAATAATGGTGATACTGTGTTACCTTCCCCAAGGCGGGAATCAAAAGCAGAAAGTTCCGTATTTAACTAATGAGGCTGCAGATGGGACACGGGTACCCATGTAGCTTCTAAAGTCCAAAACGGGACTCTGAAAAGGATCCAGGTATCCCTCAACTCGAGAGAAGAGAGGAGAAAAAAGAATTTCAGCTGTTGCTGCCCTGGTCACTCTGTCAACAAATCAATAAAAGAGCTTCAATATCTACCATGAGACCTTCAAATGCTGCATCATTTCTGCATCCTCAACAAGCCACTGGGTAGCTTCCCTGTCCTCTCATTTCAGTTCCAGAGAAGAAGAAATTTCTTCCGAACAATATGACAACACACTGGCAGAACAGGCTTTGTACAGGAATACCGTAACTCCTTATCTCTTTCAAGTGTACAGAGATGGTGGAAAGTCTATGGAGAAGTGACTGTGCATCCTAGATGGCAACAATTACAGTCAGTGCTTAGCAAAGACACCGAAAAAATGGTGAAGGACGAGATGCCACGCATGGAAAATTGCAACTACCTTTTCTTGCTACCCGAGGTTCCTCATTTTTTCTGCACAATCACTATTATACATGACAGTGACTTTTAGCACAATTAGATCATGGCCTTCTGTGGCCAAACACCATACACATATACACTGTGTGAAAATGTCATTACCACAGAGGTTTATATTCCACCGGATATATTTCTTCTGAATACCAGAAAAGAAAGCAGCCCATGCCTGTATAGCAGAAAGCTAGAGCTCGGTGAGAAAACAGCAGTCAGACCTTCATCACCTTCCTGCCTATGACTACCTTGGCGCTTGTAAAACTGTCCCTGCATCACATCTCCAGACAGAGCTCTCCTCATTTTTCCCAGGGAGGCCAGAAAATGCCCCAGGGCTAGGTTCACAGCAGCTCTCTCCAATCAGTTAAGAAATGAAACACCAGCGTCCTCTTCCTCTGCCCAGCCCTCCCTCCATTCCTGTCCAAGATCTTTTTGGCCAACTAACTAATAAGAAGGGAGCCACATTCTGGGCAACTTCAGGAATAAGGAAAAGTCCCAACTTCTTGCAGCAAAGTGACGGAGTTGCTTATCATCTGGATACACAGAAGAAATACCTGTACAGTATATAAATCACCTGTCATCATCCCCCCTGGAAAACTCATTATTATAATAGTCTAATCATTGTGATATCCACTGGTATTACTCCCACTAACATTAATTCTGATTAGTTCATCTGGTATTAATGTGGATGTCACAAGTACTTCCACGTGATTTTCCAGGCTTGTTGTGTGCTTTAGACCATCCTGGTTTCTGCTTCAAGGAAAACAGCTGTTCGTTCATCACCTGTAAGACGGTCAGGCACCAAAGTCCCAGGATTCATTAACTAAGCCGACCCCTTCCCTTAGGTCTCTCAGTGTCTTCCTCTTAGTGAAAGAAGTACTTCGTACCCCGCCACTGTGCAGGCTCCGTGGTGTAGGGGATTTGTGTGTTCGTCTTGTTATTTTGTGTACATTCCACAGACCTGAGTGCAGTATCAGTGCTCATCAATTAACGACAACCTGTCCGCAACTCTGGACTCTCAAAATCCATCCGATATGTAGGGTCAGTCTTTTAAAGACAGGGGAGCAGCTGGGGTTTCCTACATGTGCTCTTGAGTGTCTGTGGCCTCCCCTGGAGAGCGGAGTGGGACCAGCCTGCAGGCAGGTCCACCAGGCACCAGGCATTTCACGTCAGCCTGCGGCAGGTAGCACAACTGCTGGTGAGGGCCATATTCTCCTGTAGTAACAGGAATGGGGATAACTCTGCCTGCTCAGCCCAGGCATCTTATCACAGAGCCAAGAGTTTTACTACCAATTCCTCCAGTGCTCCTTTACATTTCACTAGCTCTGCCTTAGACATGGCTGGAATATAAAGTACAATTCCACGTGAAGGAGCATCAGCTAACCCATGCTGCCCTCTTCAGGAGCTGCTATTAAATCATTACTAGGGTGCAGCACAACCCTGCTGGGCAGGGAATAATTTGGACCGGTTTTCACAAACAGCCACATCAAGAACTTCATTTTAGCAAAGATAAAGTGCTTCTCAAAAGGAAGGGCTTTTTCTATGGCACTAAATGTGCTCCTCCTCCACTCAGGCTCTTAGAAGCAAGAATCAGCTTTTCTTCAGGAAGAACATGCACCCAGGAGACGCAAAGGAAGATGAAGAGTAGGGCAGCAGTGGCAGTACCCTTACCCACTGCCCGTAACTGGGGGAGCGAACAGATGGAAGGAGATGAAGGGTGGCAAAACCCATACTCCCTGCTTCGCATTCTGATGCAGTGGGGGTTCCCTGATGGCACGTGCCGTCACACCCACACCACAGTGAGCTCAGCCGCTTGATCAGTCACAGACTTGAAAGACTGGTGCCATCCTACTTTGACAGAGGACTTCATAGCTCAGGAAGCAAAGCATCCAGAGACAACGAAGTTGGTCTGCCCAGTGACAGGAATAAGCTGCCCCAGAACCAAAAGGATGGACGTGTCATGCACAGGAGAGGACGAATGCTAGGAGCTGATGTGCACACTTCTCTGGGGCTTGTCCAGTCATAAACTCCTAAAGAAGGTGTGGAGATGGGGTCAGTATCAAACAGCAGGGACACAGCAATCAAAATGCAAACACGAATAGATCACATGAAGTGGGAATAAGGGAAGATTTTAGCATTACATCAGTATGGGGAAAGACCAGAAAGAAAGTCATTGAGAGAATTTCAACTAGTTATGCTTCATTAAAGAGCTAGAATTCAGCACAATAAGGCTGTGTTTGAAAGGTGCAGCTCCATATGGGAAGGTCATGGTCTAGCATGTGCTGCAAAGGCATGCCAGGAATGCTGTCTCAGTAAAGGGCTTTTAACTTCTACCCATGACATGGGAGGAAAAAGCCAGACCCATCATATCCAAAGCAGGTATCTGGAGGCAAGCTATGACACATTTCAGAGATTGTGTGTTTATAGTCCAATGATGTTTAAATCTTTTGCTCCCATCTGCCACCCAGGGACATCTTTGCGTTTTGCTTTTATTTATCACCAAAGTCTATTCTCATTCCAGCCCACAGAGGCTGGTGAACAGTGTTTCTTTATTTTTCATTCCAGAGGATTATTACTTATGTTGAACCCATTTGTCCCTAACAGAGATGTAAGATGTAGTTCCCTAGGAATTCGGATGTTATTTAAAGTTCTTTTCCAATATCCAATTTTCCTTTTATTTATTTAGGGAGCTATTTCAGCAGGAACCTTACTGTTGAGAGACACCATGACTTGTTTACAGTGCTGGTCCCGAAGGCGCCCAGGAACTGGGGGAGTCAGGCAGACAGCAACATTACAGATTAAAGAAGTAATTACAACAGAGAATATAACATTAAATAAAAGCAAAAATAGCTAAGACAAGGGAGGAAAAGGAAACATAAATTGGGAAAGATATAATGTTGCTTAGGATAATCACAGTGCAGGGACTGGAGTGTGTCCCTGAGCAAACACTTCCCAGTCAGACATCACCTCACTTCAGAGCAGTTGTCCCCGCATGAGTTGTGATCGTGTATGTGGCTGCTAGCCAGGCTGGCACGTCCCCTTTCCAGAGGCTATCAGCCAGGCCTGCAGTGACAGGATGGCTCCTGGACCACCATTCAGCAGAAGGGCTTGTCTGGCTGCAGCAGAGCGTGGGGCTGGTAGCTCCCAGAAAGACACGTGAAGTCCTGACTCTGCTCTGCTGCGGATCTATTGTGCAGCCCTGGGCAAGCCTCTTCATCTTCTCTTCTGTCAAAGGGTGCCAATGACACTCCTCACTGTCTCACGAGAAAGGGATATACTTGTGACCATCCGGAGCTGCTCTGAGCCTGCCTAAGAGGAGAAGAGGCACCGAACAAAATCTTGCAGCCAGGCATTCCCACGCCCCCTCGCAATACAGCTCACAGCCCGGCATGCAGCGAGGAAAGGGACCGGACTCCAGCAGGTACTGAGTAGTACTGATGTAGGCTGAGTAGTCTTATTCGCATGGAACTTCTCTAGGAAGAAGGCTCCTTGTACCGAGAACTAGCCAGGTTCCTCTGCACAGTGCCACGCTGCCACACTCCCGCTGCAGCACTTGCTTGGCAGCACCAAAATACTGCATTTTTCGTAACTGTGCGGGCTTCTGAAGGAGCATTACAAAGGTATGTTGGTGCCCCAGACACAAAGTAGCTGCCAGTTATTCCTGCTGCTGTTAGTTTCCTTTGGTCTCACTCTCTGATCATTTAATGGGAAGTAGATTATACAATAATTGAATGTTGGAACCAGCAGACCCCCCCACACAGCAGGGGATGCACATTATTTACCCATAAAAAATATTCCAAGGGTTATTACCATGTAAACCATGATTAATTAAATTCACAGGAATTCTTTCTAAGGCACGTAAAAGGGAAGACTCCTGCAGAGGAAAAGCTGGGGAGCTGGCTCCGTCCTGACAGCAACACAGCCACGGAGTGAGAGGAAGCCCTGAACTCTATTCTCATTGACCCTTGTGCTACACAGTGAGCAACAAAGTTTGCAAAGGAATGGGAATGGTGGAAACTGGAGCCAGTATCTGCTTAACTCATTCAAAATTTCCATCTAGGAAGGCCACAACCTCCTGACCATCTGGGTTCCTCCGTGCCAGCAGGCTGCTCTATCCCCTTGCACAGGCATTAAGAACACTCACCAAAAAGTGCATAGACTTATATCACCATCCACTGCACAGAAGCCTCCATAAACATTCCCAGGGCCTCACTGACTGTCTCACAGAGAACTCGGAATGGATCCTAGATGCTGACTGAACCTCTTCTGATTCTTTCTTCCTCCACCTCAGTCAGCAAAACGTCACCAGACCAGGGGCTCACCTACCAATCTCCAGTGGAATCTGACATCCTCGCCATCAGGCACTCGACTCCTGTCTTTAAATCTGACTTTCACTGCTGGCAATACAACTTTCCCTGCAAGAACCGAACACGCCGCAGCCTAAGTTATCTCCAATGGCCAATTTTAGAGGTAAATAAAACAACAGTAAAAAATATTGGCCCTAAGTGCAAACCTATGTCATATGCAATTTCTTACCTAAAATTCGTCAAATTTAGGATAACATAGACACGTAAGAGTGGCCACATGAGTTCAAACCTAAAGTCCATTCAGCCAAATATCCTGCTTTTGGCAACAGACAGGAGAAGAATGTCTAGAGAAGAGTAAAAGAATTAGAAAAGCACATGGCAGCACATCCCCAGCCTCTAGTGATGTGCACACAGTTGGGAAACTTTCTGAGTTGGACTGGGGTGGGTCTTTGGTATTTAATATTCACAAATGGATTTTTTTTCCACAATTTTATGCTTTCATTTTTTGAAATGTTTAGCACCTACAACATCCTGGCACAAGGAGTTCCACAGTTCTAGTATGCACAGTGTGAATAAGTAACTCCCTTTTTTTAGGTTTGTTTGACGTATGCATTGTCACATCCTTCCCTCCACCCCCAGCTCCTTCACAAACAGAGGCAGCGAACAATCATTCCTTTCTCACCCTTCCTATTCCACATTATTTTATACACATATATTCCATATAAGTATCTCTTTTCCAAGGCAAAGCTCTCCTCATAAAAAAGAAATCCCAGGTCTCTGATCGTCTTTGTCTATCTTGTCTAATATTTTCTAGTTCAATTCTTTGCTTTCTGAAAAGGGGGAACAACACTGCATAGAGTACTCAAGGTGCACAACACCAGGAATTTATGCAGGGACATAATCTTGTTACCTGTTTTTTTTTCCTTCTCTAAGAACTCCTAACATGTTATTTACTTTTATGACTGAGCACTACGCCAGCATTTCCATATGAGTATTTATTACAATGCCAGGTCTCATTCATGACTTAATAATCACCTCTGTACTCACCACTGCATACACAGAATTAGGATTGTTCCTCCTTCTGCTCATCACTTTCTGTTTCTCTACACTGAATTACATCGGGTCAGTCACTCACTATATAGAAGAGTTTCCACAGCGCTTTGCAGTGGACTCCTATTTTTTACTACCTTGAACAGCTGAGAATTGTCAGCAAACACACAGTCATAATTCATCCTTTTCTCCAGACCACGTATAAGCACGTCCAACAGCTGAAGCGCGGATCCCACAGGATTCCTCTGGTGACTTCCCTTCACTGTGAAAACTGGCCACTTACTCCTATATGCTTTTTAAGTTATGTGTCCACCTGGGGACCTGTCCTCTCACCCCATAGCTGCTTGCTTTATTTTGAAGTCTTTCACAAGGGACCTTGCTGAATTCTTTGGGGAAATCCAAGCAGAATGTATAAATCCAGTTCTTCTGTCCCACACATTTGCTGCCTCCTCCAGAGAACTCAAGAGATTTGCGAGACATGCCTTTCTCTACAGGAGTCCTAAGTCTTCAGTGTGTCACGTTTACTCCCATGCTACGGACTTCATGCATACCTAAAAGAACAAGACACTGATTCCTCCCCTACCCTGTGCTGTCTCCAGGTTTTCCCTGATTAGGTTACAACAACTGATGCAACTAGCCTTGACATACCCTGGGAAGGAATATTCAGCCAAATGTTCCCATGAAATCCTGCCTGAAGCTGCACTGAGCAGCACAGGACAGCTGCTGAGAGGTGCCCTCGCTGCGGAGACGTGTATCCAAAAGGCCAGAAGTGGTGCAACGAGGGGAAGGTGAGCACTCTTATCCCATTTGCATGATGCTGCTCCTTCTCCACGGGGCACAGGAGAGCTCCCTGGCTCTAGTGTGCCAGTCCGCAGTTTGCCACTGGCAATGGGCAGTTCATCTGTGTCCCCTCACAGCTCTTAACATCCCCTGCCACAGGGACTCCTAAAACCAGCTTCAAAACAAGGGGTTTGGTTCCACACTCAGGATAGCGGCACAGGTGCAGCAGACAGCAGACTGAAATAGCATGTGCAACTTGGGAGCCATTTGTCACAGATTTTGTTTAATTTCTCAGAATGAAGAAGACAGAAGAATATAGGATTCATCACTTTAAATTCTATATAGTGACAAACCAGCAAGTGCATTTAACAACTGAAATATACTTTATAGACAGTAATGGATACTGTTAAAGTGTAACCTGGTATTTGGATTATCAAAGGCAGAGTCTTTCAATTTTTGGTTTTGTATTAAAGTTGTTTTTTCCATCTGTTGAAAGTGGCTCTTTGTGATTTCACAGGGCATTACACTTTATGTTTCTCATTTGCTGCACCCAAAGGAATTTCATTCTGCTACATTAAAAAATACCTTGGGACGCTGGCTAAGCTTTTAACTTTCCAGAACACGCTGTTCCATGTCTGTCTCCATCCCAGCAGCTACCTGCTTCGAATGTCTAATTTATACATACATACATATATGTATATAATGTAATTCACATGTCATGTTGCCTTTGTCACAATGAGGATTCTGTCTCTATCCCTTTGCGCCAAATCCACGGTCAGCAGCCCAGCGTCTACCAGACTTGTCTGGAACGGATACACCTGATCCCTGAAGCACACTTGGATCAATGGTTTTGCTTTCCTGTGCGCCACACACAGGTGGAGAAACAGTAAACTACATCAACATTCATTCTGCTGCAGGTGTCATATAGATGCATACTGGACACACAGATACCCGTGCGTATGCTTTCGCTCTCATGCTAATCTTACTTTTTTCTTTTAAGATCAAGTACAGGTCACCCTAGCTGAGTGTTACCATGCCAAAGCAGGACTACCATCCATTACAAGTGTCATCACAAAACCCACTTCCAAATTCATCACCTATCCTTCCTTTAAAACCACAGCAACCAAACACCAGCAATTCTGCCTCAGTAGTAAGCCTGGTCTCACATTTGTCCCAGGCTCTCAATGCCTCTAGCTCCCTGCACGCTCGCCTTTCCTGTTACTGTCACTGTATTGCATTGGTTTAGATCTTGCTGTCATTAGATCCCTATTCTGAAGGATCTTGGTGCAAAGTAAATTTGTGGAAGGCTTAGTATATTGGTGAATCTAAACTTCCTACTGGGTCTTGCCCAGCTGCATTATCGCTGCACAAAGCTGTCAACGGGAACTGATGGTTTAGCTTGGTAGGTGACTTGGACCTGCTGCGCAGCACTCACTGGCAGAAGCAGAGAAGGGGCTACGTCCCGCACAGCTGGGCGATCTGGTGGGCCACCTCTTTAGAGCACCACTGTAGTCCACAGTTTCCAAACACAAGCCGTGTGTAAGCACAGCTAGGTGACTCATTGTGAAATGTAGCCTACTCCCACAATGATGCATATGACATTCCTTTTAAAATCATTATGGAGAGGATTTCCAGGGCAGAGGAAGCTGCACGGCATTTTCGTGGTTTGTTACAACGTGAAGGGATGCTGAGTGCATTCTGCTTCTCGTGTCTTCACTGCAGTGACCCAGAAAGTTCTCTTCCCAAGAGCTCCAGCCTGCTTGAACTAGAGAGTTGCTCACAAATAAATGGAGGACGTTCCCTCTCAAAATGTGGAAATATGCCCTTAACTTTCCTATCAATTTTCCTCACCATGGCAAGCAACTGCTCGTTTCCAGAGCACAACGGGAGCACGACCTGACTGTGCAGGATGCCAACACTCCCACCCTGGCCAGACTCTCTGTATGCTCTGGGAAGAGCTTTGCTACCACCGGCACCATACAAGGTGGGTACGCAGCTGCTCAAGAAAAGTCAAAACCAAAATTCCACTCTATGTCAAGTGCCACATCTTGGAACTAGCCAGGAGGAGGCAGCAGAGTAGCAGGGGCTTCTGCCACTGCAGCAAGTGTCCATCTACGCTCTGTCTGTATGGAGAAAGACAAAACCCTGTCCGGTCTGAGAAGAACGACAGAGAACAATGCTCAGAAGCAGCCCCCGATTCCTGCTGGGCACACACAGAGCCACAAGAGAGGGGAGCTTCAGTTCTTCTGCCATGATTCAAGCAGTGACACTAAGCTGTTTACAAAAGAGGGAGATGCTGGGCATCACAGGCAAAACTGAGAAATTTGGGCTTGATGTGTTTCTCTCCTGCATTTTCTCACAACCTCCAATATTACTATAGTGACGCACAACACCAGAGAATATAATTGCTGTAGTGATTACTTACAGCCATTACATTAAGCTTTAAAATGCTCCTTTCAAATTGAACAATGTTTTTTCAAAGTCAACAGCTGGTTCACAGCTTGAAAGCAACAGTTAAGATAAATTAAATAAAAAGGGTAATAAAATCACAGACTAAATTTAATTTCTGAAGCACACGCAAACTCCAGCAAAGCCTTTAAAACATCTTTTAAAAACATCCACAGAAACAAAAGTCAATACAACCAACAATTATACTGTGCTCATTAATAAGAATGTGATGTATGAACACAAATAACTGTGTACACTTCTAAGTATGTTTAAAACAGAGCACAAAACCAAATTCATGAAGTATTTATAGCCCCAGTCTGGGGTATAAATCAAACAGAAGTTTCAAATGAGATTTGTAAATCTTGGGAGGAAGAAAAAAATGTTTATATATATATTCTTGCTCTTAAGGTACATACATGTATATGAAGTGTGGCTAATGAAAATGACACTTCCCTAACCTTAGGATAAAAAGGTGATCTGGTGTGCGCTCAAGGTCAGCACAATTCCAGGAGCCTTTATCAGCTCTTGAAATACTCTACTGGCACGACAGACAAGACTTACATTTCTAGAGTATACGGCTTCATTCAAATGCCAGGAGACTTTTCTCTGCCCTGATCTTGTGTTTGCCATTGGGAGAACACTATTCACAATTCAAACGGCCTCTGCTTGGCTAGCGATGAAGTGCCAAAGCTACACATCCATCCGGATGAGGCAGAGAAACGTAAAGGAGCCGTGCCCTGGCTTTCTTCCACACTTCTGTCAGGAAAGCTTTCCACCTACCACACCGCTCCAAACAGGCCGACTAGCAAGCAAGCTGTCTCTTTGCCTCCATCCTTTATATTGCTGATCAGCTGTTCAGCATTTTACATCCTATTGCACTTGAAAAAGAAAATGAGACAAGAATCAAGAAGAAATATTCCACCTTCTTCATCATAACTGGGGTTTTTACCGTATCAGAAAGGCTGTTTATCATCAATGCTCACGAGCAAGAAGAAATATCCCAAATCAGTTTTCTTTGTAGATCTTCCCAGTAGGCAGACAGCTTTGGTGTCACAGTTTTTCAACAGATGTGCATGAGACAGGTATATTGCAAGAGAGAGGTGTATTTTCTGAGTTACACACCATTTTCCTTCCTTCCTTGCTGTTCGTCTCTTGCGAGCAGCAACAGGGACTATGACAGAAAGAAGAGATTAGCCAGCCACTTGCTCTAGAAATCACTGGGACTACCCGTGTAGTGTAAACTGCACTAAGTACACATCCAGAAGAATGAGATGAATATGTAAAAGAGGACGTACCTCATCAGTTTTAAGGAGAGGCATCTCTGTGAAGGTGGATTACACCAAATATTTTCCTACGCTTGGTGCACAAGCAAGATTTTGGCAGGCACTCAGAATAAGAGGACGTGTTGGCATATATTCAGGATGTGATTCACCTCACCTACATTCATCAGCCGAAAAGGCAAGAAGGTCATCTAAGCTAGTCTTTTAGCTTCCTTCTGTAGCCTGAGGGGAGAAACAGACACCCACAGAGAACAATTTATTCCCCTTGCTTGCCAACCCTAAGTATCCCACCTGAGGCTGGGATGGATCCCTCCCAAAAGACATCTCTCTCTCAAACAACTCAAGGGAGCCCGGAGGATCGGCTCAGGCTGGACACCTAATGGAATCTGGCCTAGTCCAAAATTAAATCTCCTACCTCGGGTCCGGCGGAGACAACAGAAAGAGCACTTACTGCCATAAAGATTTTTTTTAAAGATCCATTTTAAAGATTTTTTGTTTCTTTTAATGTTGACAGAGCTGTCTGAACATGTTTGCAAATACGAAGGAGATTCAAGTTGATATAAGCAAAAAAAAAAGAAATAACTAAATTTTTAAAATACTTTAACTTACATAATTTCCATCCAGCAAAGGTAACTAAGGCTACATATGTAAGCAATGCTAATACTGACTGGGTCTCAGTTGCATCTCAGCACTGACACATATGTCCCAGATGGATGTTACATAATGTTTTGGGAAAAATAAGCGTTTTCCAGTGATTTCTGAAAGTAGAACTGGGTGTGCTATTATAGCCTGCTCCAGAAAGAACATTGTGTGTCCTGCACACACTGCAACGAAACGCATTCCAAAGTGCCATGCAAAATGTCACCTTATCTCGCTTAAAGTTATTCCATCTAGTAATATCAGAGAAATTATGACAATATGTTGTTCTACATGAAAGTACATGACAGCGCTATTTGCGAGACCTGGCAGCTGCCACTCTCTGCAGAGCAGATGGCAGTGATAAAAACACAATGCAGGGAACAGGTTGATAAAGACATATCCGTCATTACACTTTCACTGTACAATTACACTCAACTCTAAGATACAATCGGAATGCAAGGCTGTGTCACTCTCCAGCAGGAAGACCTTGCTTATCCGAGGAAAATAACTCTTGTAACAATTACTTTTTTACATATTATTAATCAGAATCATTCACCTCCTGTCCACAGGACAGAAAAAGCAGCCAGGAGAGACATCCGAAGTCTGAAGTCTTAAGTGTTCACACTTTTTTTGTTTCAGAGGGACAGATAACTATTCATCCCCTATAACAGAAAATCACAGTCAGCCATGATAACAAACGCTGTCATGGCAATCATCACTTTACACTCCCAACTAAGGACCAGAGGGCATGTTACCTTCCATTTTCACTTTTTTTTTTCCCCTCTTTCTTTTTTTTTTTTTTTTTTTTTTGCAGGGGTCAGGGGCGGTGCAAGCGTTAAATGAGCGTAGTGCTCATGGAAGGTACCAGCCAACTACTCCTGGAAGCAGCAACATTCTACTTACCTTAAGGCACACACGGCAGGGCAGCAGCAGTACCAGCCTCTCCTCCTCTTCATCCCTGCCCCAGGCAGAGGGGGCCATTGCTAACACGGACAGGCACTTCTCTGCTGCGGTGGGCAGTAAAGGCATACACCCCCTCAGGCCAACCACCAGAGCATCTTCCTGACGCAGATGGCTGGAGGGGAACTGATGCCGTCATCTCATAGAAGCAGCAGTCACCACCAGCATGGAGCCAGCAACCGTGATGCGGCAGAGCTCCAGGTGCCCTCAGCAGCACAGCGGCTGGACATCAGTCCTGCAGGGAGACGGTCAGAGCACCAAAATCACACTAAACAGCTTTCTCTCACTTTGCAGAATGAAGAATCTAAAGATGCCAGTTCGGCTTAGATCAACCATCGGAAATAGCGATCCAGAGAACCGGGATGCTAAATAATATTCATAGCCTGTTAACTGCATTAAGATACTTGGTGTCTTAATAGCTTTCTTTATAAATGAGCAAACTAATAAAATCAACTAGAATTTTAAGTTCTAGCTGAAAATCTGTTAGCTTTTGAAACAAGAGAATCTAGACCTGGGGCACGAAGATAAAGTGCATATATAATGTTTACTTTAATAGATGACCTCCAACCATACCTTTTTATTGTTGGCTCCGTCCTTCCTTATTCAGTAATCAGAGTAATTAACCTCACAGTAGTTTTGAAATGTCTGTAAAATAAACGATAAGAGTGGTTTTAGTGCTTTATATGTTCTTACAAGACATTAGTGGAGACCACTTGTCTTTTCCAAGATAAACAAAAATTAATCTCTAACAACACAATAATTAATGATATGCAATGTAAGACTAATGTACTGGTAATTAACATGATAAAATATAACATGGCTGATACACAACCAATACATACAGCTAAATGTATATATAATTGAAATAGTTAGGAATAAAGATTAGCAGGTTTTAAACCTGTGTATAGTCAGAGAAAGAGCTGGTTTCCTAGGAAAACAGTGCTCATATCTGTCACTCATTTTGCTTCTACTAGAACAAAAGATAGTGAGCCTGATAATAACCTGCTAAGATGTTCTATTTGAAATTCTTATGTAAGATTAGCTATACTGTTATATTTAAATCTTGTGTGGTTTACTGTGCAAGCATACCTTATATCCTGACACAATTTCAAAATTTCAAAAATTTGAGTTTGTCCAGGAAATAAATTACTAAAAAACTGGCATCTAACGAGTTCGTTTCATGTAACAGTACACAAGCCTAATAAAGACAGCAGAGCTGACAAGAGACGGAGCCCCAGAAGAGGGTTATGAGGTATAAATTATCAGAAGATATTATTCAGCTGCCCCATCTTACTCCTGCAGCGCTCGGAACTTGGCGGTTCCCATGGAAGGTGGCGACACCGATCTTAAACGCAACTGCCTATACCAATACACAAAGGGAATTAATCCTTTGATGGTCTAAGAAGTGAAGTCAGTTTATACCAGAAGCTTGACAGCCCCTAACTCCAACTCACAACTCCAATTATTATTCATCATCAAAATACCTTGCTGTTAAAAATGTGGCTCTAAAGCCTGGATCTCTGCAAGGTCCGCCTCACTCCCCGTGCCTGAACTGGAGAGGCTCCATTTTGCAGGTTGTGTTTGAACTTTTATGCTTTCCACTTGCGAAGGCATCATGAAATTCTGGATCTATGCTCACCTGACATGACTACAGAGTCCTTTTCTTTAATAGCCTACTACGGTTACTGCTAGACCCTCTTTCCTTTGTACAAATAATTGGCAAAATAATACCATTCAGAGGTTAATGAGTTTTAGGGTCCCACCTTTACATACCACAGTGACACAATTCATGCCAGCCTAATGGCAAGCTAGAGTAAGATTAATAAGATGTATATAAAGCTAGTATTTCTGAAGATACAGGATTTATAAAATATTGTGACAGCCATCAAAATGTTATGGAGTGTTAGGAAAGTTTCAGTGTAACTTCCATAGTTTCACCTTGGTTTATCTTCTTTACAAAACAGGAAGGAGATACATCAAGAATGTAAATTTCTGATTTGTTGTCATAAATTTGTTTTTATTTAAAAGCAACTGCAGTAAGTGTGATGAGCACAATGTAAATTCCAGCTTAGGAAACCATCACCACCAAAAGTCACAGTGGAAGGAAACACTACTTCTCGGGATGGGCTTTCCCTGTCAAGCTGCAACAGTCACTTCAGGGCTGTCTCATCAACTGTGGCGGTAAGGGCAGAAGTCCCATAGAAAGCGTCTTCCGATGACTCTTTCGTGAAGCACAGGTAATGATGAAACGCACCACCTCTCTCTGTAACTCCAGAGTGTCAGGCTGCCAAAAGGGACACGGAGTTCCTAAGGACCTGAGCGGCAGCCTGAAGTCCTGAGGAGACGGAAAACCTTTGGTGCTGGTGTTGTGCACCTGTGGTGATCCTCCAAGAAACTACTCAGTATGAGAACACACCTCGTAAGAGCACCAGAAAAGACCTGAGTCACAGCGCACCTGGGATCTGAGACAAGATGGTCCAACAGCAGACTTTCCTCACACTCGGATCCCCTTTCGCCCACTCTAGTATCTCGGAGAGGCAACAGACAGAAGCCACTAGAGAGAGCTGCCGTGCTTCGCGTGCCATTGCTCACACTGGCTGAGCACTGGAGCAGTGCAGAATTAGACCCAGGATGCTCTCCGGATCACTGTATGTCACAGGGTGGTCTCTAATAAAAACTCCAGACAAAGTCAACCCATCTGACGCTACTTTGCTCATCAGCCGTGCAAGTAATTTACAAGTCCCTACTTGGGTTTATGTATTTGGGGCATCTGTTTAGTTTTTATTACTTCTGGCCTTGGCTTCCACACTCCTTCACAGATCAAATAACTGCTTTCCCTATTTGCTAATTCCAACAGCTGGTTATTACTCACCAGACTCCTGCTACACTCGCCTGGGGAAGAATCATAAATAAATGTGTACAAGCAAGCAGATGCTGTCATTTTAAAAATTGATCCACCTAGTAAAAATGTCCTACTTAGGACTCAAGTGGTGAATCACTGAGCATGTGTCTTGATGTCATTTTAATAAGACCCAAAAACAATCGCAGGACTTTGTTCATTAATTCAAATTAGTAAATGAGGAAAGGGTGTAATAAAAGAGAATATTACTACAAATAAACAATTAAACTCTGAACAGGCCAAACACCTGCTCTTCCCAATGAAGACAAAGGCAAGATAAGATACAGAGCATTTTTTTTATTTTTGGTATAACTAATCACTTTTCCACCAGTGGCAGACAAGGTAACATTAACTAACCATGGGTCCTGGAATCTATGGCTGTGAACAGAAGAGAGAAATACAGATGGTTTATCAAACTTTATCATCTCTCTTAATTGTGTGCCTGTTTATTTGGTTTTTTTTTTAAACAGCCAACTTCTTTCTGAATGTCAGTGCTAGCAGAAAGTGAGCTGCCTGGAGCATATTTAAGAAATACACAGAATATAAAAGAGAACAAAAAGTGCTTTGCAGACTATACCGCAGGAAGCAGCAGGGAAAAAATCTTGGTACCAACTTTTCCTCCGTGTTTTGAAAGGGACATCATTCTGCACAGTTAGGCAGTTTGGCTTCCACAATCTCTAAAAAATTTACTTCTGATGAAAACAGCACAAGTTTCAGTGATGGTGGCATAATCCACAGGGAAATCAATTTCTGCAGGTTACACAAATGACAATAATCTCTGTTCGTTGGCAGCAGGAATTAAATTATCTCTCATTGACTTAAAATGGAAACATCTAGCACTGAAGTCATCCACTTCCTTGGTCAGACAGCTCACCAAAAAAAAATCTCCATTAGTTTACAGACATTTCAAAACCAGTACACAAGTACCGCAAGGTTAACTACCCTGATAGCAAAACTTCCCAATTCAGCTTTTGCAAATCTGTTGGGCTTTTTTCCAATAAGAACAATTTCAACGAAATGGCTAAGATGCGGTATATTATGAGCTTTTAGTGGATTTTCCTCCAAGGCTAAAGGCCAAACACACTACAAGACTTAATACACACCCGAAAACCTATCTTTATTAGCTTAGCAGATATATAGCTCAGCCCTTTCAAGACTATTGATGCTGTATCAGCATTCAAACCATTGTACCAAAATATGACTGACTAGAAATAACTGTCTTCCAGTGTATACCCAAAAACTAAAATCTACTCCCAAGTGGTTCTTCACCTATAGTAAAACTGATAAAGCTCATCATGGCCTTAATGACCCACCATTGCACTAGAGATTACATGTTCAGAACTTGGTGTTATTTAAAATACCAGAAAGACAATCCAAACCTTCAAAACATAATTTGTTAAAATATTCCTAATATTTAAACTATGAAAACTATGATTTAGTGAGAATTGTATTAACCAACTTGAAGAGGAATAAAAGTTAATATAAATGGCAATAAAAATTGGCCAGTCTATAAGCACAAGAGTAGCAACACTTGCTAGCATCAGAAGTCACAAATATTGAGCACAAGGGCTAACAAGAAGTTTCCCTTGCCAGTTAAATACTTTCTCCTATAGCAGCATGCGTTAACATTTAGCAATCAAGGAGGAGAAAATTCTAAATGAAGGTGCTAAAATCACACAGTCACAGGACGAATTTAGGGTGCCAAGAGACAGGCAGTTAGATGACAGAGAATAGACGGGCCAGCATGATAAGCCAATGCAGCAAGTCTAAAGTGTGATAGAAAAGGAGGAACTCATTCAAACAAGACAGCTGGGGAACGGGGTAGAGGAGAATCACAAGCAGCACCATCCACAGGAGGACTCAAATCAACTTTTTTTTTTAAAGCACTAGTGACTGAGCATGGGACAAAGAAGGAGTGTTCTCTCAGTACAAAAGGTGACGATTTTAACCTTTTCTGTAAACACAACATTTTGCACCAAGTCTGAAGATTTCAAGCCCAGAGAAGCACCACTTTTAAATTTTTTTCATGAGTTACAAATTCCTCATTTCTTGTTATGTTGCTTTAGTTTTGGTTCATGATATTAAGGCATTCCTCGGAGTTGCTGAATTTTAATTAAAATGGTATTTCCTTTGCAGTTAAGTACTGAGAACATCTTCAAGGCACGGTACCAAAGCAAGCTGGGGCAGAAAGACAAGATGCGAAGTGTGCTTGAAGACCGAGGTGCGCATCCCGCACGCGAAGCAGGTGTCGGGCGCACACCAAACCCAAGCGGCACAAACCACCAGCAGGACACTGCCTCACGCCTGCCCCCGTCCCCGACGCTTCCAGGCTCCCCACGTTACCCAGGTCAGCGTGCAAAGTCCCAGGTAGGCTTTGTTTCTAATAGTTAACATTGATGAGAGTATCTCCCCGTCTTCCAGTAGTCATCTACTCGTTCGTAGCTGTCCCGCTTTGGGAACAGAGATTTGAGAGGCGGAAGAGCTATCTTCCATCGCCGTACGGTTAACGTGTAGGCTACGGTAGACGGAAAACCGGATTGGATTTATGCATTCCCCTTCAATGCAAACAGCACCGTCGATGATACAACGACCAAACGCCAGCGCACCCGCTGCTCGAGGGCTCCTGGGGCACTGCCTGGACTGACTCGTGGGGGTGTCACACGGCCCACGGAGGCCACCCGGGCTACCGTTCCCCAGAGCACAGAGCCAGCCAGAAGGCACCCATAGCTCCGCTTCCTTCACCCCCCTCTCGCCCCCTCCCGTACAAGCACACACAATGCCGTGAGGGACCCGGTGACGAGACTGATCTGGGCTAAAATTAACCTGAGAACACGGGTATTTTTTACTTTAGAGGAGGTTTCCATTCCGGTTCGTCATGCGGCTGCGGCTTAAGGCCGCCAACGCAACACCGAGCGGCCCGGCCAGCGCAGGCCCCGCACGGGGCGGAGGTAAACCACCCCCACCCCCCCCGGTGCCTGCCCCCCG
>VZSZ01006382.1:462932-485538 GCA_013398815.1 Ibidorhyncha struthersii
GGAGTGCCCGGGCCGGGCCGCCGGGGAGGGGGCGGGTTGCGGAGGCCTCCGCTGGCAGCTGATGGAGGAGGACGTCTCTGTTCCAGAGGGTCCGGATTGAGCCCCCTCCTGTCCCCGACGTGCAGCCAGAAGATACGCTTCCGCACCTCCGCTGCCCTTCGCTGGAGCACTTCAGAGACAACTATCTCATTCCGCAGAAGCCTGTGGTCTTAGAGGGGATTATTGACCACTGGCCGTGTATGAAGAAGTGGAGGTGAGAAATAAGATTCTTCCCTGTCCTAGTAAGGGCGACGATTGTCTTCTGTGTCAGATGTCTTGGTGCTCGGTAGAGCAGTAGAGACCTTTACAGAAGACAGGTGCCATTGGGAGTGACTTGTTGGCAGCACCATCCCGCTGCAATGTTGTCTTTGCTCTGTAGAAGCTGCTTCATAGATGAGGGAAGCGCAGCAAACCACCTGGAGCCCGTGCACCAGGGAGAGCGGGTGCTGGCCGGCAGCCCTCAGCCCAGCCTCCCGGGGCTGTGCCGGGGAGCGCTCGGGCGAGTTGCTGATGCTGTGTGTTGCTCAGCTGGAAACCAGCGAGGAGCACGCATTGCTGACTGTCCCAGGGAGCTGCTCGCATCTCAAGTGGGTCTGCGTCAGACACAGATCAGTGATTTTTATGTCTCGGAACTTGCAGATAATTAGTGCAACAGAGAATGAATTTCAGAGGTGCGTAAGGAAGCGGGATTGGCTTTTTCATTCACAAGTGCAAGCACTGATGTTTGTCCAGTGTCCTGTTTGAGTGTTGAGTTTCAGACACCACCATTCAGGAGTGAGTAACAACGTTGTGCTGCTTGTGTAACGTAAGCAATGGAGCCAACGTTTCCAGTGCTGAGAATCAAATACTTGTGAGATAAAGCTCATGATTCCTTAGAAAGGTGGAAAAAAAACACTCAGCTTTAGTTTGAGCAATTGCTTTTGTTCCACAAAGATAAAATTGACATTAATAGGAGACACTGGTTATTTCATAGGGGTTTTGTTCTTTTTTGAGGGAAGGTACTCCACTTCTTAACTTCACACACTTAAAAAGATGAACTTCTTCATTTAGTTCATATCATTGTCAATGGAGAGACACATACCGCCTGTCAAAGACTTTAGCCAGGGTGGATATTATTGGCACCTGTATACAGAATTTGGCACTGACAGAGAGCTGATTTAGCGTTAATGATAAAAAGATGGAACGTTTTATTTAGCAAACATGGCAGCAGGCAGCAAAAAGATTAGCCATCCCTTGTCAAGAGAGACTAACATCTTAAATCTCCTTAGCTCCTGAGGAAACAGTAGTTTACTGAGGTAAACAGGGTTTTAAAACAGAACAGACAATTGCGGCATAACGTATGCATAAACTTGACTGCTTGTTTCCTTGCTGCTTGCATCCTTTTCTGCTGCCTTTTGTCTCTGGTTGGTTGGTTTGAGAGAGAAGAAACTTACCGTAGTAGAGTTTTGTTACTTTAAACAAAGATTGATTTTGATTGATTGCCTTACATTCAAGATTAGTAAGAAGAGCAGTATAAAAGGGTAATGGAACTTTCTTTATTTCAGTGTGGACTATTTTTGTCAAGTCGCAGGGTGCCGCACAGTCCCCGTGGAACTGGGAACCCGATACACAGATGAGGAATGGTCTCAGCAGCTTATGACTGTCGGTGACTTCATCAACCAGTACATTGTGAATGAGGTCTGTTACTCTCCTTTTGTTTCAACTCCAAATAGCAGTGTGTTACTGGTACAGAACTTTGCTTAGAACACTAAACATCCTTAGAGGTAATGTCAAGGGAGGGGGTATGCTGTAAGCACAACTCTGAATTAAAAAGTTTGACGTATTTTCAAGATCTGAAGCTACAAATACTTACTGCAACAATAGCTAGGTTTGATTTTTGTATATAATCAAATGTACAGCACCTGGAATTTAATGGATAGATACCTTCTGCAGTAGAAGCCTGAGTGGTGGAGTCTAAGGATAAGGGATCTTCAGCCAGCAGTTTTGTTCCTCTTGGTGATTAAGCTGCTTAGTGAGATACACGATCAAGATCCAAATTCACGTGCCACCAGGTAAAAAAATTAAAAGTTGATTAGCAGTTGAGTGTCCTTTTACTTTCACAGCTGAGGATCTGAAGCCCTCATCTCTGTTTCCTAGTCTTCTGGCAGGAAGGACCATGTGCATATGGTCAGCGGTGCAGCCTGGAATAGGATACCGAGGTACTTAGAGGGAGCGAAGGTGAACTAGTCTGTGTACCAGCAGGGTCTAGCCATAAAGACGCAGAGCGTTGTCACAGGATTGACAACAGAACTGTCGAGACTCCGTAGGATTATAGCTAGGCTTCTTCCAGTAACCTGAGCTAGATAATTTGTTGATTGTGGGGATGTGTCTGCACTCTTAGAATTTCAGTGTGGCTTAAGTTACTATTTCAGAAGTCCCCTTATACCAGTCAACTGTTGAAACAGTTCTAGTACTCTGAAATGGGACATTGGAAATGGATGTTACCTATAAGTAAATTCTGCTCACCTATAAGCCAATTAACTGAGAACTGTTACCTTATATGTCACTATGCATATTTTCTTTCTCTGCTGTAATTTCAGAACAGTATAGGATACCTTGCCCAGCACCAGCTTTTTGATCAGGTAAAACTGAGTGAATGTTTTTATCTTTCTGCAGTCAAGTGTCCCCTTTGTAGCACAAGTCATCTCTGAGGATGTCAACTCTACTAGATGAAAGGGCGTACAGAGAATTCAGAGTATTTCTTAAGTTTCTGTTCCCACAGTTTGAAGGAACAGAGGGAGGGGTTTGTTCTGTTTGGCTGAAAGGCACGGAAACAAAACTCTTTCAGGGGTGAAGACATTCAGTCTTAGTACTGTTTCAGTACAATGTAGCATATACTTATAGGGGTACCACCTGGAAAGCAGCATTTCCCCAAAGAATATGCAAGTCAGGGAAGAGATTTGGACTGGAAATGGTCTTCAGTGGTGATATGTTCACCATGTTCTGAAATGTCATTCCAGTTAACCAGAGATTAGGTTGATAGGAGATGTAAATAGGAATCTCACAGAAAAGCAAGCCTACTGTATAAAAGATCAGCTGCTCCTTTTCCATGAACAGCAAACCTACTTATTCACGCGGGTTTCTCTGGTTTCTGCTAAAGCAAAGGGTCTCTGAAGAATGAGAAACCCCTCTCTTTCTCCCACCTCTCCTTCCAACAGAATCTGCTTGCTAGGACAGAAAGTGCGAGGACAGTTCCTGCAGATTCCCAGCAGTTCAGCTACTTCTATCCTGCCTTTGCTGGACAAGCAGGTCATTTTTCTTTGTGTCAGGCCTTGTTCCTCTGTTCAATGAATTGCTTACCTTTGGCAAGTCAGCACTTACCCTTTTTAATGTTTATTTCTTTACGGGCGTAGATCCCAGAATTGAAAGAGGATATCGGTATCCCCGACTACTGCTGCCTGGGGGAAGGGGAAGAAGATGACATCACCATTAATGCTTGGTTTGGTCCAGAAGGCACTATCTCACCTCTTCATCAGGATCCCCAGCAAAATTTTTTAGCCCAGGTCTCGTCTCTACTTGCTCTACACGTGCCATTAATGCTATAGCTAGAAAAAATGGTTATGTTGTGTGTTAGAGACAAGGGAAGCAGACAACTTGAACAATTGAAGGATAGAGAATATGCAGATGTTATTTTGCCATTCTATTGCATTTGTCACTACTGCAACTTAATAATGTAATCTTGTAGCCCACAAGTTCTCCTTGTTGAGATAGACCATTACTTACCCTCATTTTACAGATGATAAGTGGAAATCACTGTTTTTCCAAGGTCACACAAGGAATTTGTAATAGCATTGGGAAGAACCTGGATCCTGTCACAGTGTACCAAGGAACTTCCTTTTCTGGACCAGCAAGATATTTGGGCTGGACTTAGGTGCATACTCTAACCCATTTCAGGTTACCCAGTAAAACGTCTACTCGTGCGTGCACTGAGAGTCAGATGAAGTAAAATTTGCACCATGACTTCATTGCTGCTGAGTGCGTTACTGTTGGTAGGCTTCTTGATGATGACTTTTAGTGCAGAGTAACACAGTGAAATGCTGGGGCCCTTTGTGGTGAGCACTATACAAATGCAAAGACATATTCCTGGTCCAAGCAGTTGACAACTGTACATCTTCAAACACTGAGGGGCTTTTTGCTTACTGGAAGGAGATTGCCGTTTCTTCCTCCATTCCTTCAGATTCTTTAAAAAAAAATATGGCTTACACTTTCAAACATTTTCCAGCAGGATCATGAGATTGAATACTTTATATTTGTCCTTATTCATGGGTCGAGCCTTAGTTACTCTGCCCCAAACAGTTGCACCTTGCTAACCGTGTTTTCACTTGGAACTGAGGCTTAACTCAGGCCTTCCTAAAGTGAGGTTTTACAACTGCTGTGCAATTATGTATATATTGTATTTCTTTTACCCGCCTGACACACACACACATCCCCTGCATTCTGAAAGCGAACTACACACTATGTAAAGCTTGAGGGGAATTTTGGGGGGTGGAAGTCCAAAAAAGGAGTTGTTGGACTGGGAAAAGGTAGTTCCCTTAATAAATTTCAGAACTTGTATTCTTCTGCCTGAAGAATGGGAGAGTACCTGCCAGTGCTGTAAAAAAGTCTTTGTAATTTGAACAGCAGGAGATCTGGCAGTTTTCAACTAAAACTGCCCTGCCCCTTGATGCCATTTAAACTGCAGCTGTGGAGAACAGGAAGGCACAAGTAACAAAGCGGAATGATCCTTACTGGCTGGGTAATAGCTGCTGCAAAGATCATAGTATTTCCATCAATGAGGAAACCAGTGTCTGGAAATGCAGGCTGCTAACTGTTAACTTGTGTGTCCAACCTTGCAATATACAATGCCTTAACCCAGCAAGGCAAATGATGGAAAGAGCTGTTAGTAGCTCATGGCAGTCCTGGTAACACCCACCCCCCAAAAAAAATCAAGGATTCGGAAAATGTGCTGTTGGAGCAATACCCAACATTTTCCTTCCTTCCTTACATCACCAAAAATACCACTTAACACTTGGTTCTTTAGAGAGCTAATTAATATGCATAATCCCTTTGGGGTGTGGAAGGCATCCTAAAAACACATGGACAGCAGTAGTTATTCACATCAATGCTCTACTTGTTTAACCAGTAGCAGTGAAGCGTAGGACAGGGCAGAAATACATTGATACTTGTCTGGCCTTTAGAATACATTTATGTGCTGTCCTTGATGCAACAAACTCTAAACATCTAGCACTACAACTTGGGTATTGATAAGATATCAGGAAATTCTGATCTATTGTTTGGGAAGGGATGTTAAGACAGAGGAAAAGCAGCTTGGTTAGGAATAGTTTGATAGCATAATGCCAGCCCAGGGTACTGGGTTAGTCAGAGTACTGGCTTACCCTTTAATGAGTTAGTTCCAAACAAAGGCCTGGCCCTTGAGGAAATCTTGAATCCTGGCACAAGCAGCACAAATATTCACCCTCTGCCTTCTGTGGGCATTCCACTGGTGTCAGTGCAGGAATCAGCTTTCACTCATTTATTCTGCCCCTTCATTCTAGGCACCGACGACTTGCAATTGAGTGTAGTGTTTGGGTCAGTCAGTCCACTTGCCTTATGAATTCTAGTCTTTCAATTAAGGACTCCGATGAAATAACTGATTTAATGATTACACAAAAATACGCTAGGAGTATATGGAAGCTTAGCAGTCACTCTTTGTGGGTACCTCTGCCTGCTGATGTGAACTGCACTGAGGATTCAACCTCCTTATTCTCAGTTCTTCTACTTACTTCCTAGCTCTGCAGAGCCCAAATAACATTGTATAAATTGGGTGCCTTACACTTTGAATTTAAAGTAATTTGGCTGAAGGCATTTCCTGGTATTTCAAATTCTTACCTGCTTCAAGGGAGCAGGTACTTGAATTCCCATAGTCTGATTTGTTTTAACTTATTATAGCAGTGTCTGTTTATTACTAACAAAGATAACGATGGTTCTTGTAATCTGGTATATTTTACTGTTAAATGCCAGCTATGGCCCACAGTTTCCAGCAATGTGCAGGTTAATGACAGATGGAAAACATTTATTGTAATATATGCAGGTATTTGGAAGAAAGTATATCCGTCTATATTCACCACAAGAATCAGAAAACCTGTACCCACATGAAAGCCAAATTCTTCACAACACTAGTCAGGTAAATAGTTGCCTGAAATTTTAATATCAGTAATGTTACTTTATCAAATTATATTTGAGTAAAGACATTCTACTGATGATTGTTTTGTTTTTTTTATAGGTTGATGTGGAAGATCCTGACTTACTTAAGTTTCCCAATTTCAGAAAGGCTGCATTTCAGTCCTGTATTCTGATGCCTGGACAGGTTCTGTTTATTCCAGTTAAATATTGGCACTACGTACGATCGCTTGATATCAGCTTCTCTGTCAGTTTCTGGTGGTCATAGCTCTGAAGCACACATAAACTCTGTTAGCATTGCAATAGGAATTAAAAACCAGAAAAAGTAGCATCTGGCATCTTCTCTCAAGAGAATTCTTTTTTAAGCATGAGAATGCTCTTCCCTATCCAGAGGTTAGAGGTGGATTTAAAAAAAAAAAAACAAACCCAAAAACAACAAACTCTTGCTTCAGCATGGTGAAAGAATCTGGATGGGTAAATTGAAAGAAGATGCTACAGCCACTTTATTTTTGTGGATGTTTCTCATATGAATGCCTCTTAAAGAAGCATGTTAGGTCACCATCTTGTATGCATGTGTACATCTGAAACAGCTCTATATATGGGCACTGCCAGGACTCTGCTTCAAACTATATTTGGAACATCAGGTTAGTGTTATCTTCTTCTCAGATTTAATAACAGTAAAAACTGGAGTTCAATAAACAATGAGGGATGGTGCTACCCAAAGGTTCAATACATTAAAGAAAAAAAAAAGCTAACGTGAAGCAAGATACCAGTCTCCTATACAGGAAAAGTTACTAGTGTTAAGGCCTAGCAACATAATAAATTTTAGTTAATCCATAGTTTAATTGCAGTTAAGTAAACTGAAGCTTAATTGTACTTTGATGAAACATCAGCTGAACTGTTGACACTCTGCCTTCTGCAGTCTCACACCCTTCTATCAAGGAAAGATATGCTGCCATTCCATTCTGGTACCTGGCAGTATCTAGTCCTTGTCTTTTTTTCAAGTCACTCTTAAGGGAAAAAACATCCTTACATAAAACTTGAGAGAGTTAAGTGCTAATACTAAAACCTAAAAGAATCTTACGGTGATCATTTTTTCAACACTTTGCAGACATAAGCTGGCCTTGCTCCAAAAGTCTTGTCCTACTCCTTCCCAATTGGGAAGGAATATTCCCTCTCTTACTGAGCATAGCTGCTTGTGACCTGGCCTTATGTTGGATGAACTCTTCTGTGTCCAAAGAAGGGACAAACCCCAAGCAACAGCACCAACTGAAAGCGTGCAAACTCTAGTCCTAGGTCAGACACTGAGCCAGCTGCCTTAGCAAGGAGACCACAAGTGCTGCGTTGATTTTTCACCTACTAAAAGCCTAGTGTAGTAACTAGGTGCTAGTAACAGGTTTCATTTTCAGTTGTGCACTAGAACAGGACAAATAGGGAACACCACTGCTGAGAAAGGATTCTTTTAACGGTTCACCTGCATAGATCAGCTTGCAGGATTGACTAGAAACATTTACATCTTTCATTCCCAAACACACACTAAGAGTCCCAACCCAAGGATATGGAGAACTACATATGCAAAACAGCCTCCAAAAAGCTATGCAGGCATAACTGTGAAGAAGAACAGAGGAGTCATTGATAGTTTTATTTTAAGATTCTTAAAACTTCAGGAAAAAAATAAGTATATCGAACAATGCACTGTTACTAATGAATACAATACAGTCTGGCTATTCTGCAGGAGTGAGGAAAAAGATTTCACTGAAAGCAAGTCTTACTATCATCGTCTAGTGCTGGAAGTGAAGCTCTTCTCTGCTCTCCCTGTTTTTGATGGTGACTGGGAGTCTATCTGACTCATACCTGTAAAGAAAACAAAAGGAAGGTTAATGAATGACACACAAAAAAAGGATGATATTGTATAACCTCCAGATTTTGAAAATGCTTTATATATTTTATATATTCTTGTGTTCCTGTTTAGAATGTCCAATTCCCCTGGCTAAATAGAGGAATTCTGAAGAGACTGTGCTCTTCTTAGAACCTCAGTATTTCCAGTTGTCATGTGTTGNGTTATCATAAGGCATAATTCTTGCACTTCCAGGGCTCAGTGTTGCCCATGTATGGTTTACTGTCTGAAACGTACAACTGAAGTCAGAAATAACCGATGTTCAACTACAGCTATACATAATACAGGCAGTGCCACTGGATGTCACAATTCATTCTGTAGTATTATTACACTCGGTTGTTTTCAAAATAGGATGCTTGGTACCTGGAATGTCACAAGACCAGAAATCATTACACTGTGGACAGCGTGGTTCAGTCTGAGCTCTGAAGTACTTTCTGACACAAGGTAAATGCATTCCAATTCCACAGGATTCACATACTTGGCTCTGAAATCAGAAACATTGATTAAAAAAAAAATACCCTTCTAACCTGTCCTTCAGTTTAAGATAAAGTTGTTACAAATGGCAGCAGATACGCAATGCTTTATTCCAAAGAATGGTTCACGCAGAACAGTTGGTGGATACACAAAAGTCAAAGCTGGTAAAAGATAAAAGGATTTCTTTTCCTGGAAACTAGGAAATAATCATTTCCCTATATGGACAAAATTTAGCTTGAAAGACAAACAACACTGAGCTATTTGGGTGCAATAAAGGAGACCAGTTGGGATGGAAAAAGTAACACAGAAGCATGTTACTTGGGAAGATGAGAAGATGATGCAGGGTCGAGGAGCAAGAGAATGCAGTTGTTTTGGAATAGGAGTTCAGGCTGTAACCACTTGCATGCAAGATTAAACTGGTAACTTACCAGCTATCAAAACAGCACTTCAGCATGCTATATATAAGCATACATTTTCATTCTGAAGTCCAAGACACAGGCAATTTCTGAACCAAAGTCCCAGGACCAAAGAATAACATATGTCACATGAAGACTGCTTTTTATAAGGTCCAAAGATAAGATAGCTAACACTTCACTGTTATGCCTATTTAAGGATAAGGAGTTCATCTCTAGCCTGCTGGCTTTGGAAAGCAAGATAGCGCAATAATGTTCCTTATTGGCTGAGTTTGATTTCTCCAAGTTTATACTTGGAGATACTGCTCCAAGACAAGATCTTTTTCCAAAAACAGAAGATAAAATACCTACACTGAAAAAAAAAAGGTATTTTCTTTATATACATGGGCAGCATTACCAGATTACAAGACCAGAATTTTTCAGTGCCTGCCTAATAATCAAAGGAAAGTATTACAAACCTTCAACTATGACCACGTAAATACATCAGCAGATGCCTACTGGGGTAATAAAACAAGAGTTACCTGGATGGCAAGGCTGTGACAGATGTTACACTTCCTTGCTACATCTTGGTAGTTGCTGAGAATGTATTGTTCCATCTCAATTATGCAGCGAGTATGCAGAGTATATTCTCCATTTTTCTACGGAAACAAGTGGCAAAATGAGGAATTTCTTTTAATTCCTTTTACCTTTTTTGACTTTTCTAACCACCTGCTAGCAAGCATTTGACATGCACTTTTTTCTGCCAGCATGAAACCAACATGCTGACACTGATACAATGCAAAGCCGTAATACTTTTGAAGTAGCAGAATTACTTTGTTTAGAGGATCAGACTCTCACACCTTTAACAAAGGTCTAGTCCTTGGAAGGTACAGATGAACAAGTATGCGCTGCTTAACAACGACATGCGGTTTCAGGACCTTCCATTTGCACATTAGCGGAAATTCTACTGGCTTTCAGCAAAATCTAGGCATTTATTGCCTGAGGTATCTTTTAAAATCTCTGCTAAATCACTCTAACATAACTAAATGTATAGCAGCAAGTTAGAGATCTATGATGCAGTGAATCCAGGAGAAAAGGGATTGAGGTCTCACTTGTCTTGGGAAGCAACCACAGTGTCCACACAGTAAACTAATCTCAATTCCTGCCTCATGAAGTAAAGGAGATTTAAAAATGTGCACAGTGGCCCCTGCATTTCTGGTACAGGAATTTTCAACATGTTTGGCCTCACTGCTTTTCAGGATATTCTAAATGTAAGTAGCTGCACCAATCACCCTGAAGAGCTGAAGTTTAAGTATGCCATGCTGTCGTGTACAAAGGATGTCTGTATGTCACAATGCAGGGCTCTAAACACACACACACAGCTCAGGTACAAGCAACTGAGACCATGTTGTTCTGTATAGGCCTACCCAAGGAGTTTTCCCTTGTAAAAGTACTACCTTTTCTGCAAAAATCACTGGAGCAGCCATAAGCACAGGCCCCACAAAACAATTTTTGCTGTCATTCATTAAAGAACAGCTCCAGTTTCAACCATCACATCCACAAGAAAATAACAGCTGGACCTATTAAAATACAAACACTTGAAAAGCTACAGCAGTTACCTCAGAGAGCCACTTATCCTCCACAAAAACTTTCAGCACTTGTTCTGCTTCCTTTTTCTTCATTTTCTTTGTCTTAAGTTGGTCAGCCAAGTTTAAAATATCTGTAGAAGAGGCAAAGCCATTTTCTGATGAAATGATTAGGTCCATCTACAGAAAGAAATATTTTCAAATATTAAAAAAAACATGGCATTAGATAGAGACACCTCATAGTAATACGCAGCTTTTTAGCACCCATACATATGAGATATACTACAGTACATGGCTCAAACCAGAACTGTAAAACAAAGGCCAAAAGTTGAAACAGTCGTGGTTACCCTGACAGTTTTAACCTTTGCCAAGGAAACATTTCCACAAATAGAACTGTACAGTGCTGCCGCAATGAAGCTGCATTCAGGGACCCTTGAACATACTGAGGGGCAACAAATCTGTTTCTTTTTATCTGCTCTTTGTCAAGGTTGAGGAAAAATCTCTCACTACTAACGTTTGTCCACTCTGGAGTCATCAGTCCTGCTGAACCTACCTGGCACTTGAAGGTTGTAGCAGTATTACCAATCTTCAGAAAATCTCTTCTTGGAAACATTCCTGCTAGTCATCATCAGACCGCAGCATGCAGAGTTTTTATGCCAGTACTAATACGTGCCATGACAATGCCATCTCTGCAGTGCTGACATGGCTGCGTAGGTGCTTCACCAATAATAGGGGAGGGCAGGGAAATCTCTGGGTACTATCCATGTAGATTAGACTTTTGCAGCTGTCACAGAATAGTCAATACACCTCTCTTTCCAGTTGATACAGAAGATTTTATTTTAATGGATGTGCAAAAAAAAATTAAAAGTCTAGTGGCTGGAGAAATTAAGTCCTCAAAGTTCAAGACACTATGAGAACAACTCACTAAAAAATGCAAGTTGTGATGCTATGATCACAACTCACATTAATGGTTGTTCATAAGAAATTAGACATCAAATTTCCTGGAATCTCACCCTAATAGTTCTATTTACAACTTTAGAAAATTCTTAAGTGTATGTTTTCTTGTTTAAAAAGCAGCATTCTGACTAGTTTATTAAATACAGAATTGGCTAAGCAATAACAACAGACAAATGTTTCTACTCAAATCAGCACATCCAGCTTGTATGTTATTAGCATTAAAATCGACTGTGTATTACTAGACTACTGAAGCCAGTGAATTCAGCAATCAATCACAACTGAAAATGCTGAAGAAAGGCGTTCATTTAACTAAAAGCAGGTATGTCAAGTCACTGACTGCAAGGAGCACTCCCCTATTGCTGATTTCAGTTTACCGGTAACTGACTTTCAACAAGGAATCATTACTTGCCTGTATTTCCATCACCACTCCCCCTGATTTGATTTGGGATAAACTTAGCTAAGATGGCAACTAATACCACATACTTACTGTTTTTCTGAACAATTCCAATTCATTTTCTGTATAGTCAGATGCCATTTTAGTTATTTCAGTTTCTGCCAAATTCACCTACAAAAAAAATACTAAAACTGAAATCAAAGTGCCTTTGTATTTCTAAACCACAAGTTGTAAAAGATACTCTGGGTAAAGAATACATCATCTTACAATAAAAAGAAATGTCACTTCTTTAAGTGGCATGAAAGAGTGAAAGAGGCTGTTCCTTAAAGATGGCACTCAATGGTACATGAGTCCTTTCTTTACAACCCCTGATCTTCCAGCCACGTATTCTCCACAATTACCTCTGCCCAGTCCAAGCTCTTAAACAATCCCACCTTCCCCCTACAGAACTAATAGAGACTATTATTTCTGTATAGTAGAACTAATATATTACACCAGGATACTGTGCTGGACAGTAGCAGTAACTATGTTATAATACACATTTTTGTTTCACTGTGAAGTTACAGCTATTTCATATTCTTATTGCACACGCTACTGCTATTTATTATTAGCTTAACTTAATTGGCAAAATGACCCAGAAAGGTTAAAGCAGGAGCTAATGTTAGAATACCTCCTGTATGGTGTTTTGAAATTACTATATAACCTTCCCTGTGACATGCACATTGCAGAGCATCTAGGGAAACTTTTTATAGGTCATTCCTTAGGAACCCTTTTATACTAGGTTTGAGTAAGGGAAAAAGAAAACTAAAGTTGCAGGGCTCCCTGTGTTTTCTAGCTTAAAAATTCCCCTTGGGAAAGAAACTCTCCTGCGAAAAAGAACTCTTCCTTCAGCACTTAAGCAATGCTTATTTTAAATAAATCAGACGCTGCCGTAGTCCTTGCTGCTGTGTTCCATTTCCACACACCTAGGATGCTGGCAGTTTATCCTCCCCCTTCCCTGTTCTAGAAGTAGCTTCTACAGCCACTGCCAGCCTAACGGGAACAGCTGCACATAAACCATACAAGACACTGCTGAGAGTAAGAAGCCCGCAGGCGCACGCAGCCTTCAGTTCTAGGTTCTCTTTGTTTTCTGTAAATAGCAGTTCTATTACAGATCTACTGTAGGAAAAGGACCCGAGGTAACTCAATCTTTCTAACATCCAAAGCTGGCACTTAGGGCAGCCTTACGTTTATTATGCACAGATAGAGCTAGATTTTTTTGCCCGTTTACAAACGGAAGGTATGCAGACCTTTCATTGGCATGTTATTAAAAGGTTAGTTTTAAGTTTGAGACACGGGAGGCTCCCTCTGCTAGCCACCAACTAGCCATGAAAAGCCAAACCACACGATGGCAGCACATTGCATACTTACTAAAGCATAATGTGCTCTCCCATCACCTTCCGACATTCCTTTCCGGATCTGCATAAACAAAGGCTGGAGATGGCTGTTAATGGTACTGACGAAATCATCCAGTTTATCATGCGCGTAGTAGACTGAAAATAAACAAGATAAAGCACATACACAAAAAACCCAAACAACGTGAGGCATATCTTTTTATATTTTATCTGCCGAGACATCTTTTTCCTAGGTAAAAGAACTAAAAGTTAGTGAGACAGAACTCAAACAGGTCTGTTATACTCAGCAGACATATCATTTTCTGGTGCTGCTTACTACCAGCCTTCAGAGACGCTCAGCTCCTTGAAAGTCAAGAGTTCAGCGAGAGAGTCCACACATTCTGCCTCACTGTATGGAACTCACCACATTAATCCATTAATTACAGTGACTTGCACGAAGTTGAATTGAAAACAAAACACGACCAGGAAAAATTATTACGCACAATACAAAACCACACTTGCTTTCTCTCATTTACACACAAGGATTCCTTGTTCCTTTGTGTTCTGTTTCACAAATTAATGGCATGTAAATGATCACATTACATGCCAAAAAACCTTAAAATTCTAGCTTTGTAGAAATACAGGTAATATCTTCTGTCATGTTCTACAAACAAATTAAATACTAGCAGAAGTTCTATCATGTACATAATTAAGGTGGACTTTGGAGCCATTCTGTAGAAGCAGGTGCTATGGCTTTTGCAGGCTGAGCAACAGCACACGCCCTCAAGAGTTTCCATCCAAAACAAAATGATGTCAGTGGCAAAACTCTTGACTTCAGCAGGCTAGGGTTTCAAAAACAAAACTAAGTAACAGCTCGTAACTTTAGAAAAATGACTGATGTCTCAAAAATACTACCAGTTATCACTAACTTAATACTATTCTCAGTTATAAGCATCAATCACTTGTGTAACAGCATCAGACAGAGGTCCCACTCTCAAAGTACCACTATATAGCATAGGACAATGCAAAAACATCAGTTACAGGATGTTCCTGCCCAGAAAGCCCGTGATTCTGATATATGACTCCTTAAGTGAACAAAAGAAACAAACAGGAAGAACAATAATAAAGTACAGTATTAAAGAAGTATAATTTTGTCAAGTTGTCGTGCCACCTGCCTGGCACCTGTCAGCAGGAAACACTGCATACATCAAAGCCAGGGAGCGTTAGTGACAGATCTAAAAGAAGGTAAGATGAAAGATAACAGAAGAACATTCTTTTGTACAACAGCTGTAACATTTTAATGCAAGATGAATGGTTGCTCAAGTAGACCTTCTGTGAAAAAAAGTGATAAAAGCTCTCCATAAATAATTTACAATTCCAGACTCAGGAGAAATGAAATGCCCTTTACTATTTGCAAAAGCTCATAGCTTACCTCTACGAAACAGTTTTTGTACAGGCAGCCATAGCAACTGATTGTACAGAAACTGTTTATTCAAATACATTATTGCTGAAAAGAAGTTATTTACTGCCAACAGATTTGATGAGAAATTAGACAGACTAATGCCATCTTCATTAAGTATCAACAAGCTTTGTATTCTGACTGGGCGTGTACAGGTATCTCTTTGTCCTTTCTTCTTCTGGTAAAATATCTCAGAGGTGTCAATAGTAGTTCTACTAAAGACTGTAGTTAAGAAGACCTTGCTGTAACGTGAGTATGTTAGATGCACTGGAGCCAGGACTACCCTACTTCCAAAATACTGGGTTAAACTTTGAAAAGTCTTAATTTCCAATAACTACCCCTGTAAAGTGTAGTACCTTAAAAAAAAAAAAAATCTAAGACTTAGTTACAATTGCTGTAAATTATTTTTTGTAACAGAAATAAATTCTTTCCTTGTCTTGGGCATAAAATGCAATCTCAACTAATACTATATCACAGATGTACTTATTGTAATCTGTTTTCAGTCAAATAAAATTAGAGCAAATTGCTATTCCAGTACCCAATTATGAACACAACAAAGTTGTTCATAAAATTTAAAACCAAGTATATGCAGGAACCAGCTATTATTCTTTCTGCCAATAAACAATTCTCAGCTCTGAACACTTAATAAAGTTAACATGTGACAGCATTAGAAAAAGAGTTCATTATGTGTTACCCTAGAACGCTGCTTGGCAGCATTTTATTTAAAAGACATTATTTCCGTTCAATGACAGATAGCAGATGAGCAAATAGGAAACAGCAAACAGTAAATACATGGAACACAAATATTCGGGGGGGGTGGGGTGTGTGTTTTTTTCCTAAATTTAAACAAACTCTTCATAATAAACTCAAATGTTTTCCACAGAAAAGCTGAACAGATCCCTCACTGAAGATAAAGCACAAGTGCTCAGAGAAACCAGAAACTTTTCTGAATGCGTCTGTATGCAAACTAAAACCAGCAGGTAGCATAACAAACTTACACTCCTGGTTAATTATCACTTTTCAACAGACACTGTTTAAACTTTCTTGCCAAAAGATGAATGAGCAACAGGAATCTTTATTACTTAGTCTGAGCTTCACGATAAATTTACAAATACACTGGCACCGTTATAAAATTAGAGCTCCCACATCTACAGCAAAAGACTATAAATAAGCTGAGTGAATGCTTTAAAAGAAAAGAGATAGGACCTTTACTCATATAAAACCTAAACACATAGTTATCATATCTAGGTACTTCAGCTTCCATCTTCTGTGCAACCAGAAGATTAAGCAGATTAAGTACAATTCTAGTTTGCAAAGTAGCATTATGAAAATGTTGTCTTTTTCTTCTACTTTGATGACACTGAGCAGATGTAATATAAGCCACTGTCGACTGGTGTTGATATTTATGGCTGATTTTCAAACCTATTTAAAAAACTAATATAGTAAAACAAAATAAAACTATACAACAGCTTTTCGCATGATCAGTTTGCAAACTTTAGAATTAAACAAAGAGCCAGAACAAACCATGAAGAATAACATGACAAATTACCTTGGATTTTAAGTCACTGACGCTCAGTTTTCATTTCACAGAGAAATAAAAGAGGAATAAAACATTCAGAAAAGTTAATTTCTTTGAGGAAAAAAATGTGGTGGGGTTTGGGTTTTTTTTCCCATTTCCTTCCATTACTCTGTTTGTACTAAGATGATTAATACAATAAGAAGCTCCCTATCAAGATTTGAAAATGCTGCCATCTAACTTTGTTATAGCTAGAAAAAATTAAAGCAACAGAACCATTACCGGTAAGAGAATTTAAAAGCTTGTTTACAAAGTTCTTTAAAAACAAAACATTCTTAATTACACTTCACAGCAACATGTTGTACAATACCTTTTTTTTCCCCTTCTGTTTAACAACACGAAAAACAAGCCAGAACACTTTCATGTAACAGCACAAGGTATTATATACATAAATACATAAAACCTGCCAATCCCCGCCTCGGAGAGCTTAATGATGTTTGAACTATGGACTAGACTACGTCATTCCCTGTTAATTTTTTTATATGTATCCTGCTTTACCTTATTTTAAACTCACATGAAACCATTCACATTAAACCTCTTTCTACACATACATCTACAATACATGTTTCAGACTTTCCATGAAAAATAGAACCACTGGGAAGAAGAAAAAGTTGCTGCTTCTAGTAGCATACTGCAACAACAATCTAGAACAAAAACAGATCACAAAGGAGTTTAGGGAGGGAAAATGCTCAGTTATTCAAACGGTGCAGATGGATTTTCACCAGCACTGCAATGCTGATACACCTGAAAAGTTGTACTGAGCTTCAGTAAGGACTCACAGCCAAAACTTCAGTTTTAAAGTATGACCACTAACCCACTACCGGCGTGATGACTAACACCAGCACTCGGCTACAGAGCTGGTTCAGTACAACTGGAGACTGGGACATACAAATCTTTTTTTCAGTCTTCTTAACACAAGGAGTACTGAATTTTGACCCAAGGGATACAGTCAGTCTTCATTACCAGAACAGCTAAATGAGTAACTGATAAACTTCTCTGCATTTTATGATTCAATCCAGCTACAAGGCATCTGATATGCAGCAAAAAATATTTAACAAAAAATATGCCCTGCGTTACACAGGACACAAGAACAGATTACTTCGTTCTGACCTTAAATTCTATAGATAACTAGATATAATCCACAGTAAAAACAGAAGAGCCCCTGTAGAGTGGGTAGCATTTGGACAAGATACGAGAATACTACTGAGCCTGGCAGGAGCCTGGCTTCCAGAACTAGTCATGGGCAATATGATGCAGATGAGATGGGAGAAAGTACAGCCACCCCCCAGAAAACCTCATCTCATCCTCACCGAAACATTTCCTCACCATTCACTTCTCCCACAACACGTAAGAGAAGTAACTGAAGTGTATTTACTAAAAAGCGTTCACTACGCTATAGCAAAGTACTGCTGGGGAATTGTGTGATCTCACTGTCTATAATCCCACTGATCTTCCCCAGTCCCTTTTCTGTCGATGCCTTGTGATAGTCTTCATTGTCTACACAAAAATGCCTAGTCTGAGGAGCCAAGAGCCATGTTTTCTTTTTCTAGTTTTGACATATTTGATGCACTATAAAGTGAATATCAAAACAACAGTACAGTGGATTTTTCTGTTGTTTTGCAATGCAAACACTTCTCTGGTATATGTATATGACTTCAAACAGATGGTTATCTGCAAATTTCACCACAGATAAAGATTCCTCTAAGCTCTAGCTGAACTTTGCAGACAAGACATAAGCATAATAAGCACACTGGGTCACATATAGGAGCAGCTGCTGGGGCTCTTCCTAGAATACTAAATATGAAAAGACATACAAAACATGTAAAGTAAAAATGCTTGTCTATTCTATGAATCCCTGCTTTTATATGTATTATTTATTTAGTGGGTCTTTCAACAGCCAAGCGCGAAATATATTATGCTTAAAAATTGGTATGACTGTAGACTAAAGTTGACTCCAGCAGTTATTTTCTTCTGAGTTCAGCCACCAAGCCAGTTAAATAAAATACAAAACACAATCAGACAAAAGCCAGTCTGATACAACACACGTTAATGAATGGCTAATCCATACACTCCTTCTGTAAATCCAAATAGGCAGGAAAAAAGCAGGTTTCTCTCATTCTTCCATTTTTCTAAACATCCTTTCATATATGGACTGTATCACCCATTTTTCTAATGAACTTTACTGTAACTTAGTACACAGTTACATTTTATAATTAATTGTATAAGCATTACCTTCAGTAAATACGGCCATCGGTTTGAAAAGCAATCTGATTTTGTCCCTCCAAATTATCCTTAGGTTCACCAAAAATATAGGAAAAGAAAATGGATCTGTGTTTTCTGCCATATTCTTCAAGGCCAGAAAGTTAACAAAGAAAACGCTTGTGAATGACCATGTCTTTGGAAAATAAAATGCTGGTCATGAAAAAGCCCGATGTTGTTATATTTAAATAGTCATCAAATGAAGATGTGCTGAATCCAAGAAAAACTGATAAACTTGGAAATCTATCAAGGGACAGACAGCACATGAATCTCAGTATTCATTCTATGATCTGTAAAAAAAAAAAAAAAAAACCCAAAAAAACGAACAAACAAAAGTTGTGCTATTACAGAGAGATCTGTTTTCCAGGGGAGAGGCACCATCTTTCTAATTGTACTATTTATAGTAGTGTAAGCCCTGAACTTGTTATTAAAGCACTTCAGTTGGCTTGGAAGACAGCAGGAAAAATAACTACAAACTCTCCCATTTTTAGCATTTCCCGATTTCAGGCTGTGGTCAGGGTCAGAATAATATTCTACGTATTCTCCTCCCACAGACAGTGTCTTGCAAAGGGATCCAACAATAGCCAACTCAGATACTACCATTTCCCTGACTACACAAACAAAGGAAAAACCAGCTTGAAGCCACAGACAACACACAGAGCCACCCCAGAAAGGATGCTGAGAATGTCACGGTACCTTAGCTATTATAGAATGCTAGAGATCTGCAACATGTCTTAAACTTTGCCCTGAATTTTTTACTGTAACGTTTCATAACTGGAGAAGCCATAACACAATGCAGACAGAAACAGTATGCATTAAGGTATTCCAGTAAAGAAATATTAGCAATTATAACCTTCCTCAAGCCTGCAATTTGTATCCTAGCTGATAGTAAGTGTTAATCCTAACATTTTCCAGTGGTTCTACACAGCACTTTGATAGACATTTGGAGCTTTTCCTTCAGAGCTGTGTGCAGATTTTAGCATAGACACATGTCTGCTAACAGGGAGCACGCAGGTGATACACAAAAAATAAGATGGTGTGTCCTGACCAAAAAGGTTTAAGATTTTGAAATAAACCAGAACAAGAAAACGTGCCACACACCAAGAGGGAAAGTTTTCAGATCACTTTGCTCAGAAGCTGCACAGGCTGGTTACTATGTGACTTGACTTCATTTGACACAGCTTTTTTATCCTTTTGTATTTAAGGAAACCAGTGTCAGGGAGAGGAGACAGTCTTGTTATGTAACGCTTACAACCTGCAGGAGAAAGGAATTAATTCAAATAAGCTAGTTTTAGTAACATTAACTTTGATCCGATTTGAAAATTACTGTTCAGGTTGCACTAAGCAGTATTAAGATGTATTTGAAGAAACTACATCAGAACGAGAACTTTATCTAGAAACAGTCTAGTCAGGCTGAGTTTCCCCATAAAAATGCTATTACCGTGTTCTCGTAAATTGCCATACGGTTAACTTTGCCCCTAACAAGGATGGGTTTGTCAAACCACTGGTTCTTTTGTTCATAAAACAAATGTGGGGGGAAGTGTTCCATTCAGTGAGTCAAGTTCAACATCCTTTTACCTCCCAATGGGACAAAAAGCTTTCCTAGGTAGAGCATTTAATAAAACTGTAACAGTTAAAACTCCCACATGGTATCTGTGTAATTTCGCAAACTTTTCCATTACACATCACCCATCACTATGCAGAAAAAATATCAAGTACTTGGTAGGCAGCAATTGCAACAGAGACATTTTTTTCTAAATCGTTCTATTAAATAAACCTTCCTAATGAATAATAACTCTACCAGCTCTTACTGCAGTACAGCTCACTGACCCTGCATACTGAAAACACAATCTAGGCCTAACGTTCTTTTTCTTAAGGTTCTTTGTTCTTAACACACAATAAACTCGTTATAGCCATGCTACTAGCTTAGGCCATCTCCAGCATTTCTGATAAATTCATTTACAAATCAGAGTGGCTTGGTTGTCACAAACACAGGAGTAAACCTGTAAAATGCAACGTTATTTTTCCACAATTCCATTTTTTCAATCAGAAATTTGGGGAGGTGCTGAAATAAGCTTTTTTGGCTCAGGAGAGTTTGAAAACCTATGGAGTCTGTTTGACTCCTTTTAACTAAGAGAAATACAAAAATAGTGCCATCAACCAGAGAGGACTCCACTTGCGGCAACAAAGCAAGATGGAGTTCACAACAGGTTGTGTGCATCAGTGACTACAGTCTCCTCTCTCTTAACAGAGAGAAAGAACAGTTAACGATGGAGATGTAAAGTTACCATCCCAGTTAGCCACCAGCAACTGAATAGTTCAGTTCCCCTGCAGTTACTGGCTCAACTCTCAACAGACTCACGCAGATATCCTGAACTAAACCCCTCAAATAACTGTTAAGACAGCTTTTATTTTTAAAGTCATAAATACTAGAGAGCTAGAAAATAACTTGAGACATGTATTCAGTGCATATTAGATCTCAGAATGTAATTTAAGCGTTTGCTGGAGTTATCTGCTTTTCAATAGTAACAGTTTAAATTCACTAATTTGAACAGCATTTGGGTGTTTCCTTTTAAATGGCACTTAAATGGTTCTTACACATTCCTTGTCCTTTTCAATTTCGTTCATAAATAAGGAAAAAATGAAAATAAAGGAATTTTATTCTTTCCCTATTTTCTGGGAACCAGCAACTGACATATCTAATACCTACTGATTAATTAGTGCTAAACACATCACTCATTACAGCTTGCTTTCAGTTTGTGCCCACCACATTTTCAAAATTAGTGAAGATGAAATACAGATCTCTGATCTGTAAGCAGATCTCTAAAAAAAAATTCCTATCGAGTTGATTATACATTTCTGTACTACTTAAGTTTGAACATGAACTTCAAACAGATTGTATTCAACTAAATTTTGGTTACATGTGCCACAAAATTCAGCTTGGTATAGCATATATTAAAACTAACCAGCTGACCATGTAATCAGTCAGAAGTGACAGATTTACTCAAGATAGATAACAGCATACACTTCATATTATATTGCAAGGGAAATCTTTCAAAATAAGTATGAAGGAAAACATTCTGGAAATTTCAGCACTATCAATGTCAAAAATTATTTTTAAAAAAATGTATAACATATAAAAAAACATCCTTGCTGAAATAAGAAGTGCTCTCCGTGAGTCTGACCTGATTAAAACTTAGTCTTAACATTGCTGTGTTATTTTATCTTTTAGGAAACATAGAAAATTCACATCATTAATGTTTTTTAACTTTTTTTAGATGGTGTATGCTTTCCAGAAATCTAATTATTTGTACGCTGCACTGGGAAAAAAAATAGTTCTTCCATCTCCCTACTTTTTCTCCAAAAGAGACAGACACACCTTTATGGATTTCACAGCAGCGCCTGTGTAATTTCCTAGCCTCTGATCCTTCCATTATCCCATGAGACATCAGGACCTGCAAGAACCGTCGATGAGCATCCGTCATCTGAGCTGCCATCGCAATATTCCACCAGGCTTCAAATGCTGCAAGAGGTGTAAGCTGGAATTAATGCATGTGTTCACACAAATTAAAAATACACAGTCCGAGCACAGATAAGATTTTAATTAAACTCTCTAACACCGAATCAGGGCAAAAAAGCATATCCCCCAGGTTGTTCTCAGGATACAGATGGTGACTAACTCTGAGGTTCTACAGGAAGGATGCAGAAGGTCAATTCCAACTAATTTTAGCTACAGAATAAAATGATGTAGGTGTTGTGCTATCACACCCCCAAACTGAAGAGTGTTGTATGCGTAACCATCAGCAGAACATCTTGCATAGTTTTGCATTAGATGCTTCTGCTTACTACATATCCTAGTAACTTGTCTAGAGTATAACCTTGGACAGAAAATCCTCCTCCAAATGTTCTGAGGAACATCAGAACTACATAAAAGCGTCTCAAGAAATTCCTTGAGCCAAATAATCGTTAACAGTTCACAAAAAAAAAAAAAAAAAAAAAAAA
>VZSZ01006382.1:486127-507253 GCA_013398815.1 Ibidorhyncha struthersii
GGTTGTGGGGGCGGCCCCGACACGGGTCGGGGGGAGCGGCGGGACCGGCCGCTCCCGCGCCGCCGACAGCCTATTCCGCCGGGCCGGGCCGGGCCGGGCGGCGGTTCCGAGGAGGCAGATCCGGGAGCCGCGGGGCCGGTGTCGGGGCCGGGACCGCCCCGGTCCGGATCGGAACCCGCCGCGCCGCTCCGACCGGGAGCCGGACCGGGCAAGGTACCTCGGGCGGCCCCTCCTCGGCCTCCCTCTCCGCTCGGCGGGAGGAAGGTCTCCTTCTTTCCGCTAACCGTGGCCGGAGCTGAATTTGTACGGTTGGTGCTTGGCGGCTGACGCGCTGCCCGCCGTTCCCTCGGCTTTTCCGCGCTCCCGGCGCGGCGGCGGTGCCCGGGAAGGCGCCGGGATTGCGCTGGCGGGTGGAGTTGGCCGGCGGCGAGACGGGACGGGTCGGGCGGAACCCCAGGTACGGCTCGGAACCGGCCCTTGGCCTCCTCGGGGTCCTGGGCGGTCTTTGCCGGGGGGCGGGGTGGCCCGGGGCGCCGGTGGGGGTCCCGGAGCAGCCCCGGGTGCCGGTGACCGCTCAACCCCGGCGGCTCCCGGCATGGAACGGCCCGGGGCGCGGCCGGCCGGTAAAAGCGTTGGCAGAAGTACATTTTTCCTTCTTTGAGGTTATTTAACTCAGGCGCTCTTTTTGAAATAATGGAAGGCAAAAGCGGTGTAATTCCCAGAAATTCGCTTTCTGCTGGCAGCCCTCCCTGACGGGCGGTGGGAGACCTCCGGCGTGTCGGTATAGCCACCAGCCCCGGTCCGCCGTCGGGGAATGCACCGCACTGAACTGCGGAGCCCTTCCTCAATCTCGGGTTCCGCTCTTCAAAAATGATTCCCAGTGCGAGTGGATTCGAAGAGAACTTAAGACGGATTTGCCCTAAACTCTCCGAACGCGCGGTTCGGAAGTGTCGGATCAGAAGTGAGCCGTTCCAGTCATTTTAATCTAGACGTTTTGTATTTTGGGCTCTTCTGTTTTCCCCAACGTGGAAGCTTCAGCAGTTTCCATAGTTTCTGTCAGTTCTAAATTAGAAAATATCTGAAGTTATCTTGCTGCTTACAGACCGTGATTTGCAGTTTATCAAATTATGTGAAAGTACTGTATTCCTTATACCCGAACAACATGTTATTATGCCCATTGCTGACTTCTGTCATCTCAATATGGAATTATGTTGGAATGCAGAAACCTCAGCTTAAGTCATAAATAAAGATTGATCAGTTTCAACTTTTTTAAAGAGAAGCCATCTGCTCGTTTTGAGAGGCTCTTTTCGTATTTATGAGGAGGGGTTTATCCAAATGTGCCCTGTCCTGCTCCAGAAATGCAGATATCGTTTGTATGTTGTTGCATAAAATGACATTAATGGTAAGTGTCCCAAACTACATTAAGGAATTTGTGGAACGAGGATGACATTAAAATATTATTAAAATTACTCATTTAGAAAGAACAAAAAAGAATATCATGGTCCTTTAAAATCCACCATTCTGAAGTTAAATTCTTTCTTTAGTGATCATACAATGATGCAGGAAATACTGTGTTAGATAAGCAATAATATGTGTATTACGCCCTTTAAGATAAAAAAAATGGGACAAAGTATCTTCACTAAAGAATCGGTAATCTAAGGGCCTGGGTTTGAGTTTCTGCTTACCCAAGGCTTTTCACTGTCGTAGTCTCAGCAAGAAGAGAGAACATTAACACAGTGGTGTCTTTAATTGGATGGCAAAGAAGCATATGGGAATGGTTTACCATTCAGTTTAGATAACACAAAGTGGGAACTATTGAATTTTATCTTTTGGCCAAAGTTGCCATCCTTAAGTATTGGAACTTCTAAATATCTTCCGGTCTCCCCTTACATCTGAGCCTCCACCTTAATATAGTGTACAGGACTTACTCCTCAGCTTCCAAATTCTTGTGAAAACCCACTTTGTCTGAGACGCCTACGCTTTTCACCATACACATAATTTTTGCAGTTGCATCTGACAGTCACATTGCATGTCAAAGAGTAGGTACTAAGAGTTACGTTCCTATAGGTCTGCCATTTTGTTTAGGCACTTAGAAAAAAAACCAAACAATTAGAGGGAGCAATAAAAAGATGGAAATTATTCCTTAACTTTTTTCTTTTCAAATTTTGATAGAAAATCAATTGATGAACTTTTGCTTGGCCTTGCTATATACTGATTGTCTCATTTTAGTCTGCAGTTACAGCCGATGTTTTAAAGGAGAAGGAATAAGACAAGATGTACTTTGATTTTAAATGAGCCAGATTTAAAATAGGGAGTGGTCTTTTACCTGTACAATTGCAGCAAAGGTAAACTAAGCAGTCATGTAGAAATTACTGTCGCCTGTCTTTTGGGCATGAGTTACTCTTTGAGCATAACAAATTATGCCTGTAGATTAAATGTGACCCTAATTTATTTAGAAGCCCAGACCAGAAGTTGTTATTGGTTTTCATGATAGTGAATTAAATCATTTCTATCACATCATTATTTTTTTCAAGAGACAGAAATGATAAATGATCAAAGCATATAACTTGTGCCAGTAATCATGTAGACCTGCTTCCAGTCCCAATAGAGATTTCTTTCATAGTTTTGGGGAAGTCACTTATGTCTTTCACACCTTAATTTCCTCAAGTATATTGGTATTAGTAGGCTTGCTGTGATTTTAGTATTCTCTATATGTGTTACATACTTTATTTCATTATCTGATATAAAGAAAAACTTAAGAGCTAACAGGGAAGCTATTGCCATTTTAAAATTTTCTCCCTTTGCATTGGATTTATAGTCCACTACTCTTATTTAATGAAAAAAAAAGTTTGCAGTTTCATTAGAGCTATGGGTTAACTTCATTTTCATCAATGTGTGCAGATTTTTTTGTCCTATGGGGGAGATGCTATTGCTCTGCCATCTGCTGATTCATACGTGCTTATGAGATAGAGGATTTTCTGCCAAAGTTTTTAGAGTTTCTTGGAACGCCAGTCATGCGACAGTATTACTTAACAATGAGCTGGAAAGCAAACACTTCCTCTCTTGAGAATTCCGGGAAAAAGGAGGAAAAGAAGAAGGATTTTCTTTACGCTGGAGCAGCTTGCTCTTTTCTTTTCCTGAGCAGCAGCACAGGCACTTGTGTTCTTTTCAAAAAATTCATTATTGCACTCAGTCACGTTTTGTCTGTTTCCATAATGTGAAAAGCTCAGCTTTTGAGTAATAGTTTTCTTGAGCATGTGTGAGAAAATCGTCTTTCAAGTATGTCCTTTATTACTGGATGAGCAGTAACTGCCTCAGAGAAGGTCACAAAGGAGTTTCCAGTCTAATCTTCTGTTTTCGCTAACAATGTTCATATCCCTTAACCTCTAAGATTGAAATTTCCCCTGTTTAATCTTTAGAAGTTTGTTTTAAAGAGTGGTCTGTCATGCACGTGAGAATGGAAGAAATACAGTATCATTAAACGTGACTTTTCTGACAAGCGCAGAAATTTAGATTACAGGGTAATTCCCTTGGAGCAGAATCTGACATACTGAAGTAAAGATTGATCATACGTGAAGTGCTAATAATTCTAAATATATCGGAAAAAAAAAAGATTCTGTTGCTATATTTCTCAATGGTTTGATTTATGTAGATATATTTATCAATAAAAGGTGTGGTCGTCTTTATTAAAAAAGTGATTTTTCTGCCCCTTACTCAGCTGAGAAACAGTCTGGCTGTTACCTACCTTGTGTTTATTCTATTTGAATTTTCGACAACAAATATTAAGCAGCTGTGCTTGAGAATCTGCCCAGTTTTAGAGAAGAGTTATTTGAGGGGATATGGCTTTGGTAGCATGCCTTTGAGGCTGCACATCCTTACATGTACACGGCGCTCACACGCAAGCTTCCAAAAGGTCACTAAGTTTTTCCTAAGCTAATCACTTATTAAGTTTATACCACAGCAGAGCTGCTGATCCCTCGCCAGTTCCATTTCTCTTGTGTGCTGGTGAAACTCAAATCTGTTAGAGGCGTCAAAGGTTGTTCTACTGCTGTAGTTGGAGCAGAGGATATTGAACCACCATCAACAAATACATTTGAATGGTCTCTTCTACTTCCAAATCTAACTAAACTTCTGCAGAAAGCCCAAGAGCACTCTCCTGCTACAGGAGATCTTCTGAGAATTTCTCTCCTCCTTACTCGGTCACACAGAGAGAATCATGAGGTTTTGAAATGGAAAATAACGTGCCACCTGGGAACTTTGCAGATGTAAGCAGAGCAACTGTAGCACACAGTTAGTAAGAACACTGCGTCCAGACTCGGAGATGAGAAAATAACCGGGAGCGTGAGAGGAAGGGACAACAGTGTTGTGTATTAAGAGACAATGTGCTGCTGAGCAAGTTTTATCCCTCTTTATACTGAATGCGAAGTCATGGTTATTCCGTATTAGTTAGCGTGACTTCACCTACAAGTTTATCAGAATTTAAAACGCGTCACATGCATGTCTAGTGATATGGAAGCTGGTAGCTATATCTAATCCAGAATATGATCTTCCACAAAGTGGCTACGTTGCATCAGCAAAAGAATCTTGGGGAAGTAAGTGTTTTGAAAGTCTTAAATTAATTATTTCATCTGTTTTCAGTTTACTTAAGCAGCTTTGCTATGCTTAAAGAATTCTAATACGTAGAAGCTGCATAATTTTCCTTCTCTGAAGTTGTGCTGGTGATATCATGACTAGGTATGTGTTTGACAACTTCTTTCTAATTATTTACTGGTTTAATGGATTAATGCATTCTGTCAAAGCAAGGCTCAGAAGTGTTTGCTAAAATATTTTTTAAGAGGACGATATTATCTAGGGTACTGGTGATAGGACTTGGGGAAGACATTTTAGTCAATAGATGAGACACTTTGTTCTTAAATTCTTTCAGTTATCTGAGTGGAATCATAGGGCTTTGGTGACATGTTGATTGTCAGTGATTTTGGTCTAGTGCTTACCCTTTTAATATCTCACATACTAGCAGCTTTGCTTTTCTAGTAGCTAAAAGAGTAGGTCCACTGCCAATGTCAGTCTAGTATCCTCTGTAATTAAAACTTTGCAAAAAAAAGTCTTGTAGCTCATTTGTATTATCCTTATTCTTCTACAATTCTCATTGTTCCATGAGCTAACTTCAGGGGGATCAGGCACTGCGAGAGATCTGAATCCTAACATCTAGCAGAGTGGTAGGATGAACTACACTCTTACCTTAACTGGGACACCAACGTCGGCTTATAATAATGTTTTCTATTGGCAGAATTTCAGCCCAGCTTGTCCTATTGCACCTGGCTAGTGTCAATGATGGCAAGACTACCAAGTGCTGCACTGCTTAGCCTGTGGAGCCTTTTCTTTTCATATACAACAAATGAAGGTATGTTTGTCAAAGTTTTAAATTATTATACTGAAGTTTTTATCAGCAGCATTTTCCCATGACTAGTAGGCACCGCTATTACCATTAATTAACTAATGTAAAATGTGTACATTCAAATGTCAGAAATATCCATTTACTAGAATAAATTCTTAGATTTTTTTTCTTTTTATTGACCTTTCATACGTGGCAAGAAAAAAATAGGAATTTGCAGGAAGGAGAAACTGAGGTTTGGAAAATCATTACCTAATCTCTATCGGACATCTTGCTGCAAACAAGGTGCTCAGCAATCACAGAATCACACAGAATCACAGAACGGTGGGGGTTGGAAGGGACTCATCTAGTCCAACCGCCCTGACAAAGCAGGTTCGCCCAGAGCAGGTTGTACAGGAATGCATCCAGGCGGGTTTTGAATATCTTCAGAGACAGAAGGAGACTCCACAGCCTCTCTGGGCAGCCTGTGCCAGTGCTCTGCCACCCTCAAAGTAAAGAAGCTTTTCCTCATGTTGAGATGGAATTTTCCATGTTCCAGTTTGTGTCTGTTGCCCCTTGTTCTGTCACTGGGCACCACTGAGAAGAGTCTGGCCCCGTCCTCTTGATTCCCGCCCTTTAGATATTGATAAGCATCGATGAGATCCCCTCCCAGTCTTCTCTCCTCCAGGCTAAAGAGACCCAGGGCTCTCAGCCTTTCCTCATAACAGATGCTCCAGTCCTTTCATCATCTTCGTAGCCCTCCACTGGACTCTCTCCAGTAGTTCCTCGTCTTTCTTGGACTGGAGAGCCCAGAACAATAACCCAGGGACATCTCTGTAGAAATCCAATCTGAGTAGAAAGCACTAGTCTCTCATTTGCTTATTTTCATAACTGCCACTGTTGGCCATGCGGGACCTTGCGGGAGCTATGCTCATGAAATAGAGCCGGTAGATCTGCTGTTAAAGAGCATCTGTCAATTTGTGTTCTCCGAAGTGTGCAGAGTTACTAAATTTGTAAATTTAGTTGACTTGATGTGAACAAATTCTGCAGGCACTTGCTGTCAGACGTTACGTGCTCTGACTTGTGCCTGTACAGGGGCAGGTGTCCTGTGTGTTCTTCACTACACCATTGTTCTGGTCTGGCCGGACATGTAGCTGCATTAACTCTTAACGCTGCTTGTTAGCTAATGGTTATATTCTGAAGTTCAGCTGGCAGGGGCTGAATATGAAAATGTTTTTTTCCTTGTATCTTTTATGATACTTAATTAGAAAGACAAGTTAGATGTATAAAAAAGCATGTTTTCTGACAATGCATTTTTATTCTCTGGAGAGTGAATCTTACTTTTTGCTTTCTGTAGTTTTTAAGTAGTTCCACAGTAGTCTACATTTTTTTGGTTTTCTTTTTTTTTTTTTAAAGCAAACCAAAATAGTTAAAAGAAAATTTAAAATAGCCTGTCTCTAAAAAAGAAGGTTTATTAGCTACTTTCCGATGTACTATGAATTTGAATTAATGAGAAGGATCAAGGTTTGCGAGAGCACATTGGCTGGGTCATCTGACCTAGGTAATCCCACATTTTCTGTAAATGATCTTTATCAAGGTTTAATTTTACAGATTTTTTTTTCCCCCGTAGTTAACTACATGTTTTAAGTTTCTTCAGCATGGTGTTCTAGTTGAGGATTAAAAAAGAAATCCAGTATTTCAGTTCCCTTTTTTAACTACATGAACTGAAAACAAACCCTGTACTGTACGTGGTTTCAAAAGGAAATTCTCAAATCTCTGAGGTTTAAAAAAAATAAGTTGTACCAGAGATGGAAAAGGGAGAAGGTCACAGGAAAAGAATACAGAAGATAATTTAGGGTTCTGGAAAGACACAAGGACACTGAAAGGCAAGATAAAGTAAAGGTGCTAATCATCACAGCTTAACGCAGCAGGAAGAGCTTTGTTTAACTGAAGTATTCTTGAAAGTGTAAGACCATTAACACATTGAAAAATAATGATGATCATCTTTAAAGGGCTTAAAATGTTAGTACTTCTTTTAAAAGTGCATCTTAAAGTGGGAAAAGAAAAGAAACTAACAATGAAAATACGAATTGCAACCAAATATAAACAACAGCAACAGGATAAATAATAATGTTTTTTATAAATAAATGAGCAGTGTGACTGTTACAGTATTGCAGAAGTTTAATCTTTAACTTGCTGCTCTTCTGATGATTCTTGGGTGGTTGGGGTTTTCTTTAAAGAATCAGGGATCATGCATAACAAAACAGAGCTAAATGTGGTGCTGCCATCCAGAAGGGATATGAGTGATAGTTCTTATCTACAGGATAGGTATCTAGCCTTAGTAACTAAAACAAAACTTTTTCTAAATATTTGAACGCTAATGAAACCATGAACTGCAGTCAGTTCTAGGTTTATAACCAGGCAATATACCAGACAATTTAGATTGTGACTTTGATAGAATTTTTAACTGGTTCCTTGACATTGCCATAATTCCTCCTTTGTGTAAGTGAGCCTCACTAAGGTTATTGAGCTTACTCAAGTGATCCAGGACTGCTTGATAGTCAAGTTTTGTGGGAGGCCTTTTAGAAAGGCAAGTGAAGGTGATGTGTGGATTTCAATGAGGGTGAAAGACCATGCATACACTGACAGTACTAAACAATTAAGTGTTTCTTTGAGTCAGGTTTTTATTGAAGTACGAGAGGGTCTGGTGGTAGATCCCATGGTACGTAGTGTATCATGTCCACTAAAAGGCATCTGACCATCAAGTTTATCATGTTTGGAGATACTGTACTTTATCAGATTATGCAGAAGTTATATCAGAATAAATAACACAAGGAGACTACAGAAAAGTAGAAATGTAGGAAGGATAAAATGAAATTATGTGTTTTTGAAAACAAAAGTTTTTGCCTTGGAGGAATAATCTGAAATTTAGGTACTCATTGGAAAGAATAAGGCTGTGAAGCAACAGTGGCTGAAGGACAAGGACCTTACAGGATGTGAATTGTTGGCAACTTAATCTTGAATTTGCAATGTAAATGGAGAATGGAGAGTTAGTAATGTGCTGGGCCATGTAAACAGAATTTTTTACGTACTATAGAGAAATGAAAATCGTGTCTTTATATGGCCCTTGTATAATCGCTGCAGGAAACCTTCTAGCAGAATCTCTTGGGAAACTATCAGAAAAATATCAATTAATAGGATTCTAAAAACCAGCCAAAGCTATTCCAAATTTTTAGGGGGAATTGAGATGTAGAGCAGGAGAGAAGAATTTAGATCTGTACAACTTGTGCAAGAAAAAGGAAATATTTTTAATATTTACCAATAACAGAGAAGTCAAACATCAAAGGCAGCAAAGAATTGTCTGGCATGATAAAAGTATTAGCTATTTCTGACTGCTTTGTTTAGAAATGATCACTTTCCAGTATCCCATTTGGCACGCTGTTAGTCCTAGTAACAGCATGACCTTACTGTCACGTAGCTCCTCCTCTGCTGTTCCTTGTTTTGCTCATGTGGAGTGCACTGAAATAATGGAAAATGAGGCTGGAAGAGATACTGAGGATTGTGTATTCCATTTCCCTTTCCAGTTCTAACAAAGATATTTTGACCAATGTTTTCTATTTTTTTCTTAAATACTGCCAGTGAAAAACACTATAAACAGGAACATTGGCAGTGCAGAGACTTTGGGCTTTTCTATACTCTCTCAGTGCATGGAACAACGTGACTAAATCTCTCCAGGTCTGTGAACACTATCGTAACAATGAAAAGTAGAAGACAGAAGAGGAAATACTGAGTGAAATTGAGAAAAATTGTACGCTAGAAGAAAGCCTGTGACAGGAAGATCTTCTAGGCAATGGGGAATTGCTCTGGGGAGGCAGAGTGCATGCATTTGGGAAGCTTAGACCATTGTAGGTAAAGCTCAAGTACATGCCTGTAGGCAGCGATCTCGGTCTGACTGTTAATTATCTGCATTTTGGCCTTTGAACCTTTTGTATTTAACACATAGGACGATGATGTTTATAATTAAATGTTGATGTGTTTTACATAGAGCTATCAGATTCAGATTTTCTATGCTTGGAAGACTGTGTTGGATGAGTTGTGCCTTTATATTTCAATATTACTACTGCAGACCTCCTTCCTCTCCAAGACCATAGACATTGTCTCCAAAAAGGTGGAGACATTTGGTGATATGCACCTCTTTCTATTTACCCAGAACACAAAAAATAACAATGCACGAAAAATAACAATGCTTTCACTTAATCTATGGGAGGTTAGTAGTTCTGTTTAGATGGAAAAGTTAACGTTTCTCTGTAAGCTTCTTACTGTGTGCTGCTTCTCCCTAGTTATGGCTGCAGGACATATACAGGAATTTGCATGCTTCACTGACTATGACAAAGAGCTAGTTTGTCACTGGAAGGTGCCTGCACAAACAAATTGCTCCAGAGAATTCCTGCTGTACTACACGAAAGCGTTACTTTCTCAGCCGTAAGTGTTTAATACGACGTTACGTTATCATTGTTGGAACTTCATATATCCTATAGCCCTTATCACCTTTGATTCCCTCCCTCTCCCATGGGCGTCTGGGGCAAAATATAATCTAAATTATTCTTCTTGCCAGGAGGAAAATGGGTTGCTGCAATTAACAGCACGCTTTGTTCAGTGGTCTACTCTTCTGCAGACCTTTCTGCACTTTTAGTACAGAGAAGTGATCAAGTCCTACTTGTAGGAGTGGTAGGGCTCTTGTAAGTGAAATTTTACCTCCTTCAGGAGAAATCTTACCTGATTTACCAGTCTGTGGCCTGTGTGAAAGGTACTGTCCCCGGGAGCCCAGGTGATTATTTCTGCATACAGACTAACTCTGTGTTCAAGCACAGACTGTTGTCCCTGTTCTACAGCAGGGCCAGTCATTATCTCCTACAAAGCAAGATGCATCTGGGCTCTCCTCTTCCTCTCCATGTGATTTTTCCACACAGATACCCAAATTACCTTACTTTGCACACTGTAGTAAACCTCTTCCTATACTAGCAAGGTGTCAGGCTGCTCCTTCAGAGGCTGAAGTGTGATGAAGGATGTTGATTTTTCCTCTTAGGATCAATCCTTAGCCTTTCTCTCAAGTTTTTCATACAGATATCCAGGAGGCGTTTGGGGAAGGTGCGTTGTTTGGGGGAGCTCAGTTTTCATGTGGGTTTGTTTGGGCTAAACGTTTCTAGGCACTGAGGTGGTTTGTCTCAGATTTGATTAGCTCTACACGCTGGGAAGCTTGATTTCACCTTTTCAAGAAACAGTGTGCCACGCTCTCTAAACATCACATAATTTTTCTGCCTGTTTTTCAGAAATCATGTGTGTGTCCCTGAGAATGGAAAAGACAGTTTAAGGTGCACTTGCACGATATATCCGGATTATTTTGTATCAGCGCTCACATATATTCTAACTCTACAGTTCAATGAGACTGATACGTGGAATACCACTGTTACGCCAGCCCTGGTTGGTAAGAAACTGTTTACTTTGTCACCAGGACATCTGCCTCCAGGCTTTGCAATCCTAGCTCACTCCTCATTCATGTCACTGGAACAGATTTTACCTTATCAGAGGTGAAAGGTGCCATGGTGGCTTAAATGCAAAATCCATTTGGCTTAGAAACCTGATTCTTAGGGAAACAGTATAAGTAATGAGGCAAGCAGAGTGATTCTTCCTCTAGCTGTACTCTCTCAGCTGCCAGCCAGCAGCAGTTTGGGGGTTTAGATGTGTCTTTACTGCATTTTACTTGTGGCTGTAGAACTCAAGGAGGAAGAGGAATATGCTACTTCCAGTTTCTAGAAAGACACTAGGCTATCCCTTCTGAAATTTCTTCCATTCCTGTCTCTGTCATACTCTTTAATTGTTCATGCTAGTTGAATCATCCCACTCCACAGACATTTTTACAGTAATTGCTGTTAGATTATAACAACCAGTGAAAAAAAGTTGATGACTCTGCTCTTTCATAGGACATAGCGTAGATACCGTTTATGTCTCTCCATAGGCACTTAGTTTGTTTAGAACAGTGCGCTTGTTCATACGGTTGTCACCTCAAACACTCAGAGAAATCATTCATATACCTTGGGCAGGCATTCCTCTGCAGCGATGAGCTGGTTCTTTTCAGAATACTTGATTGTTGCTGCTGCTCATCAGCAGAATAAGCAGGAGCCTGCATCAGTTTCTAAGAGACAGGTAGCCAGGACAGCCTGGCTGCAAAGTTGTCAGAAGCTCTGTGTGTACCCCGCAGCACAGCATGCTATTGTGAGGGTGCAGGTTGTTCCCGTTTTTCCAGGCTAAAAGCTGCATCCAGTGCACCAAAAGGTTGAACTTGCGGTTTGTTCAGCCAGCTTGAAGATTCAGTGCTTATTAATGAACACCTCGCAGTTGCTCTGTTTTGGCCTCTATATCCTTGTGCTACAGCATAGTGAAAAGGGCTAAGTACATTGACTGCGATGAGATTCTGGTCTCTGGTGAATGTTTGTCTCTCTGCTTCTCTCCATCACTGCTTTCCCATTGCCGTGTTATCCTTAATTGTATTTTTTAACATACAGTTAAGCCAAGGGCCCCCAAAAATCTTGCCATTGAGAAAGTTGAAAGTGGTAATTTCAATCTGAGCTGGGAGGAGAGCTATTCTTCTCCATCCATGCTCTCTGGACAGCCGGTCATCTATGAAGTGAAATACTGGAGGAAGCAGCACCCGACAGAGGTAAGAGACAGGCAGTCTCTTCATTTTCTGTCTCTCTAGAGCTTTCAGGTTTAAAAAGTCTTCTGAAAAGTCTTGAAACCATTTCATGAATAACGTTGTAAGGGCCAGCAAGGGCAAGTCCCACAACGTTCCTGATCACACACTTGCCACAGGACACATTGCCCCAGGATGGTTCAGCTGGGCTTTAAAGGATTGAAACTCTTCTGACTGCCACCCCAAAATGGTCTGCTGCTCACAGTAGACAGGGCAGAGGTTGAAAATACAATGCTTCTGTTCCCTGACTTCATTTGCTCCTTAGACATCAGGAAGCTGGAGGCTGTTCATGACTCCGTGGCACACTTGAGGCATTTCAGACACCTTCTTGAACTTCTTTAGGACTGGGCTTCTTCTGGTAGGGGAAGAACATGCATGGTGACATGTCACAAATACCATCCGCTCATGACAACAAAATGCATTCTCACACACAGCAGATTAAGTACAGATTAAGTCATTCATTTGCTCATTTGTGAAAGGTCGCTGAAACACATAACGCTATTGTTATTTAATTGCTGTCACTAAACTGTCACCCCATAAAGAAATCAAAGTGAACTTTCTCACTTTTTTTCAGGTTTCTGTAAAAGCAATTAACTACCAGGCAAAAAGCTTTGAAATTACTGCAAGCTCCTTGAGGAGAGGCTATGATTACGTTGCAAGTGTAAGGTGTAACTATACAGATTACCCAGCCTACTGGAGTGAATGGAGCGAAGAAGTTGAATTTCACTGTGGTAAGTACTGTAGCAAATAGCAGCTTGATAAAAGGATGTTATAGTTTTCTAAACCATATCACATATACTCCGCTGCTCTCCTCTCAGAGGAAAGTTATGGAATCATCATCTTCATCCTTTTGAATGTACTGTGGTTACATCTGTAAAGGCTTCCAAAGAGACTAAACATAAAAAGGTAACTCCTGGGGAAACTAAGGCAGAGAAGACCAAGGGAAGTTGGGTTGTTTAGCCTTGTGAAAAAAAGGCTAAAAGGGGATGTGTTTATTCTCTATAAATATTTCATGAAGTAGACACCAGGGAAGGAGAAGAGATATTTAAACTCAAGAAAAACATTGACGTAAGAGCAAGTAGGTATAAATGAACGAGAGATATTTAGGCTGCAAATTAAGCAATACTTTAACCATCAGAGGACCGGGGGTTTATAAAAGTCTCTGAAGAGCAACAGAGAGGAAAAGAAGTATAGCTGCACTACAGTGGAGATAATAATGCCATTTTAGGAACTGCGTGACAGGTTTGTCCCCGAGAGCTGACAAATGGCCTGACAGTGCATGTTGGCTCTTCCAGCTCCTAACACTCGCAGTAACTGGCTGCATTGATCTTTCAGACATACCACACGCCATCACCGCTGGTAGCTATGTACGTTCTGTTGTTTATCTGCTGGAGGCTTTATTTTACATCCTCTAAAGGAGTGGTTTTTAAGGCGCGAAAGAAGAGCAATGAATTTGGTATTGCCAGTACTTGTATTTATATGCACATACACGTGTAAATGTATATGTTTATTTAACAGATTACCAAGTAACAGCTGAAGACATTCTGCAGATGGCTGTTCCCGTATCCTGCATACTGATCATGGCAGTATCTGTGATTTGTTACTTCTGTTTTACCAAGTATGTATCGTACTGTTCACAGGTTTTATAGAGTAGCAGTTTGCACAGATGTCAGTATTGCTCTTGATTAGCTGAATGTCTACTAGTACAGGAATCCAATGTTTTGTTTTTCCTCAGCACCTTTATCTCACTCTCTATGAGCAAATGTTTTATAAACATGAATCAGTTGGACTCTGTCATTTTCTGAATAGGTAACTGAATATTCTCTATTAATCTGACTAGAATGGGCTTGTTGTAGCATCCAAAACAGGCTGCAGTTATGGGTTTGTCAGTTTTGGACCCCAGTCTTTGCTGAAGTGCCAGTAATGAGGGTTAAATATCTGTATTTCTTCTAAAGGATCTTAATGGTAATGTGAAAGTGGGATCCTATCTGTTTTGCACATCATTTCAAACACGATTAGAGGAACATGTGACTGTGGCTGTGCAGAGCAGTCACGCACCAAACATATAAACATCTTTGCACTAGTTTAATGAAAAGCAGCACTTGGACATGCACAGAACAAGTACTTCCTGTTGCTGCAATGCAGGTGGCTAAAAGGGAGAGGGAAGTGTACACTGATGAAGCCAAAATACAGTCAAAGCAAACAATTTTCATTCTTCCCTTGCAGAATGAAGAAAGAATGGTGGGATCAAATCCCAAATCCAGCAAAGAGCCATTTGGTTGTCAAAAATGTCAAGGTAATTAAAAGGCTTTGCAAAAATTACCTTTTCCCAATTGCCAGAAGTAGACTATGTAATAAGTGCTATCGTCTGGCTAGTGCGGGGGATACTAAATACAAATCACATGTGTTCTAAATCTCATTTGTATCTTTATTAGTTTTCAGTTTTGTGCTACATTGATGAAATTAAGTTCCCTTTCCATGACTTAAAGCAGAGTCATATGGAAAACCAAATGTAAGTAAGATGAAGAGAAAAAAAAATCTCTGCTTTACAGCATAAAATAGTTTCATATTACATAAACATTAACTGTCCTTTCCTTTTGACTTCCAAAAACAGAAGTTGCAAGAATTGTCTGGCTCAGAGTTTGTCAAGCCAAAACTTCAAGGGAAAAGATAGCATCAGAAATGTTGAGAAATCTTGCAGTTGCCACAGCAAGTCTGGAGAGTGGTTTCCAAAAGGCAACAGTGCAGTTTTAACCCCTGAGACAATTCTGGTTGAAGAGTCTGTAGAAATCTGTGAATGTTTAACAGACGTTGAGGCTGAGAGCCTGGAAGAGACCAGTGACCAGATCACCTTGTTTGAGCCTTGTGAGAGCAGTGTCAGTGCTTTCAGAGAGCACGCTGAACACAATGATGCACTAGCTAGCATGTTTATTGAACTCCTGGCAGATGAAAACAACATGCAGGACAATAAAGACCAAGACATCATTACAGGTGAGAATAAAACCTGTGAGAAACTTGAGTCAGAAAATCGATCACAGCGAAATCCGAAAGAAAGGGCAACCCAGAGTCAGCAGCCATGTGATATTTCTCATGCAGTCTCCCTTTTCACCAAAGCCTCTCAAAATGACTACAATTGCAGTACATCCAGCAAGAAGTCAGAAGAATCCTTTGAATCTGGTTATCAGAGCTCCAGCATAAATTCTGCTTCTCTGGATTCAAGTGATCTTCAACATATGGTTCATGAAAGCCTTTTTCCATGCAGTTCTGAAAGTCAGCATGACTCGTGTGTCCTGATCCAGGAATCTCCAAATAAACCATCCTTTGGGACCAAAAAAGACAGAACAAGCAACCCTGAACACAAGAGTTTTGATACCCTTCTGTCTCCATCCATGGGGCTGTGTAGCTCTGCATATAAGAGCTTTGACACCTTTATCTCTCCATCCATGGAGCCCTGTGGTTCTGCCTACAAGAGCTGTGACACTCTTATCTCTCCATCCGTGGAGCCCTGTGGTTCTGCCTACAAGAGCTGTGACACCCTTATGTCTCCATCCATGGAGCCCTGTGGTTCTGCCTACAAGAGCTTTGATACTCTTGTGTCTGCGTTCAAGGAACCAAGTAGCTCTGCATATAAGAGCTTTGATACCCTTATGTCTCAGTCTATGGCTAACAGTAGCCTGACTCCATGTTTTGAAAATGCGTGCTCCTCACCAGCTTTGACACAGTTTTCAGAGACACCAGAACTTAGCTGCAGAGATCAAATTTATCAACCCCCTAGCAATCAGACGTGTTATACCAACTGCAGATCTCCCTGCACTGAGTTTGATTTTCAGAACACCTGTTCAGAACATACTGATTTTCCATCTTCCTCTACACATGCAAATGACACTGCTTCAGCCTTCCTACCAGAGGAAGAAACACATAAGCAAGTAACATATCAAAACGTTCAAAAGAAAGCCGATATAATTTCTTGCCCCATTGGACCTCCACCATCTGGTTATCAACCTTTTGATAATGCAGTTAAATGTAGTGGTACATACTGTGACAGTGACAGTGAGGTTATCTCTAAGTCACTGTATAAACCTTTCATTCATCTTTTGTACAACAACCTGAGAGAAACACCTGCAGATGCCATAACCTGTGAACCTGACCAGAGGACAGATGACCGCCTGTGTTTGACTCTACAGGGTTTTGACTGCAGCATTGTCCCAGGTTTAGCCTCTAGCGAGGATGTCACACAGACCAGTGATGGCAGCCTTTGGATCATCAACTCTAATGAGCTGTCTAGTGATAGCAAAGATGAAGATACCAGCAGAGACGAACAGCTGTTGCATTTGTTAGAGCTGAGCTGTCAAGATTTTAGCAGCGGAGAAAGAACTATAAAGGGGACAAAACCTAACAGCTTTAACTGTACTGCTAAAGGTATGCAAGAGAGCAGCAGTAACAGACTAAATACTGACTTTGACTGCCACACGCGCAGCCACTTGAGGAAACTTGGAAATGCAGGGGAAAACAGAGAGGTGATAAAGCATGCAGCAGGCAGGAGTGGCTCAGCGGGTAGCTTACCAGAAGAATCACTGGACAGCATCGGGCTAAACTTAGAAAGAAAAACTGCAGAGCCGCTGGAGTTCCTGGTCTTGGACAAGTTGTCACCTGTTCTTTTTGTGGATAACTCCTGTCCTGATTCTCACACCATTCGCAGTGAGGGTTCCAGACTGGCACCTGCAGTTAAAAAAACACCAGTAGAACTATTGAGGGAAAACAACAGGAAAAATGAGAAAAAAATGAAACGTGTACAAGCCCTTGCTGAGGACAACTGCTACATGAAGGTGGCCTAGACACGCTTGCCAAGACTGAACCAAACCAGTCTTTGGAAATAAACTATATCACAAACTGAAACGTTGCTTGTTTTTCCAGTCTTGCCTGAAGTGAGGGCTGCTGCAGTTCAGACGTGGATTCAGGGGGTTGTAACACTCATGCCTGCTGCGGGGCTGGCAGCCGGTATGTGGTGCAGGCCCCGGGGGACAGCAGGGTTAGCACCTAACAGTTGCACCTACAACTCTACTGGGGGCAAAGCCAGAGCTGAAGTTTCTGTGGCTGTGATGGTTCTCCAAAAGTGAGCAGCAGCTGCATAAAGTAGGAGTTCTTAGTACAGCTCCTGTGGCTGTTGCCCTGGCTCTATGTTGCTTGGGAAGCACAAAAAGGTGATGTGGAAGGTGTGGACACACCTGGAAGTGGGACGTAGGTGCAGGTCAGAGGGGAAGCGACTGACTTGCACTGATGGCATCACGCGGCTTCCATAATTTATTTATTGGGAGGGGAGGAGGGAGATCATGCGTGCCTAGCCCCAGCATGGGGTATATGTTTCTATACTCGCTCAGTCAAGACCTGAAATAAAGATTTCTGTCATTTGGGCTTAAGCGATGGTATTATTGATGATTAGTATCTTATTCTGTAGAAACAAGCAGAGTTATTTCATATTTCTACCCCTGTAAATGGAATCAGACGTTTCTAAGCAGTGCTTTCCCAGAAAGTTTATCCAGTTTATGGTCAGACTCCCTAAATTGATGGAGCATTTTTCTGGCTTCTTGTTCTTGTCCAGTCAGAATGGGAATTATGCCTGCAGCTTTAAGGCAGCATATACTGCTTGTTGGATTATTGTTCCAAAAGTTTTATTCACTACTCTGAACTTTTATAAGGCATTATCATATATTTTTGGTATGGTGAATTCCACCCTAGTATGCTGGCAGTGGCACAAAAGAGTTAAGAACCGTTAAGTAATTTTAAGTGTATTAAAATATATATGTGTATTCTCATTATTTAGAAAACCCTATTTGCATTGCCATTCATAAGGAAGGAAACCATAATGCTGAGCACAGAAACTGGTTTAACGTGTTTTGTAGGATGTTTGTGCAGCAAATCTCTCTTCAGAGTTCAGGTTGGCCAAGTAGTAGAGGTATCTGTGCATCAATTTTGCAGTGGTACAAGAGGGTATGTAAGCCCTGGAAGGACACTCGCAGTGAAGTGTCTGTATTTAGATGTGATAGTTAATATTTGTACAGGCACTGGTTTGTAGCTCACTTTCACTAAGGTGGTGGTTAGTGAAAGATCTTACTGCTTGTAGCTGAGGTGCTGATGAACATGTTATTTGTTTTTTTTTGAAAATATAAAGTTGAATTTTATTTCAGTCAGGTGAAGTTTAATGCTATCAGAAATACTCTTTCTTTGCATGAGGGCAGTCACTACCGTCGGCACAAATTCTGTGAGGTGGGAGGGCTGTGAGGCAGACAGAGGAAGAGGCTTTCCAGGACTCATCAACCAAACCCTCACTGAAGTGGTGGAACAGGAAGATGCATAGAGGCCATGGGTCTGCCTCATGAGTAAGCTGCCTCACTTCCCTAAATCCAAGCAAAGTCAAGTTTAAGCAATATTCCCCAGCTAGTTATTGCAGCTACCCAGAATGGGTTGCTCACTGTTTGCTGTAGTAGCACAGAGCTGTTGAGGGAGGCGCGGGGCCACCGGTGGTGCTTTCTTCCCGTTCTGCTCCTGCACTCTCCCTTGTGCTCTCTGTGAAATCCTCCTGGAAGGCTTGCACTTGCCTGGAGCAGCCAGGAGAGCTCTGCTCGGGCCAGGTTTGGAAAGCTCTTTGCTGCAGCACTTCTTTGTAGAGCCCCAGCTTCATTCTGCCTTTCCGTGGCTTTTTGTCTCCTACACAGCTATGCCCTCCCGTCTGCTCATTTCCGTGGATGGCTTTCTGCACGTGGGTATTCTTCCCCTTTTCCCCCTGCAGTATTTCTCTGGTGAAATCCAACTGTAACTTCGAGAAGGGAGAGCTCTATTCCTATGCCTTTGCCTAACCCAGAACTGGCGATAAACAGCGGGGCTGGCTGGGCGGCTGGCAAGCTCACCCCGTCCTGCGATAGGCACGGTGCCTGCCCGCAGCGGGACCTAGGTTCGTGTTCCGTCCTCCACTGCCTCCGCTTTTGCCACCTGGAGCTTTTGCCAGGCTATAAAACGCAGGTAGGTTTCAAGTGACATGTTTCTGGCTGAAGACGACTATCTGCCCTGAGCGTGTGGGAGTTGTGACCGTGGGCTGTCCCGCAGGGCTGCCCGCGAGGTGAGCTGGGCTGAGCCACACCGCCCGGGGACCAGCCCGCGCTTGCAAAGGCACCGTGCCCTCCCGGCACAGGTCATTCCTGAGGGCTGGGACCCTCCAAGCATGTCCTTTTTAGCTAGTGCAGGGTTTCTACCAGGACAGAGACTCATAGTAAGTGTATTTTCTGTGTTTTTCAGTTTGTTTTGTAGGACCACGGTGCAAGTGGAGGCTTGTGCCAAGTTTTAGCCTGGTTATAACGCCAGGTATTGCTCGCTCACAGTCGCTGCACCGCCACATCTCCTTCACCTGGCTCCCTACCAACCTGACTCGCCGTGAGTGAAATGGGTTCCTGAGAAAAGCAGGCGTAATCCCAGTTCTTGAGAAGCTTGTTCTGATACATTGCTTTTCCTTTGCAGAGAATGCCACAGCCTTGCCTATTTTTCTTTTTCTCCTTTCTGAACAGTGTTAGCTCCTTGGAAATACGCGCCTGTACAGAGCAGCTCTTGGCAAATTCCTATCAATGACAAGGTTTGTCATTGCCTGTGGAAAACTAGCAATAACCACAAGATGAGGGTGAGACTAGAACGGAACAGCAGCGTGAGGATGTGGGGTCAAGTTCTTGGGGGTAAGGACAATGTAATTTAGAGTGAAGGAGGGGGCAGCTTTCTAAATAACTTGGCTCTGCATCTTGCTTTGGGACTCTGCATTGTTCAGGCAGCGTGCAAGGATGTCCAAGTGCTTATCTGTCCATCATGAGCTACCAACTTTATCTAAGAAAACAAGTTCTTTTAGGTGTTGCATTCTAGAAGTGACGTGCCTGAAGGAACAAAGAGTGAGAGAACCAAATGAGGGGGTTGGTACTTTCAAAACCTCCTCCCTGATGTTTGTCTCTGACTGGAATTATGTGACAAAACCCCTTAGTGAATAGAGACCAGGAGGACAGTTTGCTTTCTCCTAGTCACGTCTTTTCTGTAGAGAACTCCTGAGGGAGCATGGTTTGTGCAGGTTGTGTTCTAGCTCTGACAGAGGTGCTCCCAAAGTGTGTAGTTTTGCATACAGTTGCTTTCACAAAGAATAGGTGGTTTTGACTAATTCTCAGGGGAACTGTGCCCGTGCAATGCACAGGCATGTGTGTGCACACACACACACACAGAGCATTTCCCTGCCTCTGCAGATTGCTGAGTACAAGGTCTGCCCCAGGCTCCACGGTGATGTAGCATGATCGCACATTACCCAGAATTTTAATTTTTTTCACCGCGCTGCTGTGACTGAGGCAGCCGTGTCATGCCGTCAGCTTTTCGTCAGGTGTTGCAGCCACGGCACGCAGCCCTCGAGGCCCCTCTGACTAAACTCCGGTGACGAGGTCGTAAGCCAAGCGACAGCCCAGCGTGACCTTGCTGAGAATCAGAGCAATGAGAGCAATGAACCGGTCTGGTTTTCAGCTGCAGGACTATCGTCTCTCAAAGCAGATTGCTCCAAAGCAAAGGAAAAAGACAGCCGGGTGAGGAAGAGGGCACTTTCCGGGTACCTCACTAACACGCTTAACCGAAGTGAAAGCTTTCTAAATTGCCATACCTCGGTGTGTTTTTCCCAGAGTACCTAATAACAGCCATCAGCAGTACCGCTGGTTTGCTGAGTCATGACTATTCTCATTCCTTGACAAGCTGAGAAAGCAATGTTGAGAGGAACTTTACATCTCTGCTGTACTCCGGCCAAAGGTGCTTTGCCCTGTTTGTCCCTCGCGCTGTCCTGCTTCCATCCTGTCCCTCCTGTGGTTTTCTACAACGTGGACATTTCCACACAGCCGCCTGCTACCCCTCCAGCAAAACTGCAAGCTGAAAGAGAAGAAAAATTGGCTGCAGCCCGAGATGAATCACAGAATCACAGAATAGTCAGGGTTGGAAGGGACCT
>VZSZ01006382.1:507281-560731 GCA_013398815.1 Ibidorhyncha struthersii
TGGGGGGCTAGGAACAGCTGCTTTCTTCTTCTTTTTTTTGCTCTTAGTCAGAATACATTCTATAAAACTTTGACCATCTGTGCAGGAGACTTAAAATTCTGTATTCTGAATGCAGAGAGGCAATTGTTAGGGCAAGAGTTGGTTTGGTGCCAGCCTGTGACCCGCAGCCTGTCTTTGCTAGAGGGGTGGCTGCGCTAGACCTGCCCCGGTCCATGGAGTGTGGCAGGCGTCCTAAGGAGCTCCTGTCCCAGTTCAGTGACGGATCAGCTGCTTCCGTCTTCCTCTCTGTGCTCCATTGTGTAAGAGCAGGGCATTCACAGCAGTGTGGTGTTTGTCCTCTGCTTGAAAGTTACTGAGTTGGTGACTAACATATCACTGGGACTTTCCTACTTGTTGCTGTTTCCCCAGCTCTTAGACATGGGGGAATTTGCCATAAGCTGAAGAGTTTGAGGTTGGCTGCTTCTCCCCAGCTCAGCCACTGGTGGTTTCACTTGCAGTGAGCCACCCACACAGCAACAAGAATTGTAACAGAGTGAGAAAGCACTGGACTGCCTTCTGGGTGTAGAATTTCCACACCGGGCTCAGAGTTGTAACCAGTCCCCGTTTCTTGTCCTGATGCTCTGGAGAGTTACTGTGAGAACCAGATCTGCACTGGCCATGGTGGCCCTGAAGTCAGTGCTCCTGGCCCTCGGTGAGTGGCCAGCAGAGGTCTGGAGGAGCTGGCTCTGGCAGGCTCCTGCTGTGCCGCGTTCACCAGCCAGCACGTGTGTCTGACAGGCTCTGGGCTTGAAGGTTACGCAGGGCGGCTCGTTGCCGGGTGGTCTGCTCCCCCACTGCCTAGCTGAGGCGCTCCAGAAGCACACAGTATGCTCCTCCACAACACGAGGGAGGCAATGGAGCCATCAAGTGCCTTGTTTCCTCCACCAGGGCAGGAATTAAGACCAATATTTTAGCCTGTGCTACCTATTCCATGGCCTCGTTCTGACCTGTGCTGAGCCCCTGCAACAGACACTGTCGTCTGGAAGCATCAGGGATTCTTCCCACTTCTGGTCCTTCTGTGAAGGACCAACACATTCAACCGCTGTCCATATTGTCTTTATTTTGCACGTTATCTGTCATTGTTTCAGCTTCTTGCTGCTCCCAGCACATCACTTCCCAACTTCTGCACAATCACAGCGGCAGGGTACGGGCTGCGGAAACTAGGCTATGCAGAGCTGGTGGCAGAACAGCACCCAGGGGATCCAAGCAGCTTCCTTATTCGAGCAAGAGCCTCACACCGCAACCAAAGCCACCGTGGAGCGTGGAATCCCCCGGCCCTCACATTTTGTAGGAACAACCTTCAGACTCCTTCTCTTCTTGCAGAGCACTGTAAATGTTTGCCAGTGCTGATTTGGATGCAGATACACTGATGTGACACAATTTCATCGCATTAGTCCCTGTGCCAATAATGCCATGTTTTGGCCTTTTAACCTTAAACAAAACAAGTGCCTGCCTTCTGCCACCTTACAATGAACTCCTACCAGCATCATAGCAAAGCCACAGCTTCACAAAACTTGGACTGCCCCAAGAAAGTCTCACGAAGCCTTTTGGCTTCTCTACGCAGAAATGTATTTTGAATTTTTGGAAACATTTGTTACTTTGGAGCAATCTGGTTCCAGGAAAATCCTGTTTATTTCCAACGTTCGTTCTTAATATTCCCCAGCATATTGCAAGGTGCTTCTCATAACTCCTCCTCTTTGTCCATCCTGCACCCCCATCCCACCTTCTCTCCTGAAGACACGGTACATCCCTGCCAGTGACATGAGAAGCCACTGGCGGTGTTTGGGATGGAGCCAGCAATGCTGCTGGAGTCCGTGGTCTGCCATGCGACCATCTCCTGCAGCGCACTGCTTGCCACGTGGAGGCAGCATGCGATGTGAGCCATTAGCTTTTGCTTTGAAAGTGCTTCCACAGTCAGAGGTTGAAAACAGCTGGTGTGTTTTTCAAGCTATTAGAGATGCCAGAAGCTGTCCAAGGCACGCTCAATTGCTGTACCCAGCCCCAGGGGTGGAAAAAGCTGTAAAATCTTGTGGCCAGGCAGCGTCAGTGGGGCGCGCTGCTTTTTGACAGCTGTGGTAAAACAAAGATCCAAGAGGCTCAGATGAGGCTCTTGCTGTAAAGAGCTGTACGCCAGCAGCAGGGTTCTGGTCTCGGTGCATCCCTGCGAGCGGAAATCCAGGGACAAGCTGACGGACGTTGGCTCTAAATGGGTCAGTTTCTGCCAACCTGCATGAAAGGAGCAGGGAGTTGTGCCGGCACCGCTGCCTCAGGTGAGCGCTGTGGGAATGTGTGATGGACTTGCTGACCTCCCGCAGAGTCAGTGCTCTTTGGAAGCACAAACACGGGAGGTGTGACCCAGGAGCAGTCTGAGAATGGCTGTGATAGGGGAGAGTGGAGAGGATGGGACACATCAGCCGAACACACAAGAAGAGGCTGATGCTTAAGTTTGTGAAGCTGCAGGGACTCAGCTGTGGCGCAGCACTCTGACAAATATATGGAGGGAGAGTACTGCCTGTGGGCTACCTAAAGGGGTCTGGGCTCGCAGAGGAGGGTGGTGTGGAGGCTGTCTTGCGGAGAGCGTGCTCTCCTGTGGGCTGAATGTACACAGTGTAGTGAGGCATCTGGGGAGACGCTCCGGGCAGGTTTTGCATGGTGCAGATGAAGGTGGTGGGTCTGAGCCTGAGCAGAGCTGTAGGTTTCTGTTCCAGATGGTCAGGGTGAGTTCACAGGCACAGTCATTCCTGTTTCTGTTTACCAGCATGTGTCTGGTGATTTCCTAAGAGAAGATACAAGCCTCTGCACGATCCCCTTGGTGTGAGCAGGACACCCACGGTCACAGCTCTGTGAAGGTAAGCCCTTTTCCTCTGGCAGGAGCAAAAGTGATGTCCCCCTACTACAGCCTTCGTGCAAAATGGGTTCAGACTTGATGTACATTGGGGAAAACAAGAGGCTGAGCCCAATGTTGCGCTACAAAGAGACAACTGGCAAAGGCAGAAGGCGGGCAGGAGGGGTGGGTGCTGGAGTCTCTGTAGGTGGCACTCAGCATTCCCCAGGCGGAAGGCAATGAGCTCTCCCTCCTCTGTGCAGCATCCTGTGGCACCTTGCGGGCTGCCAGCTGGGGGGCTGTGTTGTTTTCCAGCCTGCTGCTTTGCTGACTAACACCTCCGCTTTCTGCCTGGCTCATTCATATTTTACCCCATTTCCTGAGCTTTGAGGTGGTTTCTTCTATTGCTTTCCCTTCCAGAAGAACATTGTTACTCATGTCTCAGCTGTTCTCCTGCCATTTTTTACTCATTACTTATCGTAATGTATGATTATCTTCCTCCTAAATGTCACCAGCCAGTAAAGGTGCCTTTGACCCTGGAGTTATACCAGGTCTGTATCTTTGATGATGCTGAAGATATTGTTTTAACTCCATTGTGACAGGAAGAAAATACAGGGTAGTACTGTTTCTGGGGGTTTTTTTTCCGCACATCATGAACTTCATAACTACAAGTGTCACTAATTCTCTCTCTAGAGAAAGGGATTGTTAGCTCTGATTGTTATTTCCTCTGAATGCGTTTATTCTTCCTGATAAATACATACAGATGTTGCCCATCTTCCAGTTATGGCAAAATGCTTTTGGGTCATCAATAACTTTAGCAGAATCTACCAAGCCTTCCCTGGTGTGCCCTTCACACTTGCTTCTTGGCGAATATTGCCACTGCAGGCTGGGCTGAGATTACAGCTGGATGAAAGTAGTTGCCTCTTATCTCGAATCAACATAAATCCAAGGTAATTGAACTGCTTCGGGTCTCCAAGTGCTTTACCTTGGGGCCTGAATTCAGCTGCCCTGAAGTGCTGTGGAACCTCAGGTGTAGAGGAGCCAGTGCCCACACAGCGCAGAACATCTCTGGAGCTGCATGCTCTTGGAGGTGGCACAGTGCTGCCCCTTTCCCTTTTGCCCAAAGACAGATGGTCGCCGCACACTGAGCCCACTGACTTGCTTTGTTCCATGCAGGAGGTGTATCTATGTACTGTGCCCCAGGTGGCAACAAGTACCAGGGCTCCTAGAGATCCTGCATGTGCGTCCTACATCATGGCTCTTCCCAGGCTGGATGTGGTGGATGCAGTCTCTCTCAGTCACTGAGAGAGATCTGGTGGGTCGCGCTGTGCTGGGCTTCCCAGGACTGGGGAGCTAGGCATAAGTTAAGCATTTGCTCTGCAGGGGCAAGACTACTTGTTGCGCTTCACATTGCAGCAACGTAGAAAAGACTTGTCTCAGCTGATGCTGCCTGTGGGTTGTGGAGATTGCCACTGTTGGGTGCAGTGTGGGATAGCACAGGGTCAGTTAGGCTGAGCAGCTAAGCTAGGCATTTCCCAGGCAGTTAGTAACAGCTCTCTCTTGTGATGGTAGCGGACCAGCACAGTGGTGCAGCTTTTGACCCGTGGTTACAAAGGACTCTCCAAGGTTTGCTGGCACTATTATTTGTGCAAAAGAAGGAAGGGGCAGCACGTGTGATCAGTCCAAAGAGTGGTAGTCTGGCAGGTACAAGCCACACGACTCTTAAAACACGCAATAATATGCTTTTGATATTACAGAGCTAATTTTTAAAACAAGAATACTGGTGGTACTCTAAGACTAACTGCTTTATAAATTTAAACATATTGCATCTAAATGCCTGCTTTTCTCTATACTTAACTCATTAAAAATGAAAAATCACTTGTGCTATTTTCTGTACAACTGCTTAGGCTGCAATTGTTCTGTATTATTATCCTTTTGTTGTATATTAACTGAATCCCATGTTAGTTTTTCTAATAGTTTGGTTTAGACCTGCTGGCCTATTTTATGGCCAAGGCTACCCTACTTCCTTTTATAAAAACCCTGGCATGTTGTTAACACTCTTACAGTCTTCTGGGAACATCCCCTGGCATAGTGACACCTCACCTTGCTGCTGCCTATATATCAGTATAGGAATCAGAGCCGCTCTCTTTTTGCACTGTCACTAGCAGCCTCCCTGTGGCTGTGTATTCATTGCTCCAGACTGGGATCAGTCTTTTAAGTCTGGATTTCTTCTTTTCAAACAGATGTTGCGTATGCTGGAAGCCGTAAGCTCCTGATTATTTTTTTTTTTTTCAAATATCTTGTGAGTACATGAGAGATAGAGAGACAGCTGCTACTGCTGAATGTGGACCTGGGACCTCCTGTCTTGAGCATCTTCTGACAATTTTATGCCTCTGTTGCCTGCACTGTGTGTGCCAAGCCCCCTCCACAGTGCTGCCCCTTTCCCTTTTGCCCAAAGACACAGGTAGCATGCATTGGGCTCCTTGCAGCCCCTTTAAGGTACGCGGAGGTGAGTTGACCTACCCTCCCTCAGTGTCAGCCTTGCAATGTGCAGAGCCACCCCAGACACAAGCTGCAGGCAGGACATCAGGGTAGGGGTCAGCCCCTCTACCTGTGCAGGAGCCAGACCACCTCCCTGCCTGTGGTCTGAGGATGGGTGCTGTTGCCCTGGTCTCAGGGGCCGTTTTGGAGAGGGCTGGAAGCAGAGCACAGTGGTACTTGGCTGTCTCCGGTGTGGTATGCACTGTACTATATAGCTAGGCTTAACCATTTAATGCCTCCCCACTCCAAGGCTCAAATTCCACCAGCCCCACGATGACCTTTTTAGGTCAGAAGCTTGTGAATTTTGATGTGCTCTCCCACCTTTTTCTCACATAAGAGTAAGAGAGCAGAGCAATACAGTAATAAATGTTGTGTGGGTGTTTGGACCTGAATTCATTGCCTCCTCTGCTCACCACATCCTTCTATCGGCACAGTAATACTGATACAGTGGTGACGTCAACCGCCATTTATCACTGTATATTCCAATACACTACAGCCCTCGGTCGTGAACAAATAGGCTTTACTCTTACTCAGTTCTGATGAGATCTACCTGCTTTCCAGCTCCTGCGCGTGCAGTGTGTGCAGTCACAGTAATGATTTAGCCAGGCCAGCCATGGAGGTATTGGAGGGCTGAAACGGACAGCTGAAATGATGGGGCAAGGTAATGTCCATATTTCCACCAATTTTCCCTGCTGCCAGTTTGTTACTGCTTGATATCTGTGACTTCACTGTAAATCTTTCTTATAGTTGACGTGGCGCTTGTGCCCCTGCTGTCATTGCTGTTGGCCTCTGCCGGACAGCTAGAGAATCCTCTTGCTTTAGCTTTGTGATTAGATGGCAGTGTACATTGATAATTGATCTTTTTCAAGAACAAAGCTTGGTTTTGCACATAACTGATGGACCAACAGACTTCCACTTTTTTTTTTTTTTTTTGCTTGGGTGTAGCTATGACATTTATTTTCTCATGCTTGGAAAGACCAGATTTTTTTATTTCATTGTTAAACTTAGTTCTTAATTAGGCTTTATTTCTATTGAAGTTTTATAAGTACATACATTTTCTGTGGACACTTCACATTGTGAGCTTAGACTGAATCCATCTTTGGCAGCTTATAGCACCATAGTTCCAGATCCTTAACAAAAATAATCTTCATAAATGTCTGTATCTGTGTCTGTCCTATTTCCTATTCTCCGGTATATTAAAACCTTGTAGCATCATTTACATAGGCACATCTATATGAATGGCTAATCAACTTTATTACTGTGCTCTCACACGCTGTTCTCTAGGATACTACAGAGCCTGCAGCAATGGTGCTTAGCATCTGCACAATGCTTGACAGTTTATAAGAACTAAGTAACTGTGTTTCAAGGGTGCGTGAAGCTGTCTCAGAGTCCCCATTTCACAGACAGAGAAACTGAAATGAAATGATAGAAAGGACTTTTCTAATGCCAAACAGGGAATAAGTTCCTCCCTCTGCTCATTGCCCACTGCCGTTCTTCCCTCCAAGTGAACAAGCTCAGGAGCAATGTGCTGACAGATGGAAGCAAATGGGAAGGGTGTAACAAATAGAGGGATGTAGGAAAGGTGGGGGTCTTAATCATAGACTGGGATTGAGTTTTGTAGAGGTCCTAACTGGAGGAAGATTGAGAACAGGGGCTGCTCTACATCTCTGTGCAGCCATGAGGTCTTCCAGCCATCAAAGACCATAGAGACACTGCCACAGAGCTCTGTCTTTCCCATGGCACGTCCATGTCTTGTCGTAACAACCTGGAGCACAGCCAGGAGGTCAGACACACAGACCACTGACGCTTTCTATGCTGCTCTCAGAGACAGCAGTCCTTCCCCACCACACTGAGGGGGGAGAACTGTGTAAGAAGCAAAGGAGATAAGTGTTGGACTAATCTGTGGGCACTGGCAAGGGTAAGAGATGGGACAGGGGAGTCCCAAGTGAGGAAGTATTGTCTCCTTGCTTCACCTGTGTTAGCAGATCCTACTGCTTTTCTGTCTTATTTTTTCTACAGCGCTCTTATTCAGGAAGCTTCCTTCTAGATTAATTACAACCTTGTATGTTAACCTCTCTCCAGTGTGTAATGGCAGCCTCTGATATCTCCACGAGACATCTTCCCGATGAGCTACTTGGGCTTGTTGCTTTGACTTTTTCCTGTTCAGTCCTTCCTGTCCCATTGGATTGATGTTACTATTCTCCAAGTAGAGAAAGGAAAACAGGGAAGGCACTTTAAAGAAACTACAGTCCAGTAGCTAAAAGCAGCAAAGACTTCCCTTGCATTGCTCTGCCCATTTAGGCAGGAATGGGGGTAAAATGAGGGAGCTACAGAAATATCATGAACGTGAAACACTGGGGGCACTGCCAGCTGGATTCTGAAACCAGCACTGGGTCTGCAGAGCTCTCTGAGGACCCAGCCCTTCCTTCCTCTGCTGAAGAAGAGGCAGCGAGTTGCCTTTCTTGGCCAAACAGGGTGGCCGAGACTGTGAAGCGTGACAGTCACAAAGCAAAGTGAGGGCATGGTACTAGATGGCACCAGTCCGTCCTGCAGTCCAGAGCCTGTGCTGGGTTGCAGTCAGTGGGAGGGCATGAAGGCCTGAGGAAGAACAGCAGCAGTCCTGGGGATTGTGTGCTCTCTTGGGCTCAGAACAGGCCCTTTTGGGCAGGCTGTTGGCATCCTAAGCTGGGGGACACCTGAATATTCTGAACCCAGCATCAACAGGTTCTAGGTATTTTGCGGAGAGAAGGAAGACTTAAAAAGGCAGTGAACAATGGCGTGTATCATGTCTCTAGAGCTAGAGACCTCTGCGCCCCAGTGGTTGGTTCATTTGGCACAGCTCTTCTATTAAATGTGCTGCAAGGAACAGGCCCACTGATGCTAGGACGTCGGGTGAGCAGGTTTCAGATGGCGGGATAAGAGGGTGCCTTCCCCAAAGGAATGAGAATTTGGAGAAAAGCAGTGGAAGAATGGGCAAGAGCACAAGGTGGGGTTAGACAGTGAGCTGTGTCTTAGTGATCGGGGACTGCACCACCAGAAGTAGTGGTAATGACAATAGTTGTTATACAGAGAAAACTTGGAGAACTGGGACCAGGGGAGTCAAGAAAAGGTATTTCCTCAAGGAAATGTACGATGCAGAAAGAAGGGCTGGAGAGTGGGGAAAGAGATTTCCTGTCCTGCCCCTCACAGCAGGCAAGGGAGGCTCGCAGGGTGCTGCCTGGGGGTCCTTGCTGAGCTGGAACATGTGCTTCATCTGCAGGATATGCTTGGCAGGAAAGGAGGGGCAGCAGCAGCATGGCTGCTCCCACCGCAGGACTGAGGTGCTGCAGCCATGAGGTGTTTGTGGCACCTCCTGAGCGAGCCGTGCTGATCTCATCTGGACACTGTGGTGCCTTGAGAACAAGTCTCTGAGCTCACATGGGACTGCAGGGGCTTTTTGGTGGCTGCTAAATTTATTTTGCTTTCATTATTTGAGTAAACCTGGGAAATTTTTAAACACCACAGATGTTCCCCAAGTGGGAGAGGCCTCACTGGCATTCTCTCTGCTGAGTGACTGTCTGGGTGTTTGCTGCTGGTGGGGGAGGCACAGGCACCCCAGGACCTGGGTCCTGCACCTGGGTTGGGGCAACGCCTGGTATCAATACAGGCTGGGGGATAAAGGGACAGAGAGAAGCCCTGCCAAGAAGGACTTTGGGGGGGTACTGGTGGATGAAAAGCTGGGCATGAGCCTCCACTGTGCATTCACAGCCCAGAAAGCCAACTGTATCCTGGGCTGCATCAAAAGCAGCATGGCCAGCAGGTCAAGGGAGGTGATAAGGTCTCCCCGGAGCCTTCTCTTCTCCAGGCTCTCTCTGTATAGGAGAGGTGCTCCAGCCCTCTGATCATCTTTGGGTCCAGAGGAGGGCCACAAAGACAAACAAAGGGCTGGAGCACCTCTCCTATGAGGACAGGCTGAGAGAGCTGGGGTTGTTCAGCCTGGAGAAGAGAAGGCTCCGGGGAGACCTTATAGCAGCCTTCCAGTACCGGAAGGGGCTTTATAAGAAAGATGGGGACAGACTTTTTAGTAGGGCCTGTTGCAATAGGACAAGGGGTAATGGTTTTAAATTAAAAGAGGATAGATTCAGACTAGATATAAGGAAGAAATTTTTTACGATGAGGGTGGTGAAACACTGGCACAGGTTGCCCAGAGAGGTGGTAGATGCCCCATCCCTGGAGGCTGGACGGGGCTCTAAGCAACCTGATCTAGTTGAAGATGTCCCTGCTTGTTGGATGGGGGTTGGACTAGATGACCTTTAAAGGTCCCTTCCCACCCAAACCATTCTGTGATTCTATGACCTGTGCCAGGCCCTGCCAGGAGCTCTGGGTATCTTTTGGTGGCTGCAGCTTCCTGACGTCTTCGTCCATATCACTTTCACAGGTGGCTCTGTGCAATCTCATGCAGGAGGTTTTGCAGAGCTCTGGGGCTCTGCAGAGACACTCCTGTGTGCCCAGTCGCTGACGGTGTTGGCATGGCATGTGGGTCCTCCCTGCTGTCTATGCATCCTTGCAACTTGCTGCCAACAGAAGTATGCCCCCAAAATCATACAGGTTGCTTCTCCAAAGTCTTGTCCCCTGGCAGCCTAGCCCATTTCAGAACAGCTTGAGAAAACAGTGCTGAAATCTGTAGCGGGTATCAACAGCTGATACTCTGCAGGGAGCTCATTTTAAGTCTTTCTGTGTACATCTGTGTGTTTCTGTAAATGTAAAATACTGTGAAAACACAGCCTTAACGTGTTATGTGGCTTGAGGCCTGGTCTTGGAGCAGGGGCTGTGGGCTGAGTAGTCATTTGTATGTGATGCTGTTTCCTCATATTGCTGTAAACATCCTGCTGTCCTCTGCTCTGAAGACTTTCCTGTAGGTTCTCTTCACCAAGCTGTATCAGAACAGCCTTCCCCTGAAGTGAGTGCCATACAACATTCTCTTCTGTGCCACATGGGAGGCTGTTGTGCCTTTTTTTTTTTGTCTGGTCTGCCTTCCTGGAGTCCCATAACTAGATATTCCATGCTTATTTAACCATGGGTAGGCCAAATCAATGAGTTTCACAAACCTTGCTCATACAAACCCACAGTGACATTCAGGCTCTATTTGACTAATTTACTGTACAGTTGTTTAAGCCACAGCAATGTCACTTCTCCTAGTTGCAAGCCATTTCTAGTTGCAGGAAACCAATGAAGAAAAAATGGGTTAGCACTTAACCCAAGTGCCTTCCTGTTGCATGGATAGACTGAGGCTGCACTCACTTTGCTGCTTTCTCTGTGCACATGCTGCTGGCGAGGAGCGGAGATTTCACTGACCAGGTTTATGGCCTGTTGGCAGGAGTGTTGGTTGCCCCCCCCTTAGCCCATGGAGTAGACACATACAGGAGAGCTGAGATGATTTGCCTAAATTAGGCGTTTTACTTTTAGACATGTAAATGAAAGCAAGATTAATTCCACCTCAACCTTCAGCGTATGGCTGAGCTCAGCTTTTAATTGTTTTTGTTTTTTTTTTTTTTAAGTTAGTTTGGTATTATTTTTTTTCAGGACATCCAGTCAGAACCAACATGAGGAACAAACTGTGGCTCCAGAGTATTTCCTTCTTCCTTTTATTCCAGTACAGTAAGTTTCCAGATACCTCTTCCAGGCTGTACACCCACAGGGTTTATCTTGGTGGCTGCTGGCACAGGCTCTGCTGAGATGTGCATGGCACAAAGTTGCCATGGGGCAGCAAGCACAAGACAGGGTACCAGGGGAGAGGGTTCCATGGGATAATGAGTTATGGAAGAGGCTCCATGGGCCGTGGAGGGCAGACGCAAGAAGGTACAGAGCTCAGTCAGTCTGGATACCACTCCAGCGAGCTGCACCAGTGGGGAGAGTGCAGAGGTAGTGTCTGCCTTGCATTGAAATGTCTCCTGTTGACGTTAGGGTAGGATTCCACCCCCACCCTCCAAAAACCCCAAACTTTGCCATAGGAAAAGTTCTGGTGGCCAAGACCAGTATGTCCCCAGGGCTTATGGCCACTGTTGGCAGGCCAGCCAGGGGCAGTGGGGTGAATCTCTCCTGGTCTGAGCCCCTTTGCTCAGGACTGCACTGTGCAGTCACTCCCCCTTTCTTGCTGGTTCCTACCCACCGCGCAAGCTTTAGCTGACTCAGAGCTGACTTTCTGAACAGGTCAGCTGGACAGAAAAAGGCAGCGACAATGGTGTCTGCAGGGAACAGGTGCAAGTTTAGCATTTTACACGCTGCCTCTAGGCAGAACACTGGACCTGCTACAAACCAAAATTAGCAGAAAAGATTAATTCAGAGTTATATCTTCCTGCTGTACAGGACCATTGTGATGCCTGGTCTGAACTTTGTGTAACACAAGCCAAGGAATTACCTTGTGCTGATTTCAGTTTGGACCAAACTACATCTTATTGTTAAAAGTATTTGACTTCTGCTTCTGAAGCTGCCAAGGATAGACAATTCATCCTAGATCTAACTGGATTTAGGACACTTAATTATTCCCTTCCCAGTAAAAAGCTGTCCTCTACCTGAATTTGTTAACAGATTCTGGACCAGAGATATACTTGCAGCTCATCAGCTACCAAGGAATAGTAGTCCATTTGACTGATTAACATAATAGCATAGAAGAATGCTAATTAGCAATGCTTATTAGCTTCTTAATACTTGATGCCTTCTCTAAAGGAAAGCAAGGGTTTGATAACCCTGGCTTTGTAGGAGAATAAGGATGTTGTTCAGGACTCTGGAACAGAAAGTGCTTGTACCAGGGCCCTCAGAAGAGCCTACTGAGGGTTCAAAATGAAAAGTTAAAACTTAATGAAAATTTTAGAGCAAAATTCTGAAATCAGTGTGAAATGAAAAAGTCAAAATGAAACAAAGTGACAACCACATAATTTGAATCACTTCTTACCATTCAGTAAAGCATATGTACCCCCTTGGGGCCAGTCTGTCGCAAGCATCCCCAAAGTTCTTCTATCGCCATCCTGACCCTTTGTGGGGTGGGGGGTCTTGTACACAAATCTGAGTGCTGCCCACAGCTCATGCAGGGAGAGCAGTGTGTGCTCTGATGCAACAGGACTAGGAAGAAGCTTTTGTGATGAGTGAAGTCAGTGGGAAATAGTTGGACCTAGTTTTCCTTTGAACTTACTCCAGTGTAGAATTGGGCTGCACCCTCCACTGGACATGCCTGCTGTGCATCGTGACTGTAAAAGCAGAGACAATTTGTTTGTGAGGACTGTAATTTGACCTGGAGGGTGGAACAGATGTTTCTGGTCCATCAATGCACACGTTTCCTACATTCCATGTTGGTTGTTCTCTGCACAGAGCATTCTCTTTAACTGTAAAATCAGGCATTGTGGTTGTTGAGCATATCACGTAGGCCTGCTTTCATCTTGTGCAAACAGCTCTTCTGAACACAAGGCATGTTCAACAAAGGGAAGGTAGGAAGCAGGGAGCGCAGCTTCTCTAGCCAGGCAAGCAGCAGAATGACAAAGGGAGGTGAACATGGTTAGTTAGCATCAGAGGATTTGGGTGCCTGATAGCTGTGAAGTAACATGTTCCCATCAGGTTGGGGGCAGTCGTGGTGGTAGGGGAGGACCCATGCTTGACTTAAGCATGGATGTAGCAACCTTGAGATCTTCCCCTAGATGATGACAATTTTATCCCATCAACAAGGGGCGATACTGTACGTGTAAGAGAATAGTCACTGTAGCAGGCATGGTTTGCACCAGCATGGCACACTGCGTCTCCTACAGGCCTTTCCTCGCTCTTGTTTCTAGTGTAGTAGCGGTGGCTCTTGTCAGCCCAAGATGCTGTTAGGACAGGGCTCACCGACGCAGACATTTCTCTCTGTACTGCCCTCTTCCCTGCCTCGGAATCCAGGGAGATAACTTACGTGTGTTATGCATAGAACAACAGTGCTTTTGTACAGCACTTATCAGATACCGATATGTGAACAGAGCTCCTGCAGAACAATTAGAAGAGCATAAATGCTGCTTTGTGGCCAGTTTCAAATTAGCTAATTTTCTTAATGACCAGTGTAAATTCTTCAATTGCCTCTCAAGTTCTCTTTAGAAGTCTGTTTCAGTTTAAGTGATAAATAAATTGTGCCTATCTCTTTAGTAACAGAATGATTTGTGGAAATTATAGTAACTACAAATTTGCAATTTTTTTGGGGGTGAAATTCCATGAAAAGCACATCCCAAGCCTCTGGAGCTGGACATGAAAAGTATTGATGCTGCAGATATCAAGCTGTAGAAAATAGTAAGCAGAGAGAATGGTAAAGAAAGAATTACTAAAGTACCACTTTTTTTAAATGTGCAAAGTGCCGTGTAGACTTCATAAAATGAAAACTAGACTAGCAAAGAGCAGTACTCAATTTAGGAAGTGGCATCATTAAAATGTTTGAATATGCTTCTGTTTCTGATTGGGAAACCATGCCTCTCGTGCTAGATAAGCTAGGACTCTTGCAGAAACAATATGTGACTGTATAAGAGGAGACAGAGATAAGTTTGAAAATTCAGTCACAGTTTGGGCATTCCCTGATATTTTGGCATGCCATTTGCTGCCACAGCATTTCTAATAGATTATTTTTTTTCCCCTGACGCTTATCTTACTGTCAATGACTTGCCTCCCTGTAGAGACGGAACACATCTTATGCTCCAAGACCAGAGGCTTTCGGGGGGGCTGGCACAGAGCGGTCTGTTCCCTTCAGTGGGAGCCCTGAGGACTCTATATGTTGATATAAAATCCTGCTTGCTTCATCATGGATGTTGATATTGTATTTTCTCTTTCCAAACCTACAGCTACATGTTGTGAAAACCTCACTTGTTTTGTGGACTACGTACAGACCCTGTCCTGTATCCTGAGAAATGACTTGGGTGCCAGTTCATACAACCTCACTGCAACATGGTACGTCTCAATAGGATGAGCAAAGTGCAGTCAGCAGGAACTTCTAACAGGGCCATAGCACAGTGGTGTCCTTCTGTCCTCTTTGCTAGGCAGAGTTCTTGTTCTTGCTCCCGTGATGGTTTTTACTTGGTACTTTCACACTCCAGTTATCAACTGGTTTCTCCCCGAGTAAAGGATTCCTGGTTCCTGTGCCCACTGACTGCTACGCTGACTCTGGCTTCCGTGGCATTGTTTTCTCTCCTGCCCTGGGAACACCTTGCCCTTTGCTGCTGTGAACAGTGGATTTGTGTGTGCCGGCAGGGTTCACGCAGCTTGTCCGAGCCCCGTATGGCTGCTGTTCTGCCCCAGCAAGGAAGTGGGCGCAGTCCTGGGCTGTGCAGCCCTGGTGAGCACCTTTCCTTTCCACAAACACCTCAGCATCACTTTCCTACTTCTCTCAAAGATGCTAAGCTGAGCAAATAGAAGGAAAAAAGATACCTGTCAAAGTTCAAAGATAATTTTTTATTTGAACGTATTGCCTCTTTTTTTTTCTTATTAACTTCTATGCCTGGTGGTTCAGCACCAGATTAGTCCAACTATAGCATGTGGTAGATGTGGACTTGTTTGTTTGTTTTGATGGTCTTAGGGTTCCTGAGGAAGAACCAGAAAATACTGTGGCTGCCTGCAGTCTCCTGCAATTGTCCAGGAACACCAGTCACACACAGTATGCGTGCACTGTGGACATGACTGTACTTCTGGCGGATTTCAAAGTCCAGGTGGATGTTACAGAGACAGCTGGTAGCAAGCACGTGATTTCCAAAGACTTTTATATGGCAGATAACAGTAAGTACAAAAATGGTGGATTTGATAAATACTGTCTGACCTTATGTCTATCTCCTGGGATAGTCTGGGCAAGGAGTGAGTGTGGCAGCCAGTGCTGGGGGGCTATGTTTGGTGTGCACTCATCTACACAGAGCACTGTGCTCTTATGGTTGCTATTGTAAACTACGCAAACATTTATGCTCGAGACTGAGCTTAGAGCAAGCTTGGCCTCAGCCTTTTCATAGGGAAATTCCTGTTCCCCATGAAGCAGTAGGTAATAAATTCCCACCTTGGACCAGTCTCATACCTAGTCTATGCAGGTGTTCGTTCTTGGCTAGAATCCAAAGGGCAGGAGGAATTGCTTTAATTGCAAATACCACAAATGTCCTCACAGGAGTCCCAGGAGGCTTTTGCAGTGGACACTTGAACCAACGTGACATTATTGTGGGTGGCAGAAGGTGTCCCCAGACACAATGGAGGTGGCACCTCCCCTTTCTGGTGTAATTCCTAACCATTTCTTCTGTGTGACAGGAAGACTGAGTGCAATCATATAGTTGACTTGGTGGAACACTGGTGTGTTCTGATTTGTGCAGCAAACTGTGAAGAAAAGGAGTGGTTAGCCGGGCAGACAGGTACCATGCGGGCATATGAAAAAGGATTTTTCTACTTGGATTCTTCTGAAATTAAACTTTACATGAGAAGTGTCATCTTTTTGACAAATGCCATGACATTTCAGGAGAGCCCCTTGCCCCCACTAACAGACTATATATCAGGTAGCGGTGCTTTGCACGTCTCCTAGATGTCCCCATACAGAGGTGTCATAGTTCAGCGACAGACCCTGCAGACTAGTGCTGGGGTTTGTGAATTACTGCTTTTCGATATATGAAAGCACCCTGCAGCGGATACAAAAGCTTGCGTTTTAGGCACCAGCATTTGCACTGGGTTTATGCAGTGTCCACTAGCCTCATTTTTTCCTGATGTCTCTGTTACATTGAGGGGTATTTCCCTAATTGTGCAAGTGATCGTGACTACACAGAGCCTTCCTATGTCATGAGAAGAGCAAGGCGCTCTACTTTTTACATCTCCCAGGAGGTATTAGCCCCTTGTGCTGTCTTCTCCTGCTCCTTAGGTGATGAGGATGTTCAGAGACAGGCTGAAGGCATATTCAGGGAAACGTGGACCTGACTTCACTATGCTGCTGAGGTGTGAGGTTCTGTGCATGGCTCAGGACTGCTCAGTCTGAGAGGCAGGAATGTTATGGATGTTGTCCTATGTAGGAAGGCCCACGCCTGCCAGGGCAGTTTGGCTCCCTACTTGCTCTGTATTGCTGATAACATGCCGGGCCACCTCTTGTCTGCAGTAATGTTACGAAGGGTAACACCATCCTGTCTTTCAGTCAAACCGCAGGCTCCGTTCAATCTGACTGCTGAGTTCTCAGAGGGTTACAATATTTCTTGGGAAACTATCTACCAGAACCCTGCTTTCTACTTTTTGAATGAGGAGCTGGAATATCAGTTGCGTTATAAGAGAAGGACCGACACCTGGGAGGTAAGTGAGATGTCAGTTTACCGTCGAGTAGGCTGTACCAGCAAAGAGGAGGCCAGCACAACCAGGACAGGAGTGCTGGTGTGAAAGAAGGGTTTTCATGGTCTAGAAAAGGTGTCTCTCTGCTTGCCTGGCCTGTAAACAGGCAAAACTGAAAAAAGAATAGAGAAGCAGAAGCTGTTTGAGAAGTACTAGATCCTGTGGGGAAGGCTAATGGTTTTTTTGCTTCTCATGCTGCCCTGGATGGAAGGATCCCCAGGGTCTCGTGCAGCTACTGACCAGCCAGAGCACGGCCTTGCAGAAACCACACGAAACCAGAGGAGATTACTTTGCAGGGCTCCTCAGTGTGCAGGAGTGGGGGTAAGGTGGGAGCAGTCACTCCAGCCCCAAGTGTTCGGTGTTTAATTGTTCACAGACCCAGAAGACTAAAGCTGTCCATGAAGATAAACGGACACTGGTGATCCTGCCATGGGAACTTCAGGCGAACACTGATTATGAATTTCAAGTGAGAGCCAGGCCCCGAGAACACACTGGCTACCGTGGATTTTGGAGTGAATGGAGTCCTCCGCTGACATTGAAAACCAGCCCTGCCGGTACATACTACCAGCTCTCCTTGCCCTTCCAGTTGGTCCAATGTCAAAGAATGCTTCCAGACCTCTAATCAAATCTAATTAATTAGAACAAATTCTAAATAGTCTAGCAAAGACAGGCATGTTTGGCTTGCTTACTGAGTACATGAATCCCAGGCCTGGGCTAATATGTGCTGTCTGTATTGACCTTCTCACTGCACTGCAAAGCCCACCTTGCAACACGGCCCAGGCGAAGGGGGTTTGGTGGGGTTGGCCGTAGGTTTGGGTGCCACGGCAGGAGTGCAGCCTCTAGCTTCCTTTCCAGCGTCAAACGTCCAGGGTCCTGCTTGCAGCTTTCAGAAATGGGGGAAGATCTAGTAGAGGTGCCTCCACTACTGGGGCTTGGTATTGACTTCAGCTGAGGGGAGAGGGGATCCTGCTCTCAGGGCTAAGTTCCATGTCTGGACTCTGATGTTTGGCCATGGTGGGCATGGGTGTTTTGTTTGGCAGCCACCACTCCCACTCTACAGGGAGTGCACAGTACCTTATGCACAGAAGTACACTGGTGCTTGTCATGGTGGAACAGAGGCTATGAAAATAGGGAGTCTTTGTTCAAATAGAGCAGGGCAGGATGACTGTGGTCAAAGTCAGCAGCATGTGCTGAACTTCCCTGCTCTCACTGATCCGCAGCTTGAACTGAAGTGTTCCATGGTGCTGTGGCAGCAGGGTCAGGCTCCATTTGCTAAGGGTTATCTGAGTTCTGGGTCTCAAAGCTGCTCCTTTCCACCACAGGCAGAGAGCAGCCCACCTGCACTCACCAAATCCACACCTTTTCCTCACATGTCTGGCCAGCTGCACTCTCTTTTCGCTTCATGGATCACTCATCTGTGGAGGTGTCCCTGAACCAGGAGGAGTCGGAAACACCAGGGGTCTTTGTAGCAGGGAGCTGTCCTGCCCCAAACATGTTGGCTGTCACCCCATGGTGGAGTCAGGCCTGTAGGGCAGCTGATGCACTGCTCCTTTCGTTGATGCAGTCTTCTCTGAGCATCCACATTCAGACCTCGTGTCTGGAGTGCTGGGCCCCAGGTGACAGCCTCAGTGTCCCTAAGAGAAAGTCTGGGGTAGAAATTGAGGGTGTCTCCCCATGATCTCCTGCTTATTGACCAGGGTAGAAATGCAAGGTGAGCCTGAATGACCCTGTCTCTTTCTCCAGCAGTGACACCGACAGCAGACATGGGATGGCTGCTGCTGTTCGGTGTTGTCGTGGCAATCGCTGCCTCAATCACAACCTTTCTGGCCAAACAGAGGAGGTAAGAATGCTTCAGGAAGCTGGAGTATATACTCTGGGAAATTCTGTCTGAACATAAGGAAAAACTTCTTTACTTTGAGGGTGCCAGAGCACTGGAACAGGCTGCCCAGAGAGGCTGTGGAGTCTCCTTCTCTGGAGATACTGAAAACCTGCCTGGATGCGTTCCTGTCCAGCCTGCTCCAGGTGAACCTGCTTTGGCAGGGAGTTTGGACTAGATGATCTCCAGAGGTCCCTGCCAATCCCTGTGATTCTGTGATTCCTATTCTGTCTTGTTAGAGATGGGGTGTTCACATGCAGCCTTCTTTGCATCTTGTATATCCATGCACAGACAGAGCTATGGGCCTGTGAGAGCCAGCAAAGTATGGTCCCCAGATGGTGTACTGCCAAGAGCGTCTTGCTTTCCTCTGGGGCTCTGCTGCCATTGAGCTGGTTGGGACAAGACAATGGCACATGGGGACTGAGCAGGGGCCACCCACCCTCCTGGGCTGTTCCCCTGGTCCTGTCTGTGCTCTGCTGTTGCCAGATGACAGCCCTTTTCCAAAGCTGACACAGGCGCCTCAATGCTGGCTGGGGGTCTCTCCCCCTTTCGGAGGGTCACGTGTCCTTGCAGAGGGATGGGGTGCACGCTGCTACAGAGGAGGGGTCTGGGTTGGTGCAGCAACAGGGCTGGCACAGCCCATGGCCACAGAAAAAGTGCACAGGGCAGAGTTCTGACCTGCAGGTGCAGACCACGAACCAGCCGAGCCTGAGGGGAAATGCATTTCCAGTACTTAGTGCTTTTCCAGGAAGGAAAAAATTGGAACACCTTTCCTTAGCATGAATGTTGTGTGTGCAAGCCTTGAGGGCTGGGGCCCCACCGCCTGTGAGGCTCACAAGAAAGGCCATTAGGTGGCTCTGATAGCACAAGACATCCTTGGATCCTCAGCCACTTGCTAACTTGTGAGGCCAGCAAGGCTGGGCAGGTGATTTCAGCTGCTTGAACTGGATCCAGAGATGCCTTGCTTTGCATCTGTAATGTGTGTAACCCCAAAGCTTTTTTCTTTTCTCTTCCAGCCTGTGGAAGAAGATGGCTTGCATCCCAGACCCTGCTCCGTTTTTCAAACCTCTTTACCTGGTGCATAATGGAGACTTCAAGGTATAAATGGGCTACACAAGCGGGTGGAGCACATGACAAAGTTAAACTAAAAGGCTCATCACGCTATCCTGGGCAAGGGATTCCCATTAGGGCAGTGGGAGCGGGAATCTACCTCAAGGGAAGGCCAGACAGCTCCAGATATAAGCACCAGAGCTCTCCAGTGTCTCTCCTGTGCCGCAAAGGCCTTTGTCACGTCTGTGCTGCTTACTCCCTGTAGGTGCTGTCTCAGTGGGTGAGCTGAACTCCTATGTGACCTGTGAAGCCTGGGTACCTGAAGGGAGTGGACAAAGGCATACTAGGACAGTAACTGGGATTTTTCCAAAGCTCCAGTCCCGTGCTGCCATCAAGGCCATGGAGCAGACTTCATTATAGAGCCAGACCTCCCACTCCAGCCTCTGCAGTGACACGAGCTCAACATTAAGCCTTGTAGCTCTCTCTGAAGAATCACTCACACAGACAATAGCTGTGTATATCATCCTGGAAAGATGGCTAGAGCTTTGGGGACAAATAATTGCTGTGTGATGGGACAGTGCAGCTGTCTCCCTATGAAGGAAGTGTCTTTGAGTAATTTTGCCTAGCCCTCTCAAATTCTCTTCTCATTTAACACCAGTCAAATCTGTCTATGTGACAAAATGGCTTGCAAAGACTGCAGAGTTTGCTGGAGTTCTCAGGATACAAAAGTAAAAGAACATTGAGCTTCCATAAATAATGGTTATATTAAGCTGAAGAGCAACTTACAATGCCATTGTCTAACTGTAAAAGTGCTGGCATGTGAGTGCAAACACCACTGTCTCTTTCTGAACAAGTTCCTGTTGTTACAGCAGCACTGATCAGAGACTTCAGTGTCTGCATTTTGTTTCTGCTTTTTCTTAGACCCTCTGGGAGAGGGACACCAGCTGGGCCCTAATGATCTTCGTGTACTTTCCCACTGTCGCATGGCTGATGCTTGCAATTAGGTTAAGCAAGTAGTGTTGGATGGGTGCCCTTCAAGCTGAAGCCTGCAGTGACTGTTTCGCTTCCTTCCTGCCTTCCTCTTTCAGCCCTATTATGGCTTCCCATATCTGCACCAAAGGGGTACTTGCATCCTCTTGTGAGGCAGGTGGCATTTTCCTCCGGGAAAGGAACCAGGACCAGGTGGACTCAGTGTGGGAATTCCTGAGAGTCACAGGCTAGTGCTCACAGTGGAAGTGAAAGCACCCTGCGTGCCAAGAGCCACGCTCCTCTTGGGGTGAAGCCGTGGGCTTCTCTGTTCTGTGGCAATTACATTCTTGCTAGTTTCTAGTTAGGCTGTTCAGTGCTGCTGGGAAGGGAATGAGCCTCAGTTGCTGAAGCTGAGTTACTTCTTGATAAATTTGCAGATTAAAGCAGTAGTTGCCCACACAGTCACAGAACAAGATGCACAGACAGGGGTGTTAAGAGGATGTGGTGACATCACTAGTATGTGAACAGACTCGTCATTTTCGGCTGGCAAGAAACCAATTGATGTAGGGCTCATTCAACTGCATCCTGCCTGCATCAAAGCAAGTGGTTAGGCTATGTCTGTGAATAATGATCAGCAAATTACACTAGTAATGCTCTGCAGACAGCAGTCCTGGATTGGGTAGGAAGCAGTGAAAATGTTAGAGGAAAAGTTAAGACATAAAAAGAGAAGGGAAAGCAGAGGAACATCACTCACTCTTGTGTGTATGTGGGTCCTTAGACTCATGTCGGGCGGGAATTTGCAAAGAACTGTCAAGAGGGAAAAAGAAATATTCTGCCTACTCAATTCTAAGAAAGGGATTTCCTGCTGTTTCTTCAAATAGCCTTTAGCACCTTAGGTGCGTTTCTGTCCATTACAGCTTTAATAATAACCTCTTTGTAGCTTAGGTTAAAAATAAATTAAAATAGACTTGGTGCTTCCTCCAGTAATGAAGATTTTTTTCCATGCTCTGTGTCAGACGGTAATAAGCTGTGTCACACTGTTCTCTTCCCAAATACTTTGCTCGTGTCTAGTTATGCTGAGTGCAGTTTGGGACAAGAGGCTGATATGATTAAGGCAGTCTGACAGCTGTGGCAACACCCAGCTCTCATGTAGCACTCTGTCAGAAGCCTTCACAGTGTTTATGAAGCTTAGCATTGCTACCTATTTTATACACAGTGGAAAGTGCTGCTCTTAGAAGAGCCTTGACCCAGCTTGGCCATTGGGCAAGTGTCAGATAGGGAGCAGAATCAAGTCTTGAGTCTGTGCTGTGCCCAGCCTCTGGACTGCACAGTCCTCTAGTAGGACTTACTGGCATTCATTAGTGGCACGTGCCTAAAGTATGCTGTGATCTGTGTGTCTGATTCAGTGACTTCTTCAAAAAGAACAGAAATGTTTACTTTGTTATTAGATCAGAGAAACCCAGAGATGCCTTTACTCCCAGATGTGACTGAATGCAAGGGACTCATGATCTAGAGGTAATGCATGACACAGGACAGAATGCTATACTAATGGTGATACAGAAGGGCAACAAGATTCAATGTGTGGCACTCCCTAATCATCTGAGTGTTATTTGCAGCAGGTGGTGGCTACAACTCTTTGAGGTCCTCATCCCCTGCTTAGCTCTGCTTCCTTCTTGTCCCTGTGGGAGAAAAGGCAGGTCTGGGGCATGGCTGCATATCGAAGATTGTGAGAAGCCTTGCCCTGACCCCTTCCCAGGAAAGTGAGGTGAGGGAAGTGACAGAGCAGGGCTATGTGTGTGTTGGGTGCAGATGCAGCACACAGGGGGAGAAGCCAACTATCCTTCCTAAGAGAAGCAGAATCCAGAACAAGATGGCAGGGGAGACTTGGTGGCTTGGGTTGGGACCTCTGGCTAATGCACGAAGGAATGCTGCTATGGACAGTGGCATTCCTTGCAGCATAAAGAAAACTGCAAAGCCATGCAAACCTCTCAGAGCTAATTATTTTCAATTACTTGAGTCAGTTCTCCTGCAGCTGCCTGTGTCTGGTAATAACAGGATTTCATACCCTGCTATTTTGGATGAGTCAGTGATTTTAGAGTTTGACTTTGCCTCTTAAAGCATAAGAGCTTTGGTCATTTCTGTGGAACCGCAAACCTGATGACACTAACCCGTCTCTCTCTCTCTCTCTCTCTTTTCCCCACCCTCTCTGTACATATTTTTATGTAGAAGTGGGTTGGTGCATCCCATACGAAAATGACCCTCGATTTCTTTGAATGGGGAATAGTCCTTCCAGAAGTCCTAGAAGTTTACACCATGCGTCCTTCCAATGGCACCTCACAGGAGGAGCTGCGTGAGCTGAGGAAAGATCTGCCTTGTAAGCCCTGCGTGTCTTGCCTGACTGCCCCAGGTCAGGATAGCCAGTCCCTGCTGTCTAGTGTGAATAGTAGCAGTGGGACTCGGGACCAGTCGTACGGGCATTTGTCCATTGATACTGTGACTGTGGCTGATGAATTTACACCTTGTAACTGCCAGTGCGACTGTAACCGTGTGTACAGGGGACATGAGCATACCAGTGAGGAAGATACTAGTGCTGGAGAAACTGGTTACCCCAAGGTTAACATTGATGATGAAGACAGAAAGATTTCTAGTGACTTGCATCTGGCTGATCTGAGCACACAGGACAAAATACTTGCTTCGGGCTCCGTGTCCACAGACCATCTGAGGAGTACAAGTGTCCTAGCCCACCAGCAAGTAGAAAGGACTTTAGAAGGAGGAATGGGGAGCATCCTAGAAGCCCTTTGCTTGCAGCCTAATCAGTGGGATTTGGAAAATCCAGGTTCTCTACCTTCTCCTGATGGTGAAAGTGTTTCCTACAGTGAAGGCTCCTGTGACTTCTTCCCTCACACTGCAAGGCCTGGTGACAGTTACCCTATGATCTGCGTAGATTTGGACACTATTGACAGTGGCTTTGTGGACTCAGACTGTGGGAGTCCAATTGACTGTGAATTTGAGCAGAACGGTCAGACCAACTGTGGGTCCCTCCCTCTTGAGCAGGAGGGGGAGGACTTTCCACGGAGCTACGTCAAGCAGTGGGTCTCCTGTCGTCCTGACAGCCCTGTCAACGGGACACAGACAAACTAAAGACTTGATGTTGCCTTGCAGAGCGCAGGGCCTTTTCCATACTGTGCCAGGAGAAAAGTGTTCACAAAATTCAGAAGAGAAACAAAGTTTACTTTGTGTAAGCTCTATTGCATATACGGACTGTTAGGTCCATAGAAATATATGCCTAATTTTATTGCCACTTATCCTGTTAATGTCTGAAACTTGATGAGATTGATTTTTCCTTTTTTTTTTAGAATTCTAGGTCAAACTGCCTTATAATGGCAGAAAAAGCAACTGTACCTTGAAAATTACCCTTTAGCTTATGTAGATGTGCAAACTTTTTTGACAGTAACCTTATAAAGAGTACAAAACTTTAAATTATTTTCCCTGGTATTCTCACATGACTTGAGAGTTTGAATGTACATGGAATCTTAGAAGCATATCCTATGGCAAGTGTGTTTGTTACATTAAAGTTCCCCTACCCTTTCCAAAAGACACAGGTGGTGTTACTTTTCCTACTAATATCTTTGTGTCTTTAAACACAGCTGTAATAGTTTGTTAATTATGGACGGTCCCACCCCTGCCCATGGGGTGTGATCAAACCCAATTCTTATATAATAGTCACAGAAGTGTGTGTCTAAGAGACCAAACACAGCTCTGGTCTCAGAAAGACTTTGCCTTTCCAGGTGGAGTCTGCAAAGGAAAAGTCTTCAAAACACATAATTCAAGACCAGCTTTTGCTACCAGGGCTTTCTACTGAATCAGCATCTCTCCCAGCATTTTCCAAGCATGTTAATTGAAACATTGAGCAGCTTTTAGAACTATACAGAAATTTCAGAAATGTCCTAACTGGATTTGCCTGCAACTCCATCTTTTGCTTTGGACCTGGTCTGCTGTAGCTATGAGGTCAGTAGCACAAAGTTTGGGCAATTTCTGCTAGCTAATAAAGCCAATCATGAAACTCCTATTTGCACTGTAACTATGAATATGTTTCCCTCTGAAATCTCTGCATCTGTTTTGTTTAGGATAATTGTCTTCAAAAGTACTGTAATACTGATACTGGATGTGATGACCTACACCTTATGTAGGCATAGTGCTACTAACCCATGGGCTGGTTGTCCAGAAGATCTTATACTGAGAGAACCCTTGTGGCGAATGATGCATGTTTCCAGTGCAGTAATAATCTGTTGTTGCTGTGATACCAATAAACTCTCTTTCCTCTCCCCCATCTTCCCTCCAAGATATTAGCCAACCCCACAGCTCCCTAAACAAGAGGGAGCGCTGTAATGAAGAGAAGCTGTTTCTTTGGCAGGTGAGTGCTAGGAGAGTTTTTCTATGCATCCACATCCCTGGTTTGATTGTTCAGAACAGCCGTGGTCTCTGCTACGTTGATTTTGAGCCTACAGGGCTTAGCTTTGCTCATGTTATTACTCCCTCAATATATCCCAAGCTCAGGGGCTTCCTGGGCACTGCTCCAAGATATCAGGTTTTTTGGTTCCTTCCCTCCTTATTTTCCATTTTTCTTGTCGCTTTCTGTGGTAAGTCGTGAGAGGTATTGCCTTAGCCTGCTCATGCACCCTCCCTGCTGTGCCGCAAGTACCCTGCCTGCCCTCCACGAGGCCGCAGAGGATCGGGCCAGCTGCTGCCCTGCTGATGAGCTGAGCCTGCCCCGCACTGTCCTTCGAGGTCTGCTTGCATCGTCCTTGCGTCTGTGCGAATGTGTACTGAGCAGAAGCATCGCTGACAGTCTGTAACACAGTCTTCTGCAGCTTCATCTTGCTGCTATTTGCCTTCAGAAACTACACTGTGGTAACTGGCCCCAGGCTGCCTAAGGGAGGAGGGGAAACTTGCCTATCTTTCTAGGGTCCTTTTACATCTCAGTTCTGCACGCTCCTTGTTTCTGTTAGTATCGTTGGCCCCAGAACTGCTGAAGGAGCTGTTTCTGTTGTTGCTACTCTATCTAGCTGCACGTCTGGTAGAATGTGTTTTTTTTGCTGTGATGTTGGGCTAGAAGCTGCCTCTGGTTACCCATGGAGGCAGACTTCATGGGCAGAGAAGAGCTTGCTTTGATATATGGCATAAGGATATTAAAATAAGGGAGACTGTTCCCTTTGAAGCAAGCTGTAACAATTAAGCTTTTGGCCAATGAGTTGTTGACCCTGTGGATATGGAGGGGTTTGAGGTGGGTTTTTTTTTTCCTGTGGCTCCTAGCAGCAAACTGGAAATATCCCTGACCTAGTAATACCTAACTTGGAAAAACTGTATTTCCACAGAAAAGCTAGGGCCATTGGTAGCATTGCAAGATCGCATTTTGTTGGGGTTTGGGAGGCCTTCCCTGGTCTCAAACAAGCTGCCTCTAAAAGGTCTCACTCCACCCTTCCGTGACCTCAGTAACCCACAGCGGCAGATTCCTGAACAGCAGCGTGAAGAACAGGAAAGAGTTATGATAATAGTGTGGTAAAGGCATTTGATGTTTAAGTGCTCAGCCAAGGAGGCCTGCTTAAAAGAACAGAATTTGCACTAGGCTGCCTAAGCCCTTCACTGCGGGGAATCTGCTTAGCCACTCCCGCCATGCTCGGGTAACCAGGTGATCTAACTTCACCCTACCTTGCAAAGGTGAGGTTAGTCGTGCACTGAGCAGTGGGATGAGGTAGTAAGAAGATGCCAGCAGCACCGCCCACGTAGACAAAGCCCCTAGATGGCTGTGGTCTGCTGCACTTTGCACAGTATTCATGACGATCAGGGACACGATAGCAGGCTTAAGATGTTGCACTGACCAGAACAGTGTCCTTTTACTGGGGGACTTGATGAGCAGAGGAAAGGAGGGGAGGTCAAATCTCACAGATTCTTGAGTGACAGCATGATTGGGATGCAGAAGTGGTCCTGACTCTGATAGTACTCTGATAGAATAACAGCGTGTTCACTAGCCAAGCACACAAGAAGGTAGACACAGAACTCCTAGTCTGAGGCTATCTCAGGCTCAAAAACATGTATTATTGTACAAGCCACGCAGCACAGACAGATCAAGTGCTGCGTGTCCCTGTAGCTTCCACTGTAATGTGATGCTTCCCCTATTTACTATGTTAGCCTCTACAGCGATCAAAAACCAGAGGAGATAGCAAAGCATGTGGGTTGACCTTATTAGACTTTGTCTACTGGGCTGACAGGAGACAAACAGTGGATGTCTATCCAAATGGAGCACTTTGAACATAACAAAAAAAACCCACACTTTCAAGGTAGATGCAAATTCAAACAACTCACCTGTTGAGAAACACGGTTCAGCTGATAGAAGCGAATTGTGGGACAGGTGTAAATGGGTCCTAGAAAGCATGAAAGAAGGGTCTGAGGGGTATTTGGAGAGCAAGAGGTCAGTTAATGGTCTTTGGGCTGCGTGGCATATGAGGTATGGGGGAAGTATGAAAAAAGGCAACCTGCAGAGAGCTGTGATGTTCTTGTCAGAACTACTGCTCTGTATTTTGGAATAGTAATATGAAAGAAAACTGGGAAAAGAAGCTTGTGTTTGCTGTTCAATCCAAACTGCTGCTGAACTCTTGTACTGATTTTTCTGTTTGCCCTGTAGGCAGAATACGGTAAAAGCTGTGGGTCTTACACAGCTGTAGCATCTTTACGGTGACCCGTGGCAGTCAGCTGGGAAGATCCAGGGATACAATTTGTCTCTGCAGGAGACGAGATGTTTTCTGCTGCAGCGGTGAGCTACAGGCATCTGGAGATTTCTGAGGCAGCAGGTGTTATTTGCTTAAATGACACTCTGAAGGCTGCTTGCATTTTAGGGGCTTTCTGCTCCTGCTCAGGACTGTTGTAACTATGAAAAGTGTAATACACATTTAGATGGGTAACCATGGGGCCTCATGGGAGTTGACAGGAGTCTTACTGGATGGGAAGACCCAAAAGCCAGTACTGGGAGAGTACCATAACTCAATCTGTAGTACCAATTTGGAACCATCTGTCTCCGTTTCTGCATGGCCCCTGCCTTCCTGTCTCTTGGCCCCTAAAGCTAACACTGTCAGACTGTTATTCAGCCTGTGCTTTGCCTGCTTCCCTCTTCCCCTTCACTGGCAGTAGACCCAGGTAGACGACTGACTTGATGGAACCTGACTGTAACACTACCACTTCAGCATTGCAGCTGGGTATGGAAAGATCTGTTCCTTATACACTCTGGGATTCGGACATGGAAGCACCGCAATGCTTGTTTGCCTTTGGTTCCAGAGTTGCCCCTTTGAGCACAGTGCAGCAATGGGCTGTGGAGAAAGTACAGGACAGGGCAGCTCAGGGACGTCTCGGGTGTCTGAGCACCATTGGGCTGAGGCCTCAGATGGAAGCGGTCTCACCTCACATCCAGACAGGGCTAGGAAATGGCTTTAGGTCACTTAGCTCTTCTGTTGGCCTTTTTTATATAAATGTTGCAAGAAGGTACTTTTATATTCAGCCAATTACTTGGCCTCTTAAATGTTAACCCTTTAACAGAAATTCCTCAGTTTCTCCATCGCTAATGAGTAATTGCAGATGCAGCTACTTTAACTCAATCTGATAATCTGAGCGGTTTTTCATTGGTTCTTGAGATTATCTTTAAAATCGGGCACAGTAAGCTCTGCTTTATTATGCCACTGCTGCTACTGCCTGATCATCAACCACACAGCCTAAACTGTCTAAAGGACAGAAGTAGCGTGAAAAGTGAAGTTTCCTTTGAGCTGGTAAGACCATTTAACATATTTCTGTGCTATACATGCCAGTAAAAAATGATAGGATACATCTACTGGGCTAAGATATTGAAAAATAATTTCTTTACCTAAATGTGGAATTCCATATTGTTTCTTATACTCGGAACCTAGAACAATAAAATCACCAGAAGGATCTTTGTACTTTTGTTCTGCTAGTTTGCTGAGCACAAAACCACACTATTGCGTTAATTCTGATATGGATCGTTCTAGAAAGAAGCACCATCTTGAACAAATGATTTTTAGGTACTCCTCTCTGACTGAAACAGATGAATGTAAATGAATCCAGCCAAAATAGCTGTGTTTGGGACTTTGCAGATAAAAATATGCCTTTTTTTAATGTATGTGTCTATATATGTGTATGAATATTGCTTTATTGCAGTAATCGTCCTTTGTAGCAGCTTTTTTTCAGCTTCTGGGATCCAAGTCTGTCAAATCTAAAAGTATATAGCTGTTCGTGAGCATCAAATTGTAGAAAACTGGCCCTCTCAAGGTGAAGGGAGAAAAAGGCTGGTTATATGGGGTTCTTTCTGGTAATCTATACAGATGACGAAATCCTGCTGCTTTGTTATTCTCCAGCAGTTCACGTGCTGATCATGTGAGTACTACGTGCACTTGACATGCTTGTGTCAGACATGTGCTTACAGGCCCAGGTATTCAGGAGGTAGATAATCTATCATTCATTTTTCTTAAAGGTCCTACAAAACACCGTCTTGTAGGCAGGGCTGAATGAAGGAGTGCCCACGATAAACAATCACACTTAGCAGCACAACGGATAGCTCTGGAGAACGTGCACATGGGGCTAAACTTAATGGATGGAGGGATGTGCATGTTGGCACAGACACACTACTGCCTGTTGCTGTTTTACTTCAGAGGTGCGAGCCAGCGTCCTGCCTTTCTTTAGTGCCAGTTGGTGCTGCCTCTGGAAGAGATTGAAGCAAAGGAAGGGGTTATAGCCAAGGGAGAGCAGGCTGTTTATCACTAATTGCTCAGATGTAAGGAATAGAAACAGTGTTCAAGGGTCCAGGTCTGCTGTGCCTGTTCCCGCTGTGCACCACTCATTCTGTCTTGCAGTGGGGGACAGAGAGAGCAGAGCATATTTTGGAACAGCTCAGAGCCACTGCCAAATCAGAGCTTGAAGCTTTCTAATAACTTTCTCTAATATTTAGGTGAGCATAGCAGACCATACGAGTGACCAGCAGCAAGAAAACTTGCACTGACAAAACAATCTATATAAAAGTTGATGGCAGAGGTGGGATAGAACCTAGGAGTCCTGGCTGGCTGCTGTGGGCTGGCATATAATATCTCTGCATATATCAAAGGATACTCAAGCATGTTGAAGAACCTTATGCACATGCCTCCACATGACATCCTTGCTTGTGCTCTTGTACAACACTTCAATTTCATGTTTTCTCAGGGCTTTGTAAAGGTGATCTTGCCTTACTTGTAGTCATGCAAAGGTCAGAGATGCAAAGGTCCTTTTTTGTGTCTGTCACTTTGAACCCATTACATCTCTCTATGCAATTCTTCTATCTCCCTTTCTCTAGCACATCAAACATAAGCTCCTTGTCCCCACTTTCAAAGTCACTGACAGCCTCTCCTTGTCCTCTTGTCATCCCTCACTTCCATATCGAGAAGTCAGCTCTTTCTATGATGCCAGGTTGTATCTCCCACCAGATCACCGAATCATCTCCTGACCTTCCTCCCTGCTACCACTTACACACTGAAGGTGAAATTCTCTTGAGCTACCTCAACCTCATTCTTCAAGTCTCTCCTTGAAGCTCTGCTTTGCTGAGTTGCTAAAACCCAGACAATATCTAGGCCATCCATGTGCTGAGACTGTGCTGTCAGCTTCTTGTATTACTTCCCCTCTCAATGGTATTAATCAAATAATTTATTTTACCTTGCAAATTCTTAAAAGCAAAGGCCATCTCTTTATTGTGTGTTCTACTGGACCCCAAATGTGGGGGTTAGCCAGAACTTTCAATATTGATTTCTGATAATACAAACAGATACAGCAATAACAGCCAATCACCTGTCTTTCTGTTGATAAGCAGTTGAGACTGTTTGGAAAATCTGCGTTATACAAATTCTGGTTAAAATTACTTGAATTGACTTTTGGGAAATAGAGGCAGCTGATGGAACCACAGGAGGGGAGGAGAAAGGCATGGCTGCAAGGCCTCATTTCCTTGAGCAGACAACAGGTAGAACTCCTCTGCCCTGGAAACGTACAGAAAGGATGGAAACACCATTGCAGCTAGCTTGAGACCACCTGGGAACTCCAGGTCACCAGTAAGCTTCTGGTGCTGAACCAAAACCTGGATTGGTGGCAGCATGCCTACTGTGTCATTTCAGGGCTCGCTCTCAGACATTTGGTCTCTTTCCTTCCTGCAGAGTGAAGGTGGTGGTTCTTCTTTCCTCTGACGCCTCTCACACCTACAGTTTTCACAGGGCTTTTCTGCCTTCACCCACAACTCAGCAGTGTTGCAGAAACTGGGCATTAGAACAAAAGCGAAAAGCATCAAGCAGCCTGGCTAGGAAGTTGATTTGTCTTCCAGTCCCCAAGCTGGTGTAATAGTACCCTTGCTGCTAGCACTGGACGTAGGGCATGCCAATGAGATGTTGCCTTGCAATGCTGCTGGCACCTTATCGGTTTTTGCTTGGTTCCTGGCTCGATAATCAGCTTCTTGCTTTCCTCCTGTTACAGAAAGAACTGGCAGTGTTCAGATATGATGGTCACTGGAAAGAATGATGAATGCCTGCTATGTCACCAAGAATGCCTTCACCCATCTGTTCTCACTGAAATTGAAATGTGCTTTGGCACTTGCCTCATTTTTGTCTCATGCTGTGGCTGTCTGCTGTCCAGCACCAAGAGGAGCTAAGGTCTGAATTGACCATGTCCATTTTGCTACATGGCCTATCATAACCTTCATATTGACCTATGTAAGAGGAAGAGAGTTTCACCGAAGCAGTCACTTTCTCCTGGGACTTGCCAAGACAGTTCATCTGTGGTCAGGCTGGGCTATCATCAGCTCAACCTGCCTTAGGGTAATGTGGGTAATTCTTTTCCCACAGTCGAGTAACTTGAACCAGGTGGGAAGCACAGTGGGTATGAAAGATGAGAAAAGGCATCAGAGCATCTCTAGGACTCTAGCAAAGTTTGCAGCTATTTTCTTGCAAGGCCAAACTCATTGCGAGCATCAGCAGACATAACTCAAATGACCTCATTAATATGTTGCTATGCTTGCAATCAGTATTTCCCCTGAACACTACAAAATGTACAATTATTTCCTTTCTTCATAAATGGGAGTGTCTGGCAGTTACTGAGAAGTGATAGGGCCGGTTTGTGAACCAGCTTTTTTGGATGTGCTACAGGTTTACCTCTGCAAGGCTGAGGATCACCAATATTAAGAGGAGAAACATTATCATGATCACTTTAGGACAGACAATTATAACTAAGTCCTGCATCAATTTCATTACTTCCATGTGAGCTAAGGATTATTTTTAAGATACTTAACCACAATTTATAGACCACAAGCCTTGGATCATGTTTTATCATGTTTAGGCAAAGAGGTTCCAGCACTAAAGGTAGTTCCCCTTTGTAAAAATTCTGCACTTTGTTTCTGTCTAATTGTATCTACCTTCAGTGTCCAGCTACTGAATTGTTTCCATCTTTCTCTAGTAGATTAAAAAAAAAAAAAAAGACTTTTCTCCTACTTGAAATCTCCTTCGGGTGTAATGTACCTATGGCTGGTATGAAATTACTACTTAACCTTTCCTTTGGTTAAGTTAAAGAGATTTAGTTGGTCTATAGTTGTTCATTTCTGAGGAAAGTTATCCAAGATTAAATCATTCTTATAGCCTTTTTCAGAACTATTTTCATCTTTTCAGCAACCCTTTGTTTAAAGTGTGGATTCCAACAGAAGAAATGAACTAATAATGGTGCTACAGACGCTACGTGTAGCTGCAATAACACTTCTTTTAATTGATATGCATCCACAGTCTGTATGTTAGCTCCTCTAATTGCATTAATGTACTGCAGAATCTTGTTCAGCTGGTTATGTGCTATTTCCCCAAATCATTTTCTGATAAGCCTTTCGGAATTCAGTGTTCCGTGACCTACTTATGACTAACATTCATGGCTTCTAGCACACAAATTTGCATTTAAACATGCTGTATTTGTTTCCAGGTGAGGTAGAGAGCCAGGGAATGTCTGTCACATTTCAAACATTGCCGAACTGAACAAAGAACTTCTTGCAGGGGGAGTTTATCAAATCAGCAGCAATTACCTGGAAATATTCTGTCCTGGTTTAGTTATCTTGACCTATGTTTGTTTGTTTGCGTGCGTGAAGAAGTTCGTGTAAGCACATGTATAATTCTACTTAATGCAGCTCTCTCTATTTCGTATTTAGTCAGTCTTACTGTATTTATCACAGGGATCGTATGCAGCCCTGATTAGAATGATAAGCAGGAGAAACTTCATGCCTCCCAGCCTCCCTCAGCTAAAATCAGCTAATGGTGACATTTCCTTTCCACAACCCCCACTCTGAAGAAGGTCGGCAGCAAAACAGGATATTTACAAAAAAAACATAAATGAAGAGGTGGTGAAGTGGAAGCCAGAAAGATTCCTTTTTTTCTTGATCAGTTTCTGAAACATTGTAATTATTTTACTGTTTCATTCAGAAAAGGCAGACAAAGGCATAATTACAGGAAAGATGTTCACGTGTGGATGCTGCTGTCTAGCTTTGCGAAATCTGGGACTGGAAAGATGCTCTTGGTCATGGAGTCCATCTCCTGCTACTGTACCCATCAGATCATTTAATCCCTTCAGTAAAACAATCCTAATGATTGAAGTATCACAGTCTGTGCTAAACATTGGCTGTTTCTCACTCATTACTATTCAAGACTACTTCAGACCCTTTGTTGGTTAGCAACCACGATGTTATTCTATAGCCAGGCTATACCCATTTGGTCTTGTGCTAATGCTGTACTTAGTGTTTCTCCTGTCCTGACACTTCTCTCCCCCTTTTCCCCAACTTCTTCTGAAAGAGAGATCATAACCCCAGCAAGCTCTTTCAAAATTTTTTTAATTTTTCAAGTAACTGTTTCTGTCTACAAACTCGCTCCATGTTTTCTGGGTTCCAGACTGAGTCACGGGCTCCTTAGAGGTGCTCATCTTGTTTGCTGTGTTAAGGTAACAGCAAATACTGCGAACTGGAAGCATCTTAAAAAACCACCATATATTGCTGAGTAGACCAGGTCAGGATTCTTCATATTAAACTTCATTTGCTGGAAAATCATCAAATCAGAAACTCTTTATGAAGAAGTATCATTTTAAATGAAAACTTCATCAGGAAAGAATTCACAGAATGGAATTTCTGGTTAAAAAGAAAGAGAGTCAGTCCAGCATAACCTCGTAGCGAGATAATTTTCCATACTGCGGAAGATACACTTCAAATGTCCTTACACAACCCTTCAGTAAATTGGGGTAATGATTAGGCCCTAAGTATTCTATATTCCCAGTGAGTGCTTTGACCAGGAGCATATTGGCTATTCTCTTTGTTTCTGCCTTTTGGAGTTTTCTTTTACAGCAAGGAAATACTTATGGGAAGGAAATATGATCCCAAGATTCTCACACTGCGGATTAGCAACTGGAATTGTAGCTTCTTGTGTATGTGAGTTTGTTTGAGAGAGAAAACTATGATAGGCCTTAGTTCTGTTCAGGTATGAAATGAATGAATTTCTAAAACAAAAAAAGTTGTAGGCTAGAACACTCATTTCTATCACAGCTTTTGTTCTTAACCTCAAACCTGTTCGTGCTAGCTCAGGAAAACTCCAAGTGGCTTGAAGAAAGGCTCCCTCAAAAGCTTTGTGACATCAGCAGGTCAAGCAAGTGCTCCTCTAGTGAAGAGAAAGGGCAGAAGACCAGTTACTCAACTGTCTCAAGGGAAAGAAGAACCATCATTAAAGGCAGGCAGCAGTGTTTGTGGTGTAGATGGCTCTCAGCAGGTGACTACTGCTGATGGACAAGTTCATGAGAGAAAAATCTGTTGAAGCCTTGAATATGCAGAAATTATGTCTGCTCCAGGAAGCCCCTGAGCTGCAAACGTCTGGAAGCTGAGAATGTTCTCAGAGAAGAACATCTATGCTTCCTCTATTGCTACGGTTTTCTCAAAGCATCTGTTTTTGGTTACTGTCAGAAACAGGATACAGGGAAACACACGAACATTTGTTCCAACCCACTGCGGCTCTCTGCTGCTCTTAAATTGTCATAAACCAGATGCTAAAAAATGCAGGAAGAAGGAAAGATCGAACACCCCCAACCCCTGATCAAATGGCAGGAATTAAAGATTTCCTTTCAGGCAGCTGGTGCTTTAGATTCTTGTGCCAAGTACTATTTACAGCCATGAGAAGAACGGTTCCTATAGAAGAAATGATATAGCTGAGTTGGTGCCCTGTCCGACGTAGTCAAGGTCAGCTTGTGTCAGGGCTGGCAGAGGCACATAGCTAAAGCATAGACCTGCTGGTACAAATACTGACAAAACTCTTGTAATAATTGTTCTATTTTAGATACTGCCTGGAATGGGAGGAGATGTGTGGCAGCTGGGCCTCCAGCTCTGCATTGCTGCTGTGCTGCTCTTTGGTGGAGGAAGCGGGAGAGGTAAGAGGAGATCTGGAATAGGTCCACTGTGGGAAGAGAGGCACGTGCATGTGCTCATTTTCATTCGCAGACCCTAAAGTATGCAATACAAGACCTCGTGACTGCCCTTTCCCAGGTACTGGGAACCGGTACAGCTGGCAATGCCAGGCCTAAGGAACTGAGCACATGCTGGGCAGCAGAAAAAATGTAGCTACTGCCCAAGGACCCTGCCCTAAGATCTTACACTCATCTCATGCAGTGAAGTGCAGTACAAGAGAGGAAGAACATCATGAGGAAGGATAGATGAGGTGCCAGTAAAGGAAGCACTAGCAAGTAATGTATTTGATGTACCGAGCAAGGCCTCATCAAGTGATACACAAATGCAGCTCTGGTCTCCTTCCCCTGCAGGGTTCCCTGGCAGCCTGAGCTGCCTCAATAACTACGTGACTACCGTGAGCTGCATGTGGGCAACAGAGGAGCCCGTGGGCGATGGACCTTTCTGCCTGCATTTCACCAAGTAAGAACTGCACACCAAGAGCTGCCCATGGCAGCCCCCAGCCCCGGCATGGGCAGGACAGCGCAGAGGAGCAGAGATGGGGTCTGGTGGTGGGCTTTGCTCCCTCCACAGCAGGAGACCTGTGGCACAGCTGGCTCTGCCACCTCATCACCCCGTACCTAGGCTACCTCAGAAGCTGCTCCCTCTGCACCCTTTTGTGGGCCCACAGCCCCAGGGGGTGCCGCAGAGGTCCAGCACGCATGGCTGTGTGATCTCATTCTGGCTCAGGGCAGTCTGTCCATCCAGTGTCCCCTTCTGGTAGGGGTCTCTCAGCACAGAGAATCTTCCCATCCCAGCCTCCGCTCCCCATGATCTGGAGACTCCCACAGCCCATCCTACATGAAGCTGCCTAATCAATTTCTAATCACTACTTGTCTTGTTGCCTAGAAATTAAACTCCTAGTGGTTTAATCTCAATTAGTTAATATACATACACAAAAGGATTTTGAAAGTCCTGTGAGCTATAAGATTTAATAACAGATTTAGAACATTATGTGAATAATTTTTCGTCTAACAGAAGAAATCAGGTGAATAGTTTGCTAGGTGATAAGATAATAATCATTGTGACATGCTAATTTGAATTTGTTCAGATTATGTAATAACGTTGTCTTGACTACCAATACCTAGTGAACTATGACATGAAGGTAAGTCACTCTGACATTAGATGCCTCATATGTTCTGGTAAGGTTAAGTCAAAAATAGCCTAACTCTTAATGAGACTGGATTTTATATCTATGAAAAAATGCCAAGCTGATAAACTGTGGTATCCTGGTTTATTGTGGGGCCACACGCAACAGGAAAAATTTGCTAAGAAATGGCTACATTAGATAATTTAATAATAGAAGACTGTTCTTTGGACCTACTTCCCCAAGGTGATGTTTTCTGTCATTCATCCTGTTATGCTGTGCTGAAGCTTGTGAATATATAAAAAAAAAAACCCACACCAAACAGCAAACCAACCTCTGACATGTTTTGCTGTCAGTACTGATTTGTTCATAGCAAAAGAGGCTTTAACATACAACTTGTTAGCTCTGTGCTGTGCACTTGTAACTAACTGTCCGCCCACTCCTACCCCCCTACGCCAGCTGCTTTCCTGGCAGCAACACATTGCAGCCCTCTTGCTTTCAGAGGGAGTGGGGGACAGGTACTGGCCTCTCTGTGCAGCTCCTGGGAAGTTTGGTGCTCTCAGCAGTGAGCTTATGAAGGTGTCTCCCTCCTCCCTCTTCAGGCCTGCCATCCAGCTGCCTTTAGCATTGCTTTCTCTACTGCCTGCACTAAAGAGGTTCATGTTCTTCCAGAATGTGGTGCTGTGCTAAGCTGCCACCCATCTTTCATAAACTGAAAAGCACTTAATCATATTACTTAAATGAAACTTTCAGCCTTTATATTCTTCTAGCCTCTGGTCAAAGGGACACAACGCCAGCTGCAAACTGACTGCCAGCCAGAGCGTGCAGAATCAGTACCACTGCACAGTCCATTTAGCCAGCCAGATCTTGGAAACAGATGGTTATAGAGTCTCCCTCCAAGGCAAATTCTTTGGACGTAATCAAACATACGTTACCTTTCCAGAGTACAACCCCCGCGAGCACAGTAAGTATGAACCAGGGAAGCTATGGGCTGGGGCTCTGTTTAGCACCTTTGGGGTAGGTCTGATGTGCTTTCTAACAAAAGGTGTCTCAAAGGCAGCACAAGTGAAAAGAATGGAAACAAGCCAGACTGCCCAACCCTGGAGAGTGCACTGTGTTGACTTTCTCAGTAAGGATGCAGTCCCAGTGTCTATCCATTCTGATTTTTCCAGGACTTCAGAGAGGGCTGGCTCTGGAGCACTTTTCAAGTATACTTCTCATCTGCATCATGTTTTCTTGTGCCATGGACAACGTACAGTTGGATTGCCTCTATAGTTGGGGTTTTTTTTCTAAGAAATTAAGTCATGAGGAATCAAATTCATGGATCTAATCCAATGTCTCATGGCCTGGTACTTCAGAGAAATGTTCTAGTATTCGAAATCTTGGAGCCTGTCTATATTAGTGGGATGTTGGAAGAGTGGAATGTGACATCCAGAGTGGTTCTTTGTTTGCAGGACCATCCCCGGGAGCTATTTGAGTTATCGTTACTTTATGTCAGTTCTGTAGCTGCTCCATAAGTTAATTTGGTCTACTGCTGGTCTTAGTATCAGTCTTTGGACCCAGCTTTATCTTCCAAGACATTAGTCAGTCTAGTATCACGCATCTCCTTCTGTGGTGTTCATGTCCCAAATATTGTGAAAAAATTACCTCTGTATTTGCAGTAAAACTTGATCCACCTTTGAACATCCAGAGCAACGCCACTGCCAGCAAGTGTCAGATATGGTGGAGTGTGCCTTGGTACCTCGCTGAAATTCTTCAATATGAGTTGCAGTATAAGGAGTACAGCGTGTCCTGGGAGGTAACTGGATGAGGCAGACCCTGACAACCACCTTGGTCTTTGGGCACAATGGCCTTACCACTCAGCTCAGGGCCTTCTGGCAGCCGACTGTTTTAAGCTAGCCTTTCTGGTTTCCCACATCAAGGCTGAAAGATCTTATAAAAGCCATCAATACTGAAGATCAGTAAATCTTCCCCTAAACCCTGCATTCAGAAGTCATACCTCATCATGCAGGCATTCTTCTTGCATCCAACAAAAGAGAATTTGGAAAAGGCCGGGAGGGGGGAGTATTTAAAAGACCATCCCCTTGTTAACAGAAATTCTTTGCAATACTTTGCAGATCGCATTGAACAAGACACTATCCAGCTCACTGCCACAGATAGAAATTGAAGCCACAGAGCTTCGCAGTGGCATCACTTACATTGCACGAGTTCGCTGCAAAGTTTCTGAAAATGAGGATTCATACCATAGTCAGTGGAGCGAGTGGAGCCAAACAACAGTGTTTCAAAAAGCAGGTACAAAGAATGTTGAATTTACCTTAATTCATGCCTTTTCAAGTCTATGTTCCCAAAAAAGGAAGATACCTGGTAAAATGAAGCTTTTCAAATCAGTGCTAGCTTCCTTCAAGTTTTCATAGCCAAATCACTTTCCCTGAGGTCTTTAAGCAGCCTGTTTCATTTGCATTGCTTGGTTATTTGGGGTTCTGTCTTGATTTCCAGACACTTTTATCAATTATTTTTGTGCTGATTCTCTTCCTAGGTGTACCAAAATTGTCTGAAAAGATCCTAAATACCAGAACTATGCAGTTTTTGTTCATTCCTCTGAGTTTTGTCACTCTACTCTATTTATTTTGGAACTGCAAGCTTTCTTCAAGGTATGTTACAGTTTCTCATTAAGTTCCCCTTGATCTTTATAGCCCGAAGAGGGTAAACCAAGTGTCTTTATATCCCTTTTGCTTCCTGTTTCTGCTGTACAGACCCAATTGTTTTCAAAAGCACTTTTGACAATCTTGGGAGGTGACACGTTCCTTAGCTGATGATAGTTAATGACCCACTACACAATCCTTAAGGTGCCTCTGGGGCACCCAAACTCAGCTAAAGCTCAAGGTTGAGGGTCTCCTGGAGTTAAAGAAATTTAAACGCATGGAAATTTTGTGTCAAGTTTCATGTAGACAAATTAAAAGTGCAAATACACAGCAATCCATAAAGGTGGTTAAACTGATATCAATGTTAAACTACTTGTGACATACCTGGCAGGAGTCAGTATGTAAAATACCAACATAGGCAAACTACACTGACTCAGATTCAGTGCTTCTTAGGTTCTGGGACCAAGTTGTACAGAGAAAAAAGTATCTCTAGAACCCTGGTGCAACCATCCTCTGCAATTTTTTATGCTCGTGGAGCAAAAGTAAATCTCTTCCTTTTCTGCCTTGACATACATTATTGTGCTCCATATACATGTCACTCTTAGAGAAACAGAATATATGATGTCCACATGATAAAATATTTTTACAGGATAGACTCTAATAAAGGGACTAGGATGTCTGGCAGAATTTGTCTGTCTAAATGTAATGAAACTAAAACTCTCTAAAACACTTCCAGAAACAGTGGTTTAGATCAAATAAGTTTCTAAAAAAATGCATAAATAGCTCAGTGCATATAATGAGTAATAGACTAGTACTGAGCTTGCAGCATATAACATTCCTCAGAAACTTTTAAGACTGTGCTTAAGGCTAGAAACATTAAATGCATGCACAGGAGGCAGACGAACAATTGCATGAGATGTCAGAAACCGTGTGAAATGGGCTTCTCGTGCAATCTTTCTAACATAAGTGTGGGGCTTTAATCTAATCAGTGTGCTATATCATCGAGACAGAATAGAGAAAACTTGTCTTTTTTTTTAATTTTAAGTGTTGTTCTCTCACTTCAGGGCAAAAAGCCTCTCCTGCTTTAACATTCCCACGCCAGCTGCTTTCTTTCATCCACTCTATAATTTGCACAATGGGAATTTTAAGGTAAGAAATAAGTTTCATTTCTTTCTTATGACCCTTAGTTCATGAGGGGAGGATTTTTTTTCCTTGGGATTAATCATTCTAGTTCCTGAGCAGACTTACTGACACATGGTTCTGGTCTTCCTGGGAGTTTATAATTTATCAGTGTCCTGCCTCCACACCCTAGCTACCCCACCAGAGCTTCTGTCCAGCTTCTCTCTCCTTAGAAATAAACCCCCTCCAGTCTCTCACTCCCTATCCATGCTGAACACGAAAGGTGAACCCTGTCTTTACAAAGCCAAAGCAATACAAGCAGCTTGCAGTATATTCTGGAGGCGAAATCTTGAAAAATTCTTGTGAAATCTTGTGAAATTAGCTGCTAGCTTCTCTACCCTATTACTCTAACTTTGCCTAGTAGATTTGCACTAAACCTCTGGATTATTGTGCCAAAACCTATAGAAAGAACAGTTATTTTGCAAATTCCAACTCTAAGCAAACGCTCCTGAGCTTATTGATCCTTTCACTAGGACTGGGTTGGACCTAATGAGGCTTGTAGCCAACTCGGAAAAGAAGAGGCCAGCAACCCAAACAAAGTGACTGCAAGTGGAGTTTCTGATCTAAACACCCAAGAACTGATTTCCCAGATCTCCTTGAAACCTCTGGAAAGCACAAATCTGGTTGCTGCAGAAGAAAACTTTGTATTTGTCTCAGGTCCAAGCCAGCAGTATGTCCCCAGCAAGTATGTAAGAGCAGAAGAGATAGATGTGAGGCTGGAACTATTGTTTGCACAAAAGCATACTGATGATAGAGTTGGCCTGAAAATATCTGAAATAATTAAAGCCAACCTTGAGAGCCCTAGCATGGAAAGGAATTATCCCTCTCACTCACAGCATGGAAAAGGTGACTTCCTTGTGCTTCAGGAATCTTTCGAGATAGCAAATGTGTCCTTCAGCAGTAGTGACTATTGTACCTTGTGTGACAATGATACCACAGGAGGTTTGATTCCTGCTGAACTACTGGAGGTCTCCAACCGTTACAGTCTTGCCAAACATCAGAGTGATCCGAGTGACCTTCCCTGAGGAATACTGCCTGCAAAGATTCTTTGTGCTGTCCTCTCACCTCCCAACACTGTCTTCCCAAGTGGCTTAAATGGTGACTGTGCAGACAACTAGAAACGTGTATGATTTTTAGGTAAATCCCCAATTTCTGTACTTCAAAAGAGGATTGTAACCAACTCCTCTGGCTAGCAAATACTACCCGTACAGGCATGGCAAGGCCTGACTCCAGCAACATCTGCTGTCTCAGGAGGCACATGATCATGACCTTCCCTAAATTAACCTCCTGGCAGCAGCAGAAGTCCAGCAACCCCCTAATCTAAGGAAGCAGCAGCAGATCTGCTGGTTTTCCTCAGGAAGAGCTATTGGAATTGTATGCCTCTCAGAAGCAGCAATATTTGCCATGTGCTGAACCATGACTTAAACTCTATCATTATTTTAAAACAATGTACGATTCTTCATAAAACCATGATAAATAATTTTTGCTAAAGAGGGTAATTTTGCTTCTTAATATGATATTGATGACTTTAAATGGTTCCTGATTACATCAGAATTTATAATTGCACTATTTAAAGATAATCATTATCCTGAATAACTAACTTTTTATTTTGCAGGAACTAAGCCCCATGTAGTGCTTTGATTTTAACAAAAAATTATTCCAAGGTTAAGTGGCTGGGCTGATTTAATGGAGAAAGGTGAAAAGCAATAATAGCACAAACAAGCTTTATCTAATCACAAAACTGGCCAGGCCCACTGCCTCTCCAAGGCTTTTATCATTTCTCCAGAACTGATGAGTTCTTTGCCTAAGCGCTCGACAGGTACAGCCTTTCTGAGCCAAATCTCTGGAGGTTTACTTTCTGCCCTAGACACAGAAAATCCTATATATGATTGATTACTCACCAAGCAGATTCCTGGAGTCTTAGTTAGACCTCCTAGATTTAAAGGGCTCAACAGTTTTAGCAAGCATACTGAGATGAGTACGTGTGCATCTACGCTAGCTGGCACATGCATACATACAGTCACACATATTCATTCTGTCTTCTTTGGTAGTGCTTCCCTTGTGTTGTCATTTAACCCCAGCCAGCACCTAGGACCATGCAGCTGCTCGCTCAGTCCCCCTTCTCCCCCCAGAAGGGCAGGGAGAAAAGGAGGGGAAAGGTAAAAAAAACCCTACTAGTGGATTGAGATAAAGACAGCTTAATAGAACAATAATGGAAAAAGAAAATAATAATAATGGTAAAAGAATACACAAGACACAAGTCACTCTCACCACCTGGTGGATTGGTTGCCCAGCTGGACCCAAGCAGTGATTGCAGACTCCCACCCCCTAAGCCATGCCCCAATTATATACTGAGCATGATGTCTATGGTATGGAATATTCCTTTGGCAATTCCATTGTTCTTTCTATGCTCCTTCTCAGCTTCTACGGGAAGCTGAAAAAAGTTCTTGAATACTATAAACACCACCTAGCAACAACTAAAACAATATGCATTACTGACATACCTTTCATACCAAATCTGAAACATAGCAGCCACTAAAAGGAAAATTAACTCTATCGCAGCTGAAATCAGGACACCTTGTCCTCTGGTGACTGTTAGCACTGATTAGTTTTGACAATGCAAAGATTTCAGTTATAAGTAACAAAGTAGATTGAGACACCCGTCCCAAAAAAGTGTGTTAAGCCAAAGAACTGTTGTAGAAAGTCTTCATCTGGGAGAAAAGCAGCAACAGAATGAGGAGTTCATATCCAACTTCTGTGACACACACAGGAGGTGCCAGCAGTGATTTGTTTCCAGTGTGGTAAGCAAAGGGCTTTTCTGATATCTGAAAAAATATCCCCTTTCTAGTCCTTAGTGCTTTTTATCTTGTAAAAACTATATTCAAGGGTACTTTTTATACTATACCACAATCTAATAGCAGGAAAAAAATGCAATGTTACTGTCATTAATAGCTGCTATAATTTCCTCTGCAGAAGAAAATCTGTAAAACAAGACCACATGCCTGAAGGATTTTGGTAATGCCCAAACTTTTAGAGCCCCTAGTGTGGCTTGATGTAGTGTCCCAAATTTCAAATCTTCAGAATCAGAGGGATGCTTCCTGAAATTGTCAGATCAATTGCATCTTAAATCTCTCAGATTTGACAGCCCGTGCTTATGAACGTCTGCACAGAAATTGAGTAAGTTTCACAAAATCTTGTTCAGTTAACATGGTATTAGGTACTGGTAATATTAGCAAAAGGCGAATGGGAACAATTATATTCAGATACGAGTAAGAATCAGCAGATCAGGCTATGGTAGGGAGAGCACAAAACTCAATGAGATAGAGAAGCAAAAGGAAATAGAGAGATTGAATGTAGTAGGAAATTACTTGAGAGAAATGAAAAGTCAAAGATGATGCTGCCTGTGTCCATCAGGCCAGGACAGGAAGACTATAAGAACCGAGTCTGGAGATGATGACGGGGTGACAGTTAAAGGGCTAAAATTATATTGCAGCATCAGTGGTTCTCTAAGTGAAACGCTACCAACTTTGAGCTGCCTCTGCTACTAATGCAGCTAGTAATAAAATGGGAAAAGTGCGAAGAGGAAAGGTATCACAGAACACGTCAGTTGTTGTAGCTAGAAAAAAAGAACAAAATGCCCCAGCTTTACAATTAGGTCTTTGGAACAGTCAAAGCCTCATTTTTATTCAGCCTATGAAAAACAACATTTTTTCTAGAAAAGTAGTGCATAAAAGCCCATTTTTCTGTCCTTTTGTTTTGTTGTTTTGGTTTGGTTTTTGTGTGTCATGTTTGAGACTAGTATTAGGTTCAAGCTATGGCTTTTCACAGCTTCTCCCAGAATCTCTGAACTATTCGAAGGCTGACTTTTCCTCTAAGTGTGATATATATCCTTCCAGTGGATACTGGAAATACAATCTAGTAAGGAGACATAATGTGGGCTCTGGTCAATCCCTTGAAGCCTTTCATTTCCTGTGACTACCAAGTGTATCATCTCCAACCAGAGGAAAGTGGCCAGTATTTTCCCCTCTCTTTTTTCCCTATTGAGTTTTGTCAGAGGAAACAATTTCAGAAGATATTCAAGTAATACTTGTAAGCTACTAAGGAGCTGAAAATGTCCGGTGACAAAGGTTATTTTTTTTTTTACTTGTGGGTTTGTTTGGGGATTTTTTTGTTGTGTTTTTTTTTTTTTTCCTTAAAGTGAATGAAGTAAAAGAACTAACTCTGTATGATTATTCAGAAGTAAATAAAGAAGAGGAATTAGTGCAAACTTTGATTTTTCAGAAGTTAGTATCTGACAGCTTTGGGAAGAACTTTAGTTTAGAAAACATTGACTGCATGAATCATTAGTAAAAGTTGGTTTGAAAACATTGTAGGAGAGGGAAGAACTAAATGCTCTCCCTAGTCTGCAGACCAAAGCACTAAGCCAGTGCTGCTGCCACAACCATCAACAGAAAAACAGATAAGAAGGCTCCCAAGTGAAGTTGTATTTTACAGTTCATAGAGCCAAGGTGGACCAGGATGGTGAGCTATCCCGTGGTGTCTTGCTGTGAGCAGCAGTATAGTTCTGCTAGTACCCACTCAATAGCTATACCTCTGGTGAAGTATTGCTGTTTGCAGTAACGAGTGATAGAAGCTCTATCTCCATCAGATATTCTGCTGTTTAGTCATCTGCACGCTCATTTCAAGAGGGGTAAGAAGATCAGACTGCATGTTTCTCAACAGCATAGGTATCACAGGACTGACACAAACTCATTTTGAAAGAGCAGCAAACAAGTCACAAATATTAAGATACCGCACTCAACCTGTTGAGCCCTCTCAGTTAGGATGACTTGTCTCCACAGTGTGGCTTTTAATGCATCAAAGCAAAACACAAGTGTCAAATAGTGGTGTTTGGCATGCTGAAACAATCCCTGCAGCCCTGAGCTTCAGGGCTTAAGATCATTGATCTGCAAACTCCTGCTCAAAGGTGCAGAAGCCTAGCCTGTGAAAGCAATCTTTTTCCTGAGACTGCCATTAGTCAATGGCCAAATAATGCCATAAATCTTCTCCTAGTTAAGTAAGCAGATAGAAGGAGAGTAATTCCAGAGGCAAGAGAAACAAGTTTGCTCCTTTTAGTTTACTTTTGTTAAATTTGATCGTTGTGTAAACAAAGTACAGTGAATGCTGATTAGACTCAGAGCAGCACCATCTTACAAACTGCCTGATGTGAATTCTGTTAGGTCCAGCTTCACAGCCCTATCACTCCATCTTTCCTATATTCTTGTGCTCCTGTGAGTCATGAATCCTGTGCTGAAGTCTGTCTCTATCACCACAGGCCTTTCCAGACAAGCATAGCCCCTTGAATCTCCCAGCATCCCTCAGCAGTGTATTCTCTTTCACAGAGCCATCCACATGTTCACTCATCTAGCCAGTAAAAACACCAAAAATTAAAAATAGTCTGTTTAATCTTCAGCAACTTAATCTAATCTGCAGATCTGTTCCTGCTAGAGGCACACCAATTCTGAAGACAGAGGCGCTAATCAAGTACAGAGATCTAAACTATCAGTTCTAAAGCAAGAACCCTAGTATTTGACAACACATATACTTATGTACTGGCAATCATAATTGAAAAAGAGGAGGGGATGTTCTTTTTATGCTAGGAAAGGGAATGAACACAGAGGGGGGTTGGTTTGTTTGTTTTTAACAATATGCAAGCCAAGGATTAAGTTTTAACACAAAACTACAGCACTTGGATTGCTTCTTCCTTGATGCTCATGGAGCCAAGTTAATTGACAGAATCCAAAATCCCAGTGTCATATCTTATCATTTTAGGGTTGGTGAGCAGATTGATTTGATGAACACACTTCCTATTTTCAGTGCATATTGGAGTGCCGCACAGAAACTACTGTGACAGCATCAGCTCTAGATACCACATGCATGTACAACAGCCCTGTCTTATGCAGTATTTGCCTCTGTCTAGAAGTAGTATATTTATATTCATACAGTACTGCAGGCCCAACACAATATGGATTTTTGATCCAAGCTGATTCACATGAATAGGCAGTGCCAGAGCACAGCAGTAACAGTCGTCATCGTCCAAATGCACGCAATGAGCTCTTTTTTGTATTATCTTTTTCTAACATGGTGTGCCAAATGCTGAAAAAGTTGTAAACCATAGGCAAGTCTAAATAAAGCACTAGTTTAAGAAAGGAATTAGGGCATCAATGTGGACAGCTCAGTGAAGACTTTTTTATAACATATTTTTACATTCAAAAATGGACAATAGACTTATTCAGAATGAGATTCGCAGTACTAGAGAATAAAAATTAAGAATGCTTCCACATAAATCAATAGTATGCCTCACCCGGTTTCAGTGTGCAGAACTGGCTACCCATCTTTATAATGGGATCATGGGTTTCAATAGCTCGCACAGTGCTTCCCTCAGCTCAATATATTGCAGTAGGAGATAAACACATAGGTAGTACAACCTTTTGACTCCTAATACCACTTTCTTCTTTATACACTTGAAGATCATATATGCTATTTAAAGACTACAGATCCCTCCCAACACCTTTTCTTAACTTCATGCCCTAAAATCTGCACTGCTGCTACCACCAAACTGAGATTTCTTTTTTGTATGCTGGAGATGAGGATGAAGTTAGTTATTTAATCAGCATTCTGTAGGAGGGAGAAGACAGGATGCGTTCTTCCTTGGCTGCGAAATCTTGGATCAGCTCTAAGCAAATAAATGCAGTCAGCTCAGTGATATTGCTGGGGATGGATAGTCCAGTGACGTGGAAGTCACCTGCCAATCTGAATGGAACTTGTGTATACAAACTGAGGAAAAGTTTAGGGTTTGTTTATAATATGCCTGTCTCAGATCTTCTGACATTTGTCATAGTTGAAGTTCCCCCATTGCTGCAATATAGTTGCTTGCATTTGCAAACTGTGTATCAAAAATCAATTTATCTCTCTGGGTCTAATACCCAGAGAGCCACATGTGATTTTGCACCTGTACAGTCAGTTACAGAAATGCTTTCCATAGCCACATGATTCAGAGACTTGAGTTACAACACAGCTGGAATAAATGTCTCTGTAAAGAGAACTGCTGTGTGTAGTCTTTCATAGTGTCATGGCCTAAAGTGCACCAATAGGCCTTAATTGGCCTGACCAGTCTCACCTGGGACTTCCACCCACATCCCCTGCCCAAGGCCTGGGAGCTCCATTTAACCTCCATTTAGGCCTGAGCAACGTGATTTGTCTTTAGTTTTGTCTCTGTGTCGTTTCCTGGATGGCCTCTGGACCTAGGCTTCAGGTACGTTATATTTTGTAGGGACCCCTTGGGTGGAGGTTGTAGCTTGTGTCCAGTCTTCTCTCTGTCCCTGACCCCTGGATGGACCCTGGACCTATGTTGTAGCCTTGTTTCCAGCTCTACCTCCCAGAGAGACCTTGGACCTATGTTAGAGCTTTGTCTCCAGGCCCACCTCCATCCTTGCTGCTCCTGGATTCTCTGGTTGGACCCTAGACCTGGTTCATCATGTCACTTTGTCTGGAGTGTCAACGAACCTTGTTACCAGCACTGGGCTCTGCCCACTTCCTTCAGAGCCTGCAGAACTGCCCTCAGGGTGGTGAGGGACTGCCCATGTTGGGGTCACCTGGCTGGCTGCCCCACCGCCAAAGGCAGCCTGGTCTCTCAATAGAGTCATAGAATCATTTTGGTTGGAAGAGACCTTTAAGATCATCAAATCCAACTGCCAAGTCCACCATGAAACCATGTCCCTGAGCCTCTTAAATACCTCCAGGGATGGTGATTCAACCACTTCCCAGGGCAGGCTGTTTCAATGCTTGAAAACCCTTTCAGTGAAGAAATTTTTCCTAATATCCATCCTAAACCTTCCCTGGCGCAACTTGAGGCCATTTCTTCTTGTCCTATTACCTGTTACTTGGGAGAAGAGACCAACCCCCACCTCTCTACAACCTCCTTTCAGGTAGTTGCAGAGTGGTAAGGTCTCCCCTCAGCCTCCTTTTCTCCAGGCTAAACAACCCCAGATTTCTCAGCTGCTCCTCATAAGACTTGAGTTCTAGACCCATCACCAGCTTTGCTGCCCTTCTCTGGACGCGCTCCAGCACCTCAATGTCTTTCTTGTAGTGAGGGGCCCAGAACTGAACACAGCACTCCAGGTGGGGCCTCACCAGTGCCGAGTACAGGGGGACGATCACTGCCCTCGTCCTGCTGGCCACACTATTCCTGACAGAGGCCAGGATGCCGTTGGCCTTCTTGGCCACCTGGGCACGCTGCCGGCTCATGTTCAGCCGGCTGTCCACCAGCACCCCCAGGTCCTGCTCCGCCGGGCGGCTTTCCAGCCACGCTCCCCGCAGCCGCCCCGGCTGGGTGCGGGTGCCCGGGCAGCAGCGCCCCGTCCCGCAGCGCGCCATTGCCATCTGCTGGGAGAGCCCCGTGCTCGCAGCGCGCCTGCCTGTAAAGCGCAACACCGAGATCCCAGTAGCGCTTCTCAAATGTTTTTGTTGGGCCACTGTGACCTACTAAACTACTTGTACGTTTTCCCTCAGCTTGGTAATTAAATGCCCGTCACCAGGTGGATAGCAAAGGTACACGCAATCCTTAAAAAAATCACCGCTGCAACTCGTGCAGCAGCGTAGAGGAGGTGCAGCCCAACTCTCTGAATACCGCAGTAAACTAGCTTACCCAAGACAACACGTTATTTCCTCTAGGAAGGCGGTTCTTTCTTATAGCTGTATTGTTTTGCCATACTTTGTATTTAAAAAATCTGGTCAACCACGTTCAGGAAATTAACTAGGGCTGCAAGAGGTACTGGAAGAGAAGAGGTGTGACTGCTTCTACATACTGTTAAGAAAGGTGACAGGGTAGAGCTACTTAAACAGAATGACAGGTTTAGAAGTTTAAATGTTGTCATTGTGTAAAATTCAGCTTACTCACAAGCCACCGTATACTAAATATGTAGTTCAGAAAGATTCACAGAACACGTCTTCCATAAATTGATTAAGATTAGACTTAACATAGATGAATGTTCCTGATCAAACACAGAAATGAGGTTCTCAAAACATTTTGTACTAGAAGTAGCTGGAGAAAAAAACATCTAAGCAGCTTCAAAATGTGTATCAGTGTATGAAGGGAATTCTATATCCACATTCACGTTTGGGGACCATGGAAATGGGATTTAAATTATGCTTAAAATAGGATCTCTATGGTCAGAGAAAGAAAGGGATATTTTAGACACCTAATTTGACTGTCTAGATTTTACAAGTGCCAGAGGGTTCTCAGTCTTCTGTTACTGTTATTAGTGAAAGGCTACATCAGTTACACCTGCTTTGTGAATTATGTTTATACTACTGCTGTTACTTCTGTTAATTTCATTTTTCCCTGCATTTTGTGTAAAACTACCCTCCTATTTTCATTCTCTTTATATGGATTGCTGCATGCTTTTTATTTTCCAAAGACAATGTTTTTTTCTTAAAATAAAACTACATTCAAAAAGTAGTAGAGAGATTTTCTGTTAACATGGCCTCCACGCTTCTACTGCTTGCACTGTGAAATGCACACCCATGCATCACATAGCAAAAATGCTACAGCAGAAATTAACCGCAGTTGTAAACCATCAGTTTACTTTTTTTGACAGGAGTAATGGTTTGGCCATGCCTAAAACTAGAGCAGGCTTTTTCCAAGCTGTCTCAATTTAGAGGTCATGTGACAGGAGAAGGTTAGCACCCAGGACAACAGAGGAATGTATTTGCACTTGAATTTGGTTCTTGGAAAATTACAAATACATTTTCTGAGTGATGCTGTTGAGGTCATACAACCTTGCAGAGTAGGAAGATACTTGTACCTCTAGTAGTCAAAAGCATAACATCCTCTTATTGAGAAAGGGTAGGCAGAAGATTTGTTGTATTATTTTTAAAATTTGGTAAATAAGCTGGGATTGTAGAAAATAAAGACTTCCGGGAAAACATCAATGCTGAATTACGGTAAGGAAAGCAGGATAAACTCTGCCAAGCAGCAAAAAACTTTTGTGTAGCTTAGGGCATTAATGCCATAACAGTGATTGTGGCTACTGAATATTTTCTTGCTCTGCTGGTTTTCACATATGTGAATTCAAAAAGATCCTCCTGGCCAAAAGGCAGATTCTTTTCCATTTGATCTGGCAAAATTTTTCTCTCATCTGTTCACAGTTTTGGCTCTATAACTAGACAGTATCATCGAGGCCCACACAACTGATTGAACAAATGGATTTTTGTTTGTTTATGTCCTTGCATAATTTTATAAGGCTCAAAAAGTACCAGGCTCATCACAAAACTAGTAGAATTTATGGATTGCACAGAGCAAAGTTTACAGCTATTTCAAATGTTACACAGCCGAGAGCTGTGAACACAAACAAAAGGAAGGAACGAAGATGGGCAGACTCATAATAATATTACATGACTACTCAATTAAGCTGTATGCGTCAAGACAGCTCTGTTCAGACTCATTTCCTATTCCAGTAGGGCTAACTTGGGCAGACATGATATTCTGACTCATTTGTATCCCTGCTTACCTGGGCTGTGGATCAGCCGTACAGACTATACATGTATCTCACCATGTATGAGCTGAGGCAAACACAAATCAGGCAACAGCATCACTACAGGCAATTTGCTAGGTTCTGCTGCTTAATATCAGACAAACTGTCGCGTTTTCCTTTACAGAAAAACAAAGAATGGTGTCGTCACAACAGAGGTAGTAAAGCACACAGCAGCATCTAAAGCTGTTTCATGAAACACCAGTATATCATAGCAATTAAAGCCTTTCAGCATGGAAAGCATTCATTGATGCTGTAAAGAAGCTTTGCTGTGTCACCCTTTGAGATGAAGACAATGCTGCAGAGTCCAATGGCTTCATCTTGCAGAGTTTAGGGTACCAGACGTGCTGGAAAACTTGTACAGTAGATATTTTTATCTCTTGCTCAATTGAAAACAAACTGAGAAACTAAAATAAAATAGAAAAGGGGGCACGAACAAAATTTGCGAGTTTGTCAGCAGTTTGAGGAAAAAGGGAGAGTAGAAGAGAAGCCCATTACTGAGCAGGAAAGGGAGGGAATAATAGATGATGTGTAATGGATTGAAGGGATAGACCACCCTCTTTTTGTTTCAGTAGAAAAATATAGTTTAACAACAAGGATAATTAATATGATTCATTTTAACACGATGATCGTAGCGCACACAAAATTTGAGTTAAAGCCCTTAACAGGTGTGTTAAATTCTGCAGGGCCAGATGGGACTCACTCTAAAGTATTTTTTTGCAAAAAACAAATAAAAAACCCCAAGTAAAACATAAATAACTACCCGAAGCAGTCTCTGCAATGTTGAAAGTTATTTCTGAGAAGCCACGCAGAACAAGAAACCTAGAGGACTTTTGAAAGATAAACAGTCTCATCTGTAAATGCAGGAAAAATAGGGCCTAAAATAATGATAAACCAACTAGCCTAACTTCCTTCTTTAAAGGAGTCTCAAATAAATTACAAAAAAATATTTTTTTAAATATCTAGAGGATTAAAAAGTGAGCAACAATATAAATCAATTACTCAACTTCTGTCTTTGACAAGAGAGTTTAATTGCCGATGATAGGGAAGAAGTAGATACATCAATTTGACTTTGGTAAGATTTTTGACATAGTTCAGTTTTAAAGGCATACTAAGGAAGCTAATGCATTTAAGTCTAATCATTAATAGTTCCCCATTAAATTGAAATGGCATTTCAAGTGATATTCCAGGAGTATATCCTGGCTCAATCTTGGTCTGATTCAATATTTTCCTTAATTTCGATGACGAAATCAAAAGTATGCATACAAGATTTGTGACATTATTCTGGGAAGGATTTTAGTCATTTGGGGAGAAAAAACTATTTTGACAAATTCTAAATACAGGCTAAATAACATAAAATTCCATACAGTATTGCACTTTGAAAGAGAAAGCAAATGTAATATAAACTGGGAAATAAAATAGGTTACTAGCAATATATCGAAATAGGATGTGAGAGCTGCAGTGTACCATAATATAAATAATGAATTAACAGTGAGATGTTACTGCAAACAGACAAATACTATTCTAGCGCGTAAGAGATGTAATTTGGGAATAGCAGCAAGTACTTAGTTCATTCTATTTGTAACAAATGAGGCTGCAGTTGAATAGTATATCCAAGTCTAGGCACGATCCCTTTCGGAAGATGTAAATCGGTTGGAAAGAGCCCGGGGAGAAGACACTGCCTACGAGAGGCCAACAATTTGGTTACAGTCTGAAAAAGTGCAAAGGTATACTTACAGGAAAAATGCACACACCCCCTCACCACACACACACGCGCCCAACCTATTAGAAGATGATGATCAGTTGTTCTACTTGTCTGCCGAAGGAAGAGAAAACCGTCCTACAGGAAAGCTGATTTAGGCTGGCTATTGCAAAAATCTTTCTAAACAAAGCAGTTCAACTCTGGGACCCTGCAGCTGCCCTGGCCCTCCACCCCATCCCCCATCTGAAGCTAGGTACGCGCGTCTTGTAGATTCCGCTGCAGTTCAGTAAACTAGAGGGCCCTTTCCTGCATCATCCTTTTGAGTGACGCCCCACAATTCCGTAACCCCTTGACAAATTCAAGCTGTTTGCTGCGAAGTGTCATGCACGAAGGCCCCACCCCTCCCAGCTGCGATCCAGGTGGTGGTCAGCCCTGCAGAGGAAGGCCCCGTCACCAACGCTGCCCGTCAGAATCGGTGAATTCATTCTCAAGCACAGGCAACGTGTATTTTTCTCAGAAAAGGCAGATTTTTAGGAGTGAACGTCTGGCCCGAAACTGCATTTATGACGCATTTGAGGTCTCGGCGGCAGCGAGGCCCGGGTAGTGTCACTCGGCCTCCACAGGGTGAGGGGCCGGGAGTACCGCGCGCCCACAGACACGCTCCTGCCACGCCAGGCACCGCCCCGCCATCACCCGCCCCCTCCTTAACGTCACCACGTCGTCGCTCCCACAGCACTCTTGCGTCGTGGCACGAACCCGGATGTGAGTGCAAGGCGGAGGCCGCGCTGCCCGGCTGCCCTGCCCCCTTCCGCCCTCACCCTGCTCAGCCCCCTGACAGGAACTGAAGAAGCCGGCGGCGTCACACCCCACAACTGCGCCTGCGCACCGTGGAGGAGGACGCTGCGCCCGACAGGGGGTGGGAGGTCGTTCTGTGAGTAGCAGATGGCTCTACCAATGAACGGGCGGGGTGAGCGGAAGTCCTGCCCACGGCGGAGGGGGGGGCATTGTTGTGGGTGACGTCACGGGCGGAGGATGCGGGCGCCCCATTGGCTCGGGCTGCGCGGCCGTGCGCTGGGATCTTA
>VZSZ01006382.1:564415-593065 GCA_013398815.1 Ibidorhyncha struthersii
GGGGGGCAGGCAGTGGAAGGAGGCCTTAAATAGTCTCTGCCCCTGAAGGTGCTTGGAACTTAAGTGCTTTGCTTAGCAGAAGAGGAGGTTAAAGGGTAACTGGCTGATAGGCAGATTCTTACAAATCCTTTCATTAGCTTTAATCTCTACTTGAATTTGGAATTAGAATCCTGGAAATTAGTGGCAGGAAATACCACCGTATGTGTAAGATTGTAAAATTTAGAAAAAAGGCATTTGCATGAACTAAAATGTTTGGGTCGAAAAACATATATGTGAGAAATTAATTTCTGTAGAAACACAATCAGCCTTCTGGATAAAATACTTTTATTCCCTCAATGAAGAGTCAAAACAATCTAACAATGTAGAGGTGTTCTCTGTGCTTCCAAATCCTTGAGCCTATTGGTTATATTTTTGCTGATATAACATGAATCTGATTTCCTCATTACTCACTTATGAATAAACCGTGCTACAGATTTACTGCAGAAAGTAAGGAACTGGTGGCAGGCAATCAGTTCAGTTATGAAGGAGGTAGAGTGTCAGAGCTGGGCTTTGTTTCTGGTGTTTTGAGAATATTTTATATGAGCAATACAGTATGTCTCCCAGACTTTAAAACACTTCTTTGTATACCATTAACTTTGTGAGGGTGTGCATCCAGAAAGCTTAAGGAAAAAAAAAAAATCAATTAATTTTGATTGTTCTTCAAAGTTAATCTTCTTGATTATATTTTGAAGATAGGACTTCCATCTTCGATAATTGATTTTGAACATAAGGCAAACAACTGCCATCTAGATACTAGAGTCTTTTTTAACAATCTACTTGTGCCTTACAGTCATACAAGGAGAAGTCCCTGAAAAAAAAACCAATTTTACTAATCAAATTGTCATACGTTTTAGAGCATGACATTATGTCAGGCTTAGCAGGGCTTTCTATAAATTTCCTCTGAAATAATAACTGTATCTTATGATGATTTATTACAAGTATTTTCAACATTACCTTCATATTACTCTAATTTTCCATTAAATTGCATTAGGGTTGTTAATATGTCAAGCAGACTACATCAACTTGAATTCTTTTCATACTTCTGTTTCCCACTATTGCAAAGGTCCTGGTCAGTTTATATAGCATCGTGTCTTTGAAGAATTATCTGCTCCAAGCTTTCTCCTTCCATTAATACTTAGAATCTTTTACCTCGAAATGGATTATCAGGGCAGTATTTTTAAAGAAGTCTTCTTTTACTTTAAGTGATGGTCGTTTCTATCAAGATACTTTGTTAAGAGATTTTTTGGGGGAACTGTTTTATGCGATGCTTCAATGAATGCTTACCTTCCAGTATTTGAGAAGTTTCAAATAACACTGCATGCAAAGGTGAGCATAGTTGTTTTGGTGGGTCAGAGCCTAGACTCCTTTAATCAGTTAGCATGGCAGTCTGTTTAAACAACAAAAAAATCCTCCTTTTACACAACTGGATGTTTTTTGAAATTTACATGGTTTATTCATAAAAATGGTCTATTAAGCAATAGATTTTTCATGTAGCAACTTCTGAGATGAAAAAATTTCACTCCAGATAGATGTATGACTTCAGATTCTTTTGCAAAACAAAGTAGTGTTAAAATAGCTTTTATAACTGAAATACAAGATTTCAATCTGTTCTTTCAAATGTGGTAATCAGTAACCATTTATGAACCTTGACCAAAATACAGATTTTGACAAATTGTTTAGCTTCAGACTGTTTTGCTGACTGTAATGGTTGGTTTCTTCAAGACACATGGGGTTGATGGGCAATTTGTTGGGTTATCTAGATCTCAAGTTCTAGTGTTAGCCAGATCTTAAGTTCTCCACAGTAATCTTTGCATACCATTTGATGATGAGGTTTGAAAGAGTGCTGATGCAGCTCTACACAACATAAATGCAAACCACTGTGCTACAGAAGATTAATGTTTGATGTTAATGCTTTTTTAATATCTACAAATAACTAATACTTGGAGTAGGGTTTGTTTACTGCACTTTGAAGAAAATGGCTTACTATGATCTTCAAATAACTTCTCTAGAAAAAAACATCCTGTTGTCCCGGGAAAATATCTTCGGCATCTTTGTAACCTAGTACAGTTTTTAATAAGCACCTCGTTTGTTTTTTGGAGAGGAGTGTTCTCAGAAATGCCTGTTGATTTTTATTTGTTATGATTTTGTGTTAGACATTTGAATTATCTGCCTTAAGAAACATTGAACAAGATCTGTCATTTCAATATAAACTTTGCTTCTTGTGATATGCTGGAGATTAGCCACCTTGTTTAATTAACTTCTTTGTATAGTACCTAAAAACAGGATTTTTTTTTAATGCCTTAATATCACTGCTTTTGATTGTATTTTTTTGACTAGGTGTTTGAACACTATGTTTTGCACTCTCTGCCTAACAGAGATAAGTCATTAAGGTATGATTTAATGTTTTCAACCCTCAGAAGACTAGGTATTTGCCAATGTAGTATTCAGTTACAATATATTTTTTTAATATATTCCTTCTTTTCAATGAATGAATTTTGAGTGTGGTTCTTTAAAGCCTTTGGCAATTTTTTTCCTCGGATTTCAGAATCTGAAGGCATACTTCTAAGTTTGTTTTCCTTGCTGTTCTGCTCTAGTGGTATTCCTTCCTGATTGGGGAGATATGGGATCTTCTAGCAAGCTGAAAGTGTGAGCAGACTACATGTTTTTAAATACCTCCCAATTACTGCGGTGTTTTAATTTTTTTTTTAATATAGCTGTATGTATTTGAGTGTCAAAGTTAACCTTTTAGGTGGGTGAGCAGTTTACTAGTTATGTAGTGTGTTCAGAAATATTGCTGAGGCTTGGCTTAATCTGAGTTTTGTCTGGTCCATTACACACTTGATTTTCATATAATGATAAGACAGTCTGACAGCTTCTAGTGATACTTTCTAAGGCATATGAATGGTTTTTCTCTTTTTCTTTAGACAAATATTTTAATTCCTTAAAGGTAATAATAATGTTGTCAAATTATTAAATTATTTAAATTATCTGACAAACTTATAAGCATATGTAAATGGAAACTGGCATGCAGTGGAGTTTCATAAATCATTCAGTATATTGTTTCTCTCTATATACACACAATATGTACAACTGGTTAGTAGAAAGAGGATGCTGTTGGTCACTTAGCAGAAAGTCTGACAGTCCATTTTTAGACAGAAGTCCAGAACATAAAAAGACACGAGGATATAAGGTACGAGAATTGATGTTCACTGCAGTTTATGAAAGCACGCCATCTATTATTGTTCTGGGTTGCCTTCATTCATGGCAGTTGCTCTGGTGTAGTAGTGTACAGAGTTTGTGAAAGGAAAACTGGTGTTGAAAATTGCTTCCTGCAAACCACTCCTGGATGAGATTGATATATAATGGGAAGTGCTACCCGTACTGTGCTCTCTGCACTGGAAGGTGAGGTTTTTAGTGATTAGATTTTGTTATTCTGAATCAGTGTTTCTTTGTATCTTAACTTATGTTTCTTGTAGCTGAACTACCCTGCTTTTGCCTACATTTTCTTTTTGGGCACTATGAGGAATAGTTTGAGGATGTATATTCAGGCCTGTCTTAGTATCTGACCTGACGAGTTGCTTTTTTTTCCTATTGGAAAATGCTGGAAGTTCCAAGATGTGTTGCACTGTAGCCTTTGAGGTGGAGGCTGTTACAAATAGGTATTGGAGAACCTGGAGAAGGTAAACGTTTTCACTGTGGGATATGAGGGGAGAGGAGGCCAGTGGGAAAGCTGTGCATAATATTTAATTGCCCCTTCTTATGCTCTTTTTCAGATACAATATGTATGTCGGATGCAGTTGCTGCATCTTTGTCAACCCTCTGAAACACCAGTCTGCCATGAAAAGAATATATTAGATATAAGTGCCTAGCTGTTCATTTTTCCCCCTTGCATTTTGCAGATAAATCCTTAGGAGACCCCAGGTTGACAAAGTTTAAATTATAAGAAATACAGAATATATCTCAATTTCAGAATTTTTGACTTGTGTGACAATGTCAAAATAATTTACAAAACCTCTCAGGCCAAGTCTATCTCACTTAAACTGTCTTTAGCAGAATCGCAGTATTGAGAAATAGTATCAAGTGAGCTTTAGCTTGAAAACTATGAAACACCTGTCCGATGAAAGCAATTACCTTCTCTCAATGTGAAATAAAGGCCTTTATTCTTCCTTAATTGCACAGATAAATAGATGGACTCCATATTTTTACTTGAAGACAAGTGTATTAATTTGAACATTGAATCTTAGATTCACATATTTTGGAAGATCTTCCTGTTTCTGTATGAAAGGGCTATGTTTGGCAGAGATGTAGAATCTGTGATTGGATACTATGACAGATGGGGAAGGTATCTTATACTGTATCATGTAGTATCTGTTTTGAAAGCCTCTCAAACTCCATTTGCAAGTGAAAAGATTAATTCACAGATATCCTAGAGTGCTGCTATATGTTGCTTTCTTAATCTTACCATTTATTAAGCAGACTTTGCTGATGTAGGGCATGCATGTTTGTATTGGTTTATCTTCATGATAGTCTGTGAACTTCTTATCGTAATTTAGTCTAACACTTATGACATAAGCCACTCAGTAATTTTCATATCCAGTAAGACTTGTGTTGAATTGCAGGTGATCATAACTTTTAGAGTTCTGCATTCTCTGATACCACAAGGCTAAAACAGTCAGCTTCTTTAACAAACACAGATCTCAGGGCCTTAATACAGTCAGATGATTAAATGTTTTTCCAGGGGTTCAGTGTCTTGATTTTTCTCCTGAAACTGGTTTGTTTTCATTTTCTCCTTAATATTTGCATAGTACTAGTGGCAGTAAGACTTTGCTTCTCCTAGGTCATGGTTTGTAGTTCTACATATTTGGGTATGGACTAGCTTAAGTTCTTTGTCCACTTGTTTCCCACCATTATGCCTAAATTCTTGGTCCATTTTTTATTTTGTACTGATGTTTTGATACAGACAAAAGTAAGGTCTCACTGTGTAATTTATCAAAAGCTGTAGATTACTTTAAGACATACACTTTTTTGCCAAATGATGTGTGTTGTTTTTTTTCCTCAGTCTTTAAATTTATGCAGTTATTCTTTTTCTTTCAACCTTTTTGGTTTGAGAGTTAATCCAGGTGTGAACTAGAAGAGATCCTTGTTTGGGGATGACTACTAATTATAAGTTTAAGAATTTAACCAGCTTTACTTAGAATATGTCCTATATTCATTTTTCTCAACAGTATACTGTATTTCAGGTGTTATGTAATGCCAAGTCAAATGTCTTATGGATATATCTATCTGCATTATTTCATTTAGTAGACCTGTAATACAGCTTACCACGAAAAGCATTCATAAGAGGGTTGTGCCAGTGTTCTAGCTTACACAGTCTCATCAGCATTGTTTATAATCAAAACAATGGTACCAGTTGAGGTGTAGAGCTCGTGTTGCTTTGTGTAAGCAAGGTCTGCTTCCAAAAAAATTGGCCTTATAGGTAAGTGGATGGAAGAGCTCTTCTGATTGTGCCTTAATGCAGCTGGAAATTCAGTAATACAGTCAGCAGGTAGACTCAATGTTACCAGACAAGTGATAGGTTAGCACCCCATTCACACTGTAACAGGAAAGAGGTTTTGCTAGTAGAGTTTCAGTGGTAGCAAAGATATTCTCAGTCATCTTCAGGGTTCAGTATCATGTCAGTTAGGACAGAAGTAAAAGACACCGGAAGCTGCAGAAGGCCCAGTCTCTACAAGTTCTTTTTGCTTCATTTAGTGTTGATAGACCTGTATCAGCAAAGCAGTGTTGCAGATTTTGTGGTGGGAAAAAGCTAGTAGAGATGCAGTTGTTGTGGTTGTACTTGCTTTAGGGCAGTGTGGTATTTAATGCATATGATGTGCTTAAGATATATTAGAAGTTGTAGTGGTAGTGTTGTTGTCAAAAAGCTAAATTGCAAAAAATATCCCAAAAGGTATAAGTCCTTTCAGATAGTTGGGAGCTTTGCCCGTGACTGACTTCTCATACAAAGAGAGCAACGAAAGTATGAAAGGAAAAATGTAGTGATATCTAGTGGGCGTTTTGCATTGATTCAAGTTTTATTCTCTTAAGGTTTATTTCTACTGTCTGCAGGCAAGAGGGGAAAAGAACAATATAAGGCCTTACTTCACATGGCACATAAATAAAAGGAAGCCGGTTTCTCATGATTTAGTGAAAATTAGTTAATGAAGATTTTGATATGTCTGCTGATCTATAATTCCACTTACCTTCAGCAGATTTGTTATTTTCTTCCTTATTAGGTTTTCAAACTCAGTGTGTTGTACTAAGAAGGAAACAATTTCTATGTGGAAGTAAATTAGAAACAGCACTCTTTAGAGCTTGGGAAAGTAGGTAATGTTAGAGACTAGTGTTTAAAACCAGAGATAGAATGATGAGATCAGTCTGTGACACGCAATAGGTAAGTTAGTTGTCACTGTGTAAGGGTCTGTGCTTTCACTGGCTTGCCAGCTGAGAAATGTTGATAATTGCTGGAAGGAGAGCATCCTCAAGCTTCTGAGAACTGCAGATGCAGTTTGGAAGGCTTTTAAATTCTTCAGTGATTGACTTCACATCTCACTAAAAGAAGTCTGTATCTAGCAGAAGCAGAATCTTAATTCTAACTTTTGCAGAAGAGTGGCTGTACAAGCTTAGACCAGATGTGCTAGCCTGTGCTCTCTCTGGCATATGTGAAGACATATATGTAGAAACGTGTATAGTCTCTGCAGATGTGCTTTTGGTATCTTTAAAAATAAAACTGAGAAGGTAAATAATACAGGATGCAAATACTAAACAAGAATATGTGGAGTGTAGAAAGGCAAGTGTAGGAGTGACCTTTGCTATAAATGTTCAGGTGCAGTATACCTAGTGGCATAGTTCTGTCAGTTCTTAGGTAACTGATACTTTAAATCTATTGCATCTTCCTCTGTCCTTCTTGTTCTTAATCTTGACTTTCCTTTGAGAAAGTCAGGGGACTAATTGACGTTATACCTTGGCTGGAAATAACCTCTTTCTACAAAGTCCTTTACTCCTGTTTCTTCCTCCCTTAGGACTTTTCTATACTTGATATTCATTTTGACTTAGTTTCAGATACTGTGCAAGGAAATATACTGCATCCAACACCTTTTTTGCCCTTTCTCTGTGTTCTCTTGTGCTTTTGTGGTGTATTTTTATTTTCTTGTTTGTTTGTTTTTCAAGGTGATCTTGCTAGCTGCAGAATCTAATCAGATCCCCCACAATGCTGCTGCTTTATTTACCTGTAAACCCTTAGTTGCTCTAGAATAGCCTGACTGGAGCCAGTTCATTTAAATCCTAGTATTTAGTCTGTATTTTTTTTATTTACTATGTTTCAACTAATAGGATGTTTCTTATATTTGCATCACTTCAGTTGTTGAACAGTCACGCTTGGGTCAGCCTTGCTGCACTCTTGTTAGGAAAGGGTACAATCTGTTTTTGATTCTAGCTGCTGTGTATCTTCATACAAGCTGCTGTTTGAGTAGCTGTCCGAAGGAAAGGTGATTCAGCTGGCCTATGAGAACGTTAGGAACAATACCTGGTCTGGTGAAGATGTCGGCTAAAATATCTGCATAGATAGAGTTGTGACCTAGAACACACATACTTTAAATGTGTATGGGCTGTTTTCATAATAACAGCATCAGCATAGTTTCTTCTCTTCAAAGGGAAGGAAGCTGCATAACTGATTCTGAGTAGGGGCATATACTGCTCTCTGGGGGAGCTGGTGAACTTTTCGAAAAGCAAAATTCTCCCATCTGTCTCCAAATCTTCTGCCAGCCTCACCCCCCCACCCCCCCCCCCCCGCCTTTTGTCCTCACAAAAGCTGTACAAAATATAGCAAATAGCTATCATTCTAGGCAAATTCCTCATCAGTCTCTGCTGTATCACAGCATTCAGACAGAGGTCTAATAAGAGAAGCTGTTACCTGTTCTTGATTTGCTGCCCTGTCAGAGTAGTCATAGTTCTTGGAAAAAGCCCGAAGGAGCAATAGAGATCCTGGATCAAGTAGGCTGAGCTCAGATTGGAAAGAGAATCTTCCCTTATGCTTCTTGGAAGATATTGTTTAGAACAGTTGCTTAATAATAGTTAATTTTCAGTCTTGTGGGAACTGATATTTATATATCAATTATGGAGAGTGGAGAACATGGTGAGTTGTAGCTGTAGTCTTTTTGACCTTGTTACCCTTGTCACAATTTAGAAAGTATACATTTGCATGCTTAGAAATATATGTGTGTCTTGTTGCTCTGTAATGCCACTGAATGTGTAAGTAAAGTGTGTTTCTGAATTGCATCTTATTTTTGGAAGAAGTTTAGCAGTAAATAAGGGCTCCTTTTCCCTAATGCATAGAGCACAGCCAAGTGAGTAATTGGTAATTTGGGAGCTAGGTGCTTTAAGCCTATATGCATGATTGAATGCAAGTCCAATTCCCTTCTAAAGTGGTTTCTGATAGAAATGTAGAAAATTGTTCTGAATCAAATTGAAATTCATGAGATAAAAAATTCTTTTTGTCAGAAGTTGTGTTTGTTTGATTATCAACATCAGGTATGTTACAGACTAGGTCAGGGTTGTATAATATGTCTGTTTTGAGGTTAGGAGGTTTTCATTAAGTCGTAGTTTCATTCTGCTGGATGTATGTTAGAATACTGAGATTAAAAAAGAATGCTCAGACATGGGTTTAATTTTCTTAAATATTCCCTCTGTTTGCATACCATTTCTGTTTTTATTGTCAGAAGTAGTTCAGCAGAGCTCTCCTATTGTCTGTGTTTTCTGGCCAGTTTCAAGTGATACATTTGAAGCAGACACCTGGCAGACTAATGGAGGTCTATTACTGACAGGGAGGGAAAGCAGCTTGACAAGTTTCCTTGGTCTTACTTGGGAAAATTTGATAAAAGGATACCAAATGATGATTTGCTTTGTATATTACAAGAATCAGTATTTGGAATGTATCTTCTTGTACTTGGTGTTTTCTGGGCTATACCTGATTCTTGGTTTTGGATTTGGGGTGTCTTTATGTGACACCTCAATAAATAGTGTAATGATCCTTGTCTTAAAAGGTCATGGACCAGAGCATTCTTCAGAAAAAAGTATTAGATACTGCCGATTATTAAACCCTCCAGGTGATTTGCCTGCTTTATGTTGTTCTCTCTTTTCTTCCTGTCTTTCTCTGATGTGTATTAAAGAGAAATACTATTGGAGAAAGTGAGATTCCAAGTAAAAATGTAGGAATGTATCCTGTGTCTACATTAAAGTTTTCATGCTTTACTTGTTCATTTACAATTCTTTGTAACTTGCATCTCTAAACTAATGTTACTCATGAATACAGGTATTCATTGCATAACTAGATAATTCTTTTAGTTTCAGGAAAACTGCTACTTGTTAAGATTGGATGGATGGCTCTGTCTCTAAACACGACATAAAGTTTAAAGATCATGTTATTTGTAGGACAATATACCTTGAAATTTGATGCCTTGGTGTTAGGGAGCATTTTTTTGAGTTTGGAAAAAACATTCTTGAATTAAAGGGTTCAGACTTTTGACTCATGGCTGTATGTATGTGTGGAGCATGACCTAAACAGAGTTGTTCAACAAATTAAGAGCTGCCATTTCCAAAGCAAATACCAACATTCCCTTCTGAGGACATTTTAATGATAACCCTTTCAAACAGGACATTATATGATGCTTATATGGAACTGAAGTGCAGATGTGTGTGATAATTATTTGAAGGTATGGGAATAACACTTTCATTTCTCTTTTCAGTATGATGCTGTTCCAATCCAGTCTAGCGTAGTGTTATGTTCCTGTTCATCCCCATCAATGGTGAGGAACCAAGCAGATTCCAGCACTCCATCTGTCATTTCCACCTGTGGCAGCAGACAGGGATCTAACATGGAGGGCACTGCAGCTGAATCAAGATCTAGTTCAAATTCTTTGCAGCAACATACAGGACAGCAGCCTCCACAACCTCGAAAGAAACGACCTGATGACTTCAAATTTGGGAAAATTCTGGGTGAAGGATCTTTTTCAACGGTAACTTTACTTTTTATAAGAAGTGCCACATAGCTTAGATTATCTTCAAAATTTGTTGTGCAAGTAATATTGCCGAGATTTAAATCTGGAGAGAACAGCTTGAAGAGTAAATGAGCAAGACATAGTAGTTTTAAGTTTTACTATAAAAATTAAGTGTTGCACTAAATATGAGTGCTGATTTTTCAAGTATCTTTTGAACTCATCGGAAGTTCCTTTGTATCCTGATGACTTGATGCTTGGATTTTTAGGAGTCGTTGCTTTCTAATGTAAGTTTGATAGCATAATGGGTTACATTAAAAATGTTATAATATAAATGATTAGAACTGGGCTAGGAGTTTGTCATGGTAAGAACTTCTATGCAGTGTCCTGTCTGGCAGGAGCTACTGCTAGATGCTTAGGGAAGAAAGTAAGAACAGGGATACTTCTCCAGTATTCTTTCTCAGCTTCTACTGGAGGAGAGTCAGTCTGTGGAGCTATACAGCTTAAATTAAGTTTGAGACGTATTAGCCAAGATACGTTTTCACCTGTGTCAGTTAATGGCTACTGCCATCTGACTATGGACTCCGTATGTATGTATATAGACAAGGCTACCTATTGGATTTTTGTTTTACTGGTGGCACTGAATTGTTTTATGAAAATGTAGAAGTATCAATCTGCAAAATGCAGAAAGTTAGCACTGTATATCTGGGTATTTATTTAACAACTGACTTTTAAAGTGACCTGCTTTCGGTAGCTTTAATGGTAGACTTATTGATGAAACCTGACAAGAAAAACTAGGAAAGTTAAGAACATTTCTCATTTGACTGCACAGCTTTAAATAATGTTACCTGTGTACACAAAAGGGTCTCAAAAATTCCCTATGCAGAGATGCAGCTTGTAACAGACTGGTTGTTTCTAGTGGAAATTTTTCATTGATCAAATACTGTGAAAGAGAGCAACTGCATGCACTCCTTTCACCTGAAAAAGTGCCTTATTTAGAAGCTCTTTTTCCTAAATGCCTAACACTTAGTATCAGGTGTATGTAATAATATTTTGGAGTACTCTGTTATAACTGATTTTGCAAGGAGTTAGAATATAATGAGAAGTGGATTAGAAGCAAGCCTTGTGTAGTGATTTAAAAAAATAAATTAGTATAATGTTGAGATTCCTGCAAGGTATTGAAATGGATATAAACTTAAAATGAGAAAAACAAAAACCGCAGTCATCTGTTGTTACAAGGTTTTTGCTCGGTTTCATGCAAGAGATCTTTTCAGATTGTCTTAAAGGTGGCCTTTTATAGAAGTTCTTTCCTGAAGATGAGCTTTAATTTGTGTTCCTCCAAAAGCTTTTCTCTTTAAAAATGTAGAACTGCTTGCCTGAAACTTTATGGCTTGCTTCTGCTTTGGAAATCTCTCATTCCTTTTCTTTAAATATTTTTCCTAACAACCAGTGAGTAGTTGAAAGCTCTGTCGCACTTCTTACTTTTGATCTTTCAGATAACATTTATCTTTCAATCTTTGCCCATTATGTTAAGAAGTACTGTGGTGGATTTCTATAAGTATTCATCAGTGCACTTGTTTGTTTCCCCTGCCCCTTAAGAAGGTTTGGCAATTTACTGTGACTTACATTACAATCTTCAGAATTCTTCTGGGGGAAAACAAAAGTGTAAATCAGTGATTACCTAGTCAGGTCTATAAGTCTTTTAGCAAAACAAGCGTTGTGATGCTGAGCTGAATTTCTCCAGAGGTCTTGGAGAAGGCAGCATAATGTGAACACGCACTTAAATATTTTGCTTGATTGCAGATGTGATAGCTTATTTTGGACAATCAGTGTTCTAAATACTTGCTGGAAGATCAAAATCAATGTTAGCATATGTCTTTAATGACTGGTTACAATATATTTTCTCTCTTCTGGCAACAGGTTGTCTTGGCTAGAGAATTGGCAAGTTCTAGAGAATATGCCAGTAAGTATTGACTCCTTCAACATGAACTCTTTAAAAATACAATATCAACGTAGTCCTGTTAAAAAAACACCTGTTCAAAAGACAGAATTAGTGGTTTTTATGATAATTTTATCTAACCAAAAAAAAAAACCCCAAGCAAATTACTTAAATGGACTTCATTTGGTTATACCTCCTGCATTTTCACTCTGTCTTTTTTTAATTAAGTTAAAATTCTAGAAAAACGTCATATCATTAAAGAAAACAAGGTGCCATATGTGACACGAGAGAGAGATGTAATGTCCCGCCTGGATCACCCTTTTTTTGTGAAACTCTACTTCACCTTTCAGGATGATGAAAAGCTATGTATCCTTTGTGTTTTAAAACTTGCTGTAACACTTTCTTAAAAATAACAATGCCCAGTTTCGGTTCCTTTGAAACATTGTCTAACATGAATGATGAATATAACTTGAGGCATTTAAAATATCTTAATATTTGTGTTGTAATTTTTGCAGTCATGCTTTTAATAGAAGCTAAGCAAATAGACTGAGTGTGCCCCCTCAAAGAGAACAGTGGGTCACTTGCAGGACAGGGGAGATGAATAAAACAATAACTTTTATTGTCCATGTGGTAAATGCTGAAGGGCGACTTGCAACAATCTGTTTAAAATAATAAAATAAAAAAAAATGGGGCTATATGAGAAAAGTTTTAGAAATGTTTTATTTCTGATATATACAGTAAAACACAATTCCTGTGTTTAAAATATAGGGATAGCCACCTATATTTACTAATATTTCTTATTTGAACAAATACATCTATTAAAATTTTTCTTATGTAGAAGTGCTTACAGAATAATCTGAATGATAGAAAGCTGAAACTCTTCTTTGGGCCACTGTTTCCCAAGTTCTCTTTCTAGCAGTAATTGCAAAGTGCAGTTTCATCTTGAAAGCTCATTGGTTTGCAGTTGGCTTTTTTGTTCTTGTGAAGAAAACCTTAATCATGTGAATTTCCTCCTAAACTTCCTGCTTCAAATTGGCTGTGCCAAGGGTAAAAGGACAGATCGATCCATTTCTGGGCTCAGTAAGTAGCTGTGTTTTTCACAGAGGCTGCAAGCGGTGCTGACAGACCCTGTAGTGTGTGTGTACGTACCTACATCATACACGCATGCAGCAACAGAACTTACAGGGGCTCTCTTATAATGTAAAGACTTGCTTATTGAACCCTAGGCTGACTTTGGAACTTTCCAGATGATGGGGCAATTTTAAACTTAAGTTGAATGCTCGTTATGACTGTAAATAGTTCTCTTTGAGGGCAATTATGTATACAGTTTAAATGAATTACTTGGGTGACTGTCTGGAAAAACTACAAATTTAACCCTTTATGTAGGCTTTGCTATGCTAAGAAATTGAGACCTGTGTCCTAGGTTGTTAATATATTTAAATTGTTTTATGTTGCTGCCATGTAAAGTTTCAAACTAACCAACTTCACTTCTTCCCCACTGTTTGTGTATTTTTGGTATTATTGTTGTCTTTGGAATGAGGTGTGGGTTTTTTTGTTTTAAAATGGTTTAGTGATAGACCTTAACTATATTTAAATTCAGATTTTGGGCTTAGCTATGCCAAAAATGGAGAACTGCTAAAGTATATACGCAAAATTGGCTCATTTGATGAGACCTGTACCAGGTTTTATACTGCTGAAATTGTATCAGCCCTGGAGTATTTGCACGGGAAAGGAATCATTCACAGGTAATACAAAGCTGAGATAAACATGCATTTGATTATGAACAAGGTGCTTTTTCTAGAAATGTTCTTTGTGAAGTCTAAAGCAAATGTGGATTTCATGGAAAGCTAATGAGAGCATAATAGCATTTCATTAGCATTAGTAACATAATTAACATAATCTTAACATAGGGAGATAAACAAAAAAAACTTTAGGAGGAGAACCAATATCTGTTATTAGATCAACTAATTAGAGAACTTTTTGGCCTAGAATTAATGTTACCAAAAGCTTGTCTTTTTCAAACTTGATCAGTTGGTCTAAAAACAGAAACTGACTCTTTGGTTAACTACTTTGTTTTTTTTCCTGTGGTATCATGTACCTAAAGTAACCAGAATTCTGCTGGTGTGTGAATTAGTGTGCAGCATGTCATCAGGTAAAGTAAAGTTAATGTATGTCAGTTTTCACAGAGTGAACATTTTCCACAAAGCTAAACAATACCTAGGTAAAAGGTGAAATTTAGTAAAGTTTTTGATAGGACCTTCACAGTTGTTCTTGATGTAATTATATTGTCTGGATAAGCATGTTTTGTCATTCATGTTTATTAAACAAATTAAAGCTGTGAGAAATCTGAGCTGCAGAACTTCTTTTTGGGTAAGAAATCTATTGTGTCTGTAGGTTCCCAAGCAGTTGTTCATGGAACAGTAGATGCTAGTTGGCAAATAGCTGGCTGATTATCATTCTGACAGCATTATTACTTCTTTCAGTTATATTTAAAAGGATAATGTATTCTCCTAATACTTTTCTGTGAAATAGTTGGAAATAGAATCTAAGGGGGCTAGATGTGGAAAGTACTAAAAGCATAAATTTTCTGGGGGGGGAAGGGGAAGTTCAAGAACTGCCAGTTTCACTTCGATTTTATAGTCCATGTGTTAGGCTGGGAGAATGCTTATAAAATGAATATAGTATGATTGTCAGTATTACTAAGCCTGTATTGAAAATCTTGTCTTATAAAAGAGCTCCCTTATATTTGTCTTCATGTGAAGGCCACTGTGAGAAGCTTAAAAGAAAACTGTGAATTTGTGAGATTAGAGAACTGAGTATATAAGTTTATTTCATTATAAGTCTATAGCTCTACCAGTCCCTGAAAGCTCTTGGGATTTTCTGCTGCCTAAAGAAATATGACATGAGATTGAACTACTTTAAGATGCCAGTCTACTCTGGAAAAGTTATACAGATATCTCTTTATGTATCTAGATATGTAGATATATCCTAGATCCACAATACAATATTAATATATAAGTATATGATATAGTATATAAGCTGTGTGTAGAGTACTATATATACATGTAGATATGTATATGTAAAAAAAACCCACACAGAACTGTTAAAAAGGTCCATTCCATTCATGTACTTTCTACTTATCTCTGAGAATAGTTACAGGAAAATGAGCAGGATTTTTATGGCTTGTGTGTCATAATAACTTCATGCCAATTACTTTCTGTGCTATTTCATAGACTTCAAACCATACAACTGCACAATCCATGCTTTTTAATAATGGGGGGCTCTAATCTGAGGGAAATAATGCTGCACAGTGGTTGATGGAAACAGCTTTGCATTTGCACTGTTTTTTCCTACCAGTCAATCAAAACAACTCCCATGCTTCTAGATTTCCTGGTGAGCATCCAAAGATACTTCTTAGGAGGGAAGTATGTCAGCTTTTCTTGTCAACGGAAGAAACTTGGTGCAAAGTAAATAATATCATAACAGTGTAGCCCAATGCTATTTTTTATGTTGTTGCTAAATGAACTTCTTGACATCTAACTCTGTATTGCTGTATATTGTGTGTGTGATACTGTGAGGTCTGGTTTTATTCAGAATTGGAGGCAGTGTCCATACAAACGGTATGCATATCTTTGAAATACAGAGTATACATGGATTTGTATGTGACAGATGTAAACATGCCATTCTTAAAGAGTGGAGGTGTTCTACAGTTCATCTGTTCTGGACATCTAGCTGAGGGGTGCATTGTTTGACTAACTGGACTTTTTACACTGACTAAACAGGCCTAGAAGATCTTACTGCCATATCAATCTGTTAGATGTTATTTAAATTAACACTTGGAAGTGAAAGTGGGGTTTGTGTTTTTTTTTTTTTTCATTTTTATTGAACAAGTGAGATGCACAATAGCTTAGTTTTGAGATTATTCATTACTTCACGTCTCTTTAGAAAAAATGCTAATTAACAGGCTTTTCAAAATCTGTTAGCAGTCTGCATGTTGACAGCTACAATTTAGAGGGAAGTTGACATAACAATGTTTATAGAATGCCTGCATCATTTATGATATCATCATGTACATAAGTCACTAGGCAGTTTTGCAACTTTAATTTGTGTGCTGTTTAAATATAAAAATCTGCCTTTTCCAGGGACCTTAAGCCAGAGAACATCTTGCTAAATGAAGATATGCACATTCAAATAACAGACTTTGGAACAGCAAAAGTATTATCTGCAGATAGCAGACAAGGTATGCCATTACTTACTTCATTGCATGACACAGATAACTAGAGCAAGTGGTCCTTTGAAATTGTACATGTGTTGTAATTACCAGATTATATCCTTCCAATATCATTACATCTTATCTAACAAAATCACTGAGAGATCTTGAAAGAGTTTTGACTGTCACTTCTTAGATTATGTCAGAAGAGGTAATATTTGGTGTAGTGGTATAGCCAGCTAGATCACCAAATATAGTGGGAAGGTAAACTGCTTCAAATTACTTTTAATTTGCAAAACAATAATACAAACTATTAGTTACTGTGACTCAGCTGAAACAGTAGGTTGTTACTCTGCTTATGTATTTAACTCCAGTGACTCTCAGCGTTGCTCAAATGTGAAAGTTACAGAATTCTTGTCACTAATTGCTTAGAATTAACCTGTGAATCAATGATGCTGCACACAATGCCTCAAAAAAGCACTAGGTTGAACTGGATTTGATAAACTTAATTTTTTACTTGAAAGTAAGTTTCTGTTGGTAGATTTTTTTACCTAACAAAGTTCTAAATGCCTAGCTTCCTGAAACAGTTAGATATCACTGAGATCTATTGATTTATCTCTGCCAAGAAGGTTTTGTAGGTGGGTAGAGAAATGAAATTCCCGCGGGTTTTTCATAGCATTACATAACTTGCGATAGTAGATTGCCTTTAGGGATTTTTTTTTTTTATTGGGTGGGGGCAGTGGGGAAGGGGTAGGTTGACTTCTCCATAAGTATGTATTTCTTATTTGTTTCAATTTTATTACCAGCGCGGGCAAACTCATTTGTAGGGACAGCACAGTATGTTTCTCCAGAGCTGCTGACAGAGAAATCTGCCTGTAAAAGGTGAGGACTCCATTGTATTTCAGAAATTTACTGACTCTGTGAGGATACTGTCAAATGGGGAGGAAGGGATAAATAAAGCGAACAAGCTTAGTATTTCAAAGAAGCAAGATGCTTGAGTATAAAGGGGTTTTTTTAAGAGAGTTTGAAATACTTTTTTCTTAAGTATTGCTTCTTGTCTGAGTGCTGATTTCCTCAGTTCATCTGCTTTCTGGAGTTCTCCAGGCAGGATTAGGTGTTGTCAGGAGAAGGTGTGTAATGTGAAGTTGGATTTCTCTTACCCATAAGTAAATCAGAAAACCTTTTTCTATTATCCAAATAATATAACTATTTTAATTCTGTTTTATATAAGCTTGCTCTAATATGGTAATTCCTGCTGTAAAAGACACTGAATGTCGCATTCTGTCAGTTAGGGGAAAGGCTGCAGCTTTCTTTGGCTTGTATTTAGATCAGCTTGCAGTTATCTCTGCCAAGCTTTGCTTGGGGTTTGCAATGGTTTAAAGCTCATCTCTGTGCCTGGTATGAGTGATACACTTAAGAAGTTTCTTATCTCATTTAAATTGGTTCTTGATGGTAACCTACAGACTGTTGTATATCTATTTTATTACACCGATGGAAGAATATTCAAAGTAGTCACTGACAAATCATAGGGAAAACAGATCTCTTATGAATAACTGTGGTAACTTGTGCCAGTGTTTCTTGAAATTATAGAAATACCATTAGACTTTCCACTTCCAATAAAGAGATTTTGACTGGTTTGGCTAATGGAAAGACTTCATCAGGCTATCGTCTCCTTTTAGAAGTTACATAATGCTTCATCTTTACAGAAAACTCTTAGTTTGTGTAGTTTTGAGTCTTTGTTAGTATTGTAGTATTCCGTGAGGGTTTTTAAGCTTTAATCAAATCTATGTATAGTTTACCATGAGATAAAATAAGTTAAAAATACTCTTTCAGGCCAACACACTAAAACTTAAGACTTTCCCTCACCCATGTACCGGATACCCTGCCTTTTTGTTCGTGTCTTAAGAAAAGCTTTAAGTGAAAAAGCTGTATTGTGACTTTTTTGCATAAAATATTTAGAGGAAGGGATTTTAGTTCTGAAGGAGCATATATTCCATTAAGCTGGATGCATTTGTGAACTGTGGTAGTGGATAATAAGTATTCCTTTTAGTCTCCTTACATACCCATTAATTATTTTGACTGAGAATTCAGCTGTCTTGCACGTGTGCTTGTACTCAGTTGTTATGGGATGGTTACTGTATACTTTTTTTTTTTTTTAAAGCTCTGTTGCTAGCCCACTCTCCTGTCAAGGAATGAAATGAAAATAGCATGGAAATTATGCTAGGCAGGTTTGTCTAATGTGTACCTGCTATGTTCTAAGTAGCAGAAGCTTAAAAGTTTTTCTTTAAATTTAGTGTAAAGACCTCTTATAGGAAAACATGCTGTATGTTTTTTTACTTTCTTTTGAAGCTCTGACCTCTGGGCTCTGGGATGTATAATATATCAGCTGGTAGCTGGATTGCCTCCATTTAGAGCTGGGTAAGAGATTTAAGCTAATTCTTTATATGTGGATCATAAATATATTGACTTGGTTTTGGCTTTTACCTTACTACAAATTCTGACGTACAACTTCTTAGGGTGCAGTGTTTGTGTTAATGTCATGCTTGCTTTTATTTGTCTTTTCTGATGTCATGAAGATGCTTAGACAGTTATAACTAGAGTTCCTGAGAGATATTCCTTAATTTATCCTAGGATTTCACATGTAGTTTATATCATAGGTGAAGAAGGTATGAGGCACCTCTGTACTGAGCCATTTGAAATTGTCTTGTTACTCAAGTATCTGGTGCTTACAGGATCATAAATACTTGGAAGAGTGTACCCCTTTACCCTAGAATGATTTATGGGAATGTGACTTGTAGATCTCCTATTTAATATTTGTCCAGGTTATGCACTGTTAAGCTGAAAGAACTATGAAGAACTAATAACAAGAGCTAATGTCCTTTCTCTTTTGCAGAAATGAGTATCTTATATTCCAGAAGATAATAAAGTTGGAATACGACTTTCCAGAAAAATTTTTTCCCAAGGCAAAAGACCTTGTTGAAAAGCTATTGGTAAATATTTGCTGCTGTTAAATGATTTGATGACACTGGTAACATTCACTTTTTTCCTAAAGTTTTTATGCACTCTATTGCAAACCTTACAGTAAGAATGACTGTGAGCATTATTGACTGCATAGAGGAGTGTCTTGAAAATCAACATCCATTGTTTAACAGCGCTTAAATTATTATTTGATTGTTACTTTTTTTAAGTCTGAATTCTAAAGCATGGACAAGGAATGTCTCAGTGAAATGGAAGCAAATGGTTCTAAATACTGTGCATTAGACTCAGAAGTTAAGGTTCAAATACTTAGGTTCAGATAGTACTCAGATTGATTCTTGTTGAGTTGTATAATGTATAAAACAGTCTTCAACTAAATGATTCATCACAGGGAGATGTATTCATTACAATGTAAATCAACTTACTTTGCATTTTAGCATGCGCTTACCTTGCACTGAATGCACAGACGTGTCAGTATCAGCCAAAGAATTACTGTGCATGTGAATGTCTGACAGATAGGAAGAAAAAATAGTTCTATCTTAGCAGTGAGATACAGCCACGACACTAAAATGAATATGCAGAGAACATTTTGGGGATGGTATAATCTTTTTGAAGTTCAATAGTCTAGCATATTAGCATGGGGCAAGGGGTGAGGAGGAAACTCTTTTATGTTTGTGGATGATGATGATGAGTGCAACCTTTGTAAAGAGCTTTGCAGCGTGTTCCCATGTCCAGGCCAACTCTGTGGCCAAGCCAGTGCCTGCTGAATGGTAAGGTCTAGGTTGCATCAACATCCTGAGAACTGTGCAGTTTTAAGGTGCTTGAGGTTGAAGTTTGACACCAACTGTAGCTTCCACAGCTTCTTGCATCACTAGAATGTGATGCTGGACTATACTTAAATGAGCTGTGCTCCATTGGGCCTTGTTTGCTTGGTTTTGTTTCTGTCTTTATGAAGAAACAAAGCCCAAAAATTGTGTGGCTCCAAAGAAGTGCTCCTTTCTTTAGATCTGTGAGCTGCTGTAATACAAAATCTTGCTGATAAGACATACTGACAAATAATTTATTGTGTTATAAGCAGTCTCCTTATATTCTAGATATGTATCCTTAGGGCAGTGAGACCAACACAACTTACATTTTTGCATGCTGCTGTACAAATGTGAATTATGCGTGCCTCTTCCTTGTCCTTATTTTATGCATGTTAACTTAATTGTAATTTGTGCAGGTTCTAGATGCTACCAACAGATTAGGTTGTGAAGAAATGGGAGGATATGGACCTCTTAAGGCTCACCCCTTCTTCGAATCCATTGTGTGGGAGAACCTACATCTTCAGACACCCCCAAAACTTACAGCGTATTTACCTGCTATGTCAGAGGATGATGAAGACTGTTATGGAAATGTATGTTTGTCTATTGCTATATTCAGCTCTGATGCTGCCTCAGACTTTCATTAAAGCATAATTACTGCATATTAAATATTTTTATTGAAACTACTGATTAGTTATATTTTAATGAAGATGCAATTATTAAGAATCTAATATAAAATTGCTGGTTAAAATTTGAACTAGTCAGCTTTTTTTTTTCTGATCAAGTGAGTAGGGGGGGGAAAAATGGTTGGCCTGCTTTTGACCAAACATACTTTTTTGGATAAGTACCTGTTAATCTGTAGAAAGTAGGCTGTATTTTTGCCCAAAAGCATAATAACAAAAGCATGCTTAAATTAAAAGCCGGCATTTAGTGCAAAATAAGCTTTTTAACCAAAGAATTTTCTTTACTTAATTTTGTTTTCTCCTGTAGTACGACAATCTCCTGAGTCAGTTTGGTTGCATGCAAGTTTCTGGTTCTGCCTCTTCCCACTCACTGTCTGCCCCAGAGACGAGTACACCACAGACATCAGGAGGAAATATTGAGCAGTATATTCATGATCTTGACAACAATTCCTTTGAGCTGGACTTACAGTTTTCTGAGGATGAAAAGAGGTTACTTCTGGCAAAACAAGCTGGTGGAAATCCCTGGTAAGATCTCTGAATATAGAATCATAGAATGGTTTAGGTTGGAAGGGACCTTAAAGATCATGTAGTTCAAGCCCCACTGCCATGGGCTGGGACACCTCCCGCTCAAAGCCCCATCCAACCTGGCCTTGAACACCTCCAGGGATGGGCTCATCTGTTACTTGCACAGAAGTAAGGAATCCAGAATATCTTCACGCAAATAATTAGTAACTAGATTTTTCTTGACTTCTATTTTTAAAGCAATAGCAGTAAAAACCTAATACTATGTTTCTAAAATTTACAAGGTCTAGAAGATGATGGGAAGTATAAGACAGGCAGAAATGATGCTATACCAGTGGTGAGAAGTCTTCCCTCTACAGAGTCCTAGAACTAGAAAAGGTTCCTTCCTTACAGTTGCTATAAATTGGGTGGGGTTTTCTTGAATGATAATATTCTGTTGATATCTAACCAAAATACCTCCAGACCAAGTACTTACTAGCATTTCTGTTCACTCTTGAGAGGAGTTTCTCATTTGTGATTTCCTCCCCCCGTCAGAAAAAACTCTGGCATCGAATGAGGAAGAGTCCAAAATTCATCTAGTAAAGTTGTTCAGGACTCTGTGGTGGAAAAGGAGACACTAGGGAGACACATGAAAAATTGCTTGATCATATAATAAAAGCTGTTTCTGTGAAAGAATTACTTCTGGAGTAATAGTTATTTTTCTTTTTTTTTAAGGCATCAGTTTGTAGAAAATAACTTAATCCTAAAAATGGGTCCAGTGGACAAACGAAAGGTATGAGCTTTTCTTAATTCCCTGTGACGATTCAGCTGTCACATTTTTGCACAGTTGCAGCACAGATAAGGAACCTGTTTTAGAGCTTCCTTGTTGAATTTATCTATAAGTGTTACAATTTTTGTTTATTAGTTTTAAATGTAGTGTTTTCTTGTGAATAGATTGGTTTTTCTTAATTTAGTGGTGTGCTCTTGATTTTTGGAAAAGGCTAGAAGTAAACGTTGAGACTGTAGTAAATGAGTTTTTGTTCCCCGTCCTTCTCCCAATCTGATACAGCCCACTAAATGCTTTGTCTTGATGCATGTCCACGTGTGGATCGAGCCACAAATATCGGAAAATAAATTACAAGGCCATATTGTTCCTTAACTGTGGTGTTTTTCCTGGATCTGACTAGTGCCTGTATCCTACAAGAGGCAGAGGTGACATTAGAACAGCTTTAAGTTATATCACATATATAACATAGTACAAATGAGCAACAATAGTCCGTGCCAGCTTTACAGGAATGTAGGTTCTCTGTCATCTAACTTACTACCTGCTTGTTCCTAATTTTCTCTACAAAATTGTGAGTATTGATTAATGTGCTGGAATCTGACAAATAGATTTTGCTTCATTCTGTACTGCTAGTTGTTTTATGTTTTGTTAGAACTTGAAGATGCTTTCTTAAAATAGTATGTGTGTTTTTCCATGCTGTAGAAATGCACTGCAACCCCCTGAAAAAGGAGTGAGGTCAAATAAGAAAAGCAAAAGGAAAAAAAAAAAGTCCCCTGAACTCAAACATATTATCCTATCACTGAGCTGTTTTAATTCTACCTCTGTTGTTAAATTCAGAGACCTACACACTTACATTTTTTTTTTCCTCATGCTTTTTTTGCATTGCTGCTTCTGCTTTTCTTGTTAGGGATTGTTTGCACGTCGGCGCCAATTGCTGCTCACAGAAGGGCCCCACCTGTATTATGTGGATCCTGTCAATAAAGTTCTAAAAGGAGAAATTCCATGGTCTTTAGAGTTGCGGCCAGAAGCCAAGAATTTTAAGACATTTTTTGTTCACACAGTAAGTGACTTTCTTTAATTTCTTTGTGAGTTGTACTAAGGTCCTTGGACAACTGTTGTAAGTTGTTAACGCATAAATATTTTCTGGAGGAAAATATAATTCCTTAAATACAAATGTTGATAGTCTTAATTAAAAAAAAAAAACCCAAAACAAACAAACCATGCAAAACCCAAATCCCGAAAAACCCAAACCAAAACACCAACAAAAAAAACCCTGACATACATGTTTCCCACAAAAATGCAAGTGTATTTTTTAGCATTTATGTATAAATAAACTATAAGTTGATTCGGGAGTTTGAAGGAAGTTCTTAAGAAGGAATTTTAAAATTTAGTCCTCTTTATAAATAGCGGATCACAAGGAGTGTACCAACAATATATTGTCAGTTGGCTTGACTGCTTAACAGTATTGAGATGCCAGATGCATGGTTATTCAGTAATAGATAATGTTATATAATTGTAAATGAATTTATCTTTTGGAAAGGTTATGAACTGATTCTGAGTAATTATTTTATTGGTAGGTGCAAAATAATTACTGCTTTTTAGTTAAACTGTGTTTGGAGTACTCATTAAAATGTTGTTCACTTATAGCCAAACAGGACATATTACCTGATGGACCCGAGTGGGAATGCTCATAAATGGTGCAAAAAGATACACGAAGTGTGGCGGCACAGATACCACCAGAATGCTGCTAAATAGTAAAGCTCATCCAAAATTTCCCAGTTTCCCTACTTGCTGCTAGAACTCCGTGTGCAGCCGATCAGAGGAATCTTTCCAACCCACCTAATACCATCTCAAGGGGAAGCATATGTCTGAAATGTTCTGTTTTTTGTTTTTTGTTTGTTTTTTTTTTTTTTTAAAGAAAGAAAAAAAGAAGCAAAAACCTAATGGAATTCAGGGTCGCTTTGCTCGCTCTTTGTGCTTCTGTTGAGGCTTCCACATGCATATCATTGCAGTGAAGATCTTGCTTTTGTGCACTTCAGCTCAATTTCTGCTGCAGACTAGTGGATAGACCTTGCATTACCAGCTTCACTTAAGATGAGTTAAAACCAATCCACACGCACACACGCCGAATCATGTACCAGCCTTGCATTTTATGGGGCTGGAGTTTTCTGTGACTTTCAGATTATCATTAAACTGTATTTCATCAGGGAGCTTTTATATGCCTCTCCTAAGCACCACCTCTTTGTTTTCTCTTCCTTTCCTCACAGTCCCTCAGCTTATTGGTATATGGCATTTGTTGCCAGGTCAGTTGCACCCTTGTGTAATTCCTAATATAGTTCTGGTTGCAGGATTTATGTGGTACTTTAGCAATTATGTGAATGAATCAGATGTATGTGTCTGGCAGACAGGCTCCAGTGAGACAGGTTGTGAGAGAGTAAAATGCTGAACGTGGCACTGAAAGTTTTCTAAAATTGAGATGTTGGCTTCTGAAGCATATAAGATTTTAAACATTCAATTTAAATTTTAATATGAATCATATGTGTGTTTAATCAAGGGACAATAAACTTACCAGCATGCTTTTAACTAATGCTAACTAAAAAAATAACTAGTTAGTATGGGGGGAAAAGGTTACTATTGAAGTAGTAAATAGTTTTTCACCTTTTCAGGAGATGAGGGCTAGAACTTTCTTTCCAGGGTGTGCATGTATTGTGCATTTTAGTGGGGCCAACCTATTTACCTGGGTAGAGAAGGAAGTGTGAAAGCTTTGTACAATTGATTACTTGACTTTCTTTTGTCTCATTGTATAATGAGATGTACAAATAATCCTATTTTTGGCCCTTGGCCAAATATTTAGCAACTGAAAAAAAATTAAGCAATTGAAATATTAGATCCAAAAAACAATCTGGTTAAAAATTCAAATGAAAATACTGATACAAAGGGGAAAATGTATGGTACTTAAGGCATATCTGTAAAAATGAAAATATTTTTCATATCGATCTCCTTTATCCTTTTCAAATTAAGGCTTTTTTTGTGGTCAAACATTTCTTGTAATGTTGGAAAGACATAACTTTCTATGTGCTAAAAACAACTTCCCTAATGGTATTTTCAACGTGCCCGTGTTCCTGAACCTTGCAGAGAGGAATGACCTAGGTCTGGACAAAGGCATTCCTTCCTTGTTTTAAAAGCAGTATAAACATCACACCTATTTATTCACCTTCAACGCATACCATCTCTTTGCATTTTGAGGTCTCGTACTATGATGTGCTTTTCCTTCCACCAAAGAAAGAAAAGTTCCACTGCAATGTTGAGAGGAAAAAAAAAAATAAATCATGGGCTACTGTTCTAGAAGCGGTATTTTAAAAGCAGTGGCTTATCAGATTTCTCAGAAAATGCATGAATGCTGGATATTTTGTTGTTGTACAGGGTGAAGGAGATTTATTATTGATCTCTTAAAAGCTGTGTTATGTAGTTGAACTTGATGACAGTTCAGCTTTTCCAGTATCTTTCAGTCTTTAAAGGAGAGAGTGCAGTTGCCTTTTCTTTTGGAGGAAATACGTTCTTGCAGTCTGTTAACCCACCACATACACAGATTTGACAAAAGTAAATTACTGGCTTACAGTGCCTGGTGTTAAGGGAGCTAAGGTGTCCTGTAAATGGCTGTGTGAGGAAGACAGAACACCATTCCCTCTGCATCGTGAGAAATTTCATCACATACAAGGCACGCTCCTTGTCACTAAAATTTGGAATAGCGCAGTTCACCTTCTATCTGTGCCTGTATTAATCCAACATTTACCATTCTAACCAAGATGACATGTATTGTAATTTTGTTGCAGTGCTATCCATTTGTTCTCTGGCTGTCAAATTCCAGCTGTATGTTGGGCCCACTGGGGGCAACCCTACTGCTCCTGGATTTGGTCTTTGGTATAGAGATGTAGATGTATTTCCAACTTTATACAGGAGAGTTTGGCAGTGATGGAGATTCATGATGCCACTGCTGTTTGTGACAAAACTTGTCACACAAAAAGTCTGGCAAAGTTTTTCTTATAATAGTGAGCACCTTAGCTTCATCGGGAGATGGAGTGATCTTCATTGGCTTGTTCACTAGGTGGAAATCTAGGAATGCTTAAACATGTTTTCTGTAATATTTAGACTTGTAGTTGCTTTGCCATAACAAAGTGATTACTGTGCTTTTTCACACATTGAAAATCCTCTCTCCGTAGACTTCTGTCCTGCCCACCAAAAGCTTTCAGCCAAAGAAATCTCGATAGCAGTAAGCTATCAAGAAGCTGTCTGGAAGGCTGATTTATGCATTCTGAGGTTCCTTGTTTTTTCTTTTGACAATGCTGTCATTAGAAAACTGTGAGTGTCTCTTACAGGCATCACTCCCCTTAGAACTTCAGTGTTCCAAATCAAGTCTTCCTTAGCTGCCCCTTTTTGGGGAAGGGACTAGAACTTTTCTGGGAGAGGTATTTGTCTGTCTTAGACTGTAAGTGAAATCTGTGGTTTTGAAAGACGGCAGAAGAATAGCGTGAGGCAAGACAAAGCAATCATGTGGATTTAAGTATGTTTCACCCGTTTGTCCACTTAAATGTGTATTGGCAGGTGCTGCATACTGTGAAGGGCTGGTTCCTGTTTTAAATGCTTATACCTGAAGTGGGGTAGCTTCAGATCTTTGTCCTGAAGATCACCCCTGTGATTCATGGGAGGGAGTTCACAGAATGAACTGTGTGTTCTTCAGAGCTGCAGATAAGCCAGTTAATTTCTCTGCTTTTTATCCGAGGTTTTTCAAAGCACAAAAAGGGTTGTTAGGCACTTGAAGACTCTTCTTCAGACTCCTCACTGCAAACCTACTGAAAACCCAATCTGTTGATTTGGTTCCATCTTTTCTAAAGAATCTGGTCAGTAATGTTGTAATTTTGGTTTGCTTGGGATTTAAACTTCAGGAAGGTGTTCATTCCAACTGTGTTCTGTGGGGTGGAGCTTAAGAAAGGATGAAGTACTACTGCTAGAAAGGATTTTTGAATCGCACTGTTCTATTCAGTGTCCAGCCCAGTCACAGGCAGTTTAAAACTACTTTGATAAACTTGGAGAGATGAGTTTACTCCCATTGGCCTTGAAGCCCAGTTCTGAGTAGGATATTTATTAAGGAAGACTTGCTTCAGGTGTGATGCTGAGGCACTGTGAGCAGACTGATATTACCTATTAAGATTTGCTAAGCACTTGGATGCTGGAAGACATCAAGCTATCAGATAGTACTGTGCTCCACTAATATTTCTCCTTCTGACGTGATTTAGTTGTGTAGTATCTGCTATGTATAAGCCTGGGAAAAAAACTCTGTAGGTTGAAACAAAGATGTGATAATTGTAATCCATTTTCATAGTTCAAGATGCGTAATGTGTTTGATATCATTACCTTTTGTGCTGGAACTCTGAAGAATACTGAGGATTTCCCACATGTACATTTCACAGTTTCTTTTGAATGATTTAGTAAAGTCAACGCAATTACTTCATTTGGCCTGTGGACAAAAAATTCCATTCTAACACCTTGCTGAGGAGAGAACTTGTGTATTAACAGTTGCCTAAAGATGTGGTCTATGGATTCTGATCATTCTTTCTACTAGTGAATTACACAAATAGGTGTGGTATTTATATCTGAAATTTTGCTGAATGCCTGTAATATTTTATGCAAATATTTTGTTAATCAAATGGAAGTGCTCCTGCAAAGCTTCATGACACAGATTGTCCATCAGATCAAGTGAGCTTACAGACAAGTAATTCTCTGACCCAAAACCGGCATGCTTTCAGTTAAGATAAGACTGGTAATTTAAGAATGTTTCCTCTTTTATAGAAGAAATGACTTTTATACAGCAAACAATGGGAGAGGTTCTTAAGCACCCAATAACCTGGTCTGTCTGTCAGCATGGCAGTGAATGTAGATGGTTGCCATTTGACAAAGCTTCTGATGACCATGTACTAACTCTGATTGGATGTGGCAAATGTTCTAAATTGTAGCAGAATTTAAGATTACTGTATCTGACAAAAGAGGAAAAAAAAAATAGGAACCAGGAACCATAATCAGTTTCGATAGTTGTATGCTAGCTGTTTTCAGGTTGGTGGCAGTCAGTTACGTGTGTAATATTCTCTACCTGGTTTGTAGCTGTAACTGTGATGTACAGATAAAATAAAAAAAATAAAAACACACAAAAAACCCCAACAACCCCCAGACCCCCTCAACGAACACCACAAAACAATCTCCCCTCCTCCAAGAACTCGTGAAAACAGAAGCAAATAATGCAATGATATAAGATACACACTTTTGTATTTTTATTCTTATAAGGTTATTTGCTGGCTCTTGTTGGCCTCTAGTTCAGTCTGTGTTATTTAAATTCTAATATATGAATTATTTGGATTGAATTCATGTTCGGGGCCATGGTGTTGTATGTATTGATGTACAGCCTTGAATGTGAATAATTATTGTAAACTATATTTTACACCTTTTTTTCTGGCTTTATTATATAAATTTTCTATTGGTCGATGATTTAATCATATCTCATAATTTAATGACTGTTTATTCTCCTCTCGACAGATCTCTGTGCTGTAGATGTGTAGTTAGTGACTGGATGATGGATTTCACTTATGCTTGGTAGTCTGTAATAAAGGCATGTAGGGTCCTGGCCCGGCCTCCGCC